>VSWD01000010.1:96093511-96443511 GCA_033119305.1 Pinctada imbricata
TTTTGCATTGGGTGCTTCTCGGTTTTGCTGTGGGTAATGCAACCGAGTGTTGTTGGAGATCCCCTACTTTCTTATATAATAATGTAAGAATATCGAAAGGAATTTTAATTAAAACACACAAAACTTTGATCTAATTCTAAATGAAAATGCCGATACTGCAATGGAAAGTGCATCTTATTTGATTGATTTCTACAGAAGATTACTATTGTCGATTAAAGAATTTAAATAAACATCAAAGAACATCAAATAAGTACCTATTTGTTACTCAGTCTCAAAGTCGAGATGGCAAGGCCACATCGTGATAATTTCCACAGTAACGGTTGCGAACCCTGGAATGAGCAACATTCCGAAGTGAGACCAGGTGCCCGGGGAGAGTCAGCGTCTCCTGATTGCATGCAACACCCGTCGCAACAGCTCCATGGAACCTGTCAAATTCGCTAATTGTCTCGATGTACTAGTACATAAAATAAACCTTAAATTTTTATTCATTTAATTTTCTTCTTTTATTCCTTAATGAGTAATTTCATTAACAGGATGAGACCCAAGTGAAAATTCTTTATCAAAGGGTGAGTACAGATCTATTCAAAATCCCATTCAATCTTAAAAGATATTGGGACCTTCAAAATTCTAAACAAAAGAAACGAAAAGAAACGAACTCGAAACTGTCCCTTACGCGTCTCTTTCCGTGCTTGTCTGCTTTGTGTTTTTGCATTGGGTGTTTTGGGGTTTTGCTGTGGGTGCTACAACCTGGTGCTGTTGGAGATCCCCTCCTTTGTTTTAACGAAGCAATATCATATAAAAAACCAAAAGTTTATTGAAATTGATCGAAATGAAAACAAAACACATGATTCGAATTGCAGATAAAGAACCATGATTTCAGTAAATTTTAAGGCAAAAATTAAATATTTATGAAGAGTTGAGTATTTCAGACTTATCCCTATTCTATGGTGGCATACTACTGGTCCCTGCGAGATATTTTTCTTCAAATTATGTCAACATGCAAGTTGAATATGTCAACATGCAACATATTTATGTTAACATACGACTTATTTATGTCGGCATGCAACTTAATCATATTGCATTTCAACATAATTATCTTGCATGTAAACATAATCTGTACTAAAATATCTCGAATATAGGGGGTAGAAGTATGCCACCATACTAGTCCTTATCAAAGTTCCCTAATCCTTTATCCAATTTATGTGTTTTCGAACAGGTGTTTTGGTGCTTTGCTGTGGGTACTTCAACCGAGTCTTGTTGGAGATACCCTCCTTTCTTTTTATATCGGGTGGTTGTGGATATACCACAAGAATGAATCAGATAGCGCAAGTCGGCTTAAGGATAAACAACGTGTGGTGATACTACTACTAAGATCATACATGACGATGTCACACATTTATGCTACCTTAGGACGAAAATTATCTTGGTCCGTGGCTGGGATAGCATATTTTGAATATTGACAAGCTTTTTGTACATCACCGAACATAAATTAAACGACATGTCAAGGTTTTATATACGTTCCTTACTATGTGTTTGAAAAATATTCTCTATATTTGACATTCCCACTAAAATATCGAAGATTTTCTTTTTAAATCATGAACATAGAGACAGTCGGGTCACAATATGGTCGTTTTTGTCAGATGTCGTCGATCTCTAAAGAGCGTGCGAATATGTGTGGGATTATCATGATTATACAACTTGATAAAATGACTCTGATCTCTCGATCGGTCTTGGTTAATTTAGGGGGGAATTATGTTGTTCATTTTGATAGTTTTCCCTAAATTTACATGTATATAATTTTTATTCTAGATTGATTCTGTCGTTTCATCGAAGCCTCAGCGAACAGAAACAGACGACATTCAAAGCTTTCATGAAAACATTGTAAGTTTGAATCAGAAAGTTTTAGGGATTTATAAGTTCAAATTAAACCTCGAGTTCATCTCACATTTTTTATTGTAAAAAACGGTTCATAGAAATCGTCGTCGTTGTCCGGCGTAAACTTTTCACATTTTCGACATCTCTGCAAATCGCTGCACAGAATTTCACGAAACCTTACATGAAGCAAGAATTCAAGGTCCTCTACCATGTTTATGTTTTTCGTGCAGATAGGTAAACAAATATGGCCGCCGAGGGCTCTGATTGGCTGACGTATTTTCGACTTCTCCTCTCTCAACACTGCACAGAATTTCACGAAACCTTACACGAAGCAGGTACTCAAGGTCCTCTACCAACTTTGTGTTTTTCGTGCCGATCGGTCAACAAATATGATCCTGATTTGCTTACTCATTTTCAACTTCTTCAATGCAACCGCTGCACAGAATTTTACGAAACCTTACAGATAGCAAGTACTGAAGGTCCTCCTGCACTCTTCGTGCCGATCGTTCAAAAATATGGCTGCCGAGGGCTTTGATTTACTTATGCATTTTCAACTTCTCTTCAACCATTGCACAGAATTTCACGAAACCTTACTGGAGCCAAGTACTCAAGGGTCTCTACCAACTTTGTTTTTCTTGCTTATCGGACAACAAATATGGCTTCCGAGGGCTCTGATTGGCTTCCATAGTTTAGAATTCTTCTCTTGCGGCACAGAATTTCACGAAACCTTAAAGGAACCAAGTACTCAAAGTCCTCTACCAAGTTTGCATTTTGGGTCCTGGTCGGTCAGCAAATATTGCCGCCGAGGGCTCTGATTTGCTGACGCGTTTTCAACTTCTCCTCTGCAACCACTGCACAGACTTTCACGAAACTTACATGAAGTCCTCTACCAAATTTGTGTTTTTCGTGCCGATCGGTCAACAATTATGACCGCCGAGGACATTGATTGCCTGACATATTTTTTACTTCTCCGATCGTTCAACAAATATGGCTGCTGAGGGCTCTGATTTGCTGAAGCATTTTCAACTTCTCTTCAACCATTGCACAGAATTTCACGAAACCGTACAGGAACCAAGTACTCAAGTCCTCTACAAAGTTTGTGTTTTTTTTTTTCGTGGCAATTGACTTACAAATATGGTCACAGGGGGCTCTGATCGGCTGACGCATTTTCGACAATCTTTAAAACTGTTGTTCATATTTCATGAAACCTTAAAAGGAAGTAAGTATTGAAGGGCCTCTGCCCAATTGTTTTGTTTGCAATTCAGATGAGCGATGTGGCCCACTTTGGCCTCTTGTAATTAAATCTTTGATCAAACGTTCATGAAATGGCATTGACCTCGTTTTCCGTTTGATTTTTTTTGCCTCAAGTAGGCAACTATAAGCACATTTTAATATGGATTCTTTGTAAAAATCTAAAACAGCTGGCCACGGTATGTCATGGATATTGATGAAAATTTTTGTAATTATGATACCTTTCTGCCTCTGAAATAATAGATAACCACAAATCAGCTCTTGCTTCCTTTGGCTTCCAAACTAACAATTTAGATTTAGATTTACCATACTTATACTGCATACCTAAAATGCATAAGAATCCGTACAAACAACGTTTCATCGCTGGTTCCTCAAAATGTTCTACCAAATCTGTATCGATCTTACTCACCAAAGTTTTATCTGAAATCAAATCTGGGCTTCAAAAATATTGTTCGACAGTATATTCTCGCAGTGGTATCAACCAGATGTGGATTTTAAAGAATTCGAAGGAACTTTTAGAACATCTGAAATCCACTCATTTTAGTAAAGTTCATTCGATCAAAGCCTTTGATTTTTCGACACTTTACACTACAATTCCACATTCTAAATTGAAAGAAAGACTCGCAAAAATTATAAGTAATGCGTTTACAAGTAAGAACGGTAATCGCAAATACAAATTTATTGTTGTGAACTATGACAAAACCTACTTTGTAAAAGAAAAGTCCGATTCTGAAAATAAGTACACTGAAACAGATATTATTCAGATGTTAAACTTTTTGATCGACAACATTTTTGTGGTGTTTGGAGGAAAGGTCTTCCAGCAAATTGTTGGAATTCCAATGGGGACCAATTGTGCCCCACTCCTTGCCGACATTTTTCTTTACTCGTACGAAGCTGAATTCATTCAATCTCTTGTCTCTGAAGGGAAAAGATACTTAGCTTCTGACTTCAACTTCACTTACAGATACATAGACGATGTGTTGTCCATCAATAATCCAAAATTCGCGGACTTCCTGAGCAGTATCTATCCTTCAGAGCTTGAAGTCAAAGAAACTACAGAGACAAATAATTCAGCATCCTATTTGGACATAATGTTGTCCTACGACACTGATGGTCACATGAACACCTCACTCTATGACAAACGTGACGACTTCAATTTCAGCATTACAAACTTTCCTTTTCTGAGTAGCAACATTCCTTCATCGCCTGCTTATGGCGTGTTCATATCTCAGTTGATACGCTATGCCAGAACAAGTACCAAATATACGGATTTTGTTCTGAGAGCTAGGCGTCTTTCAGATAAGCTTCTCAGTCAGGGATATGCTTGTGACCGACTAACATCGTCACTGAGGAAGTTCTACGGTCGATATGGGGAACTCGTCATACACTATGATGTCCCACTCTCCAGAATGATGGGTGATATTCTGTCGTAGACCATTTGAACCATCCAACCCAAGATTGTACTCTATGTCTTCCGAAATGGAAGTTACCGAATGTGACAGTTCTACCGAATAGAAGCGGCGGGTGTTTCATGCAAGCAGGAGATGCTTACTCTTCCTGGGCACCTGGTCTCACTCTCATATCGGGAGTTCGCTTCTTTTCATATGGTGGAGGTTTTTGTTTGTTTGCTTTTGTTCCTGTTTTATCCTGATTTCGTATGCCTCGGTTTCTGATTTTCTGAATTATCGATTTTGTGCTGTAAACAGGGATATGGTCATTATCCATATTTGTCATGATATACTTCATGTAAAACTTGATGTGTTGCATGCACACAGAAGACGCTGGCTCTCCCCGGACAGCTGGTCTCACTTCGAAATATTGTTTATTCCTTTTAATGGAAACCTTAACCTTCTCGTGTTTACCAAACTTTATTTGGGTTGCATTGGTCTCGTTGGTCTATGTGTGCTCTTTTGTGTTTGATGTTGTATTTGGCGTTCCTTGTCCCGATTACACCCGATTACAAGTATATATATAAAGTCAGAAGGAAATTACAGTAGAATATATATATAATTATATTTTATTTTTCGACTTCGTGTTTTCAAATCTTTTTTTCTTTTTGCTGTGTCCCTCCTTTGCTTCATAAAGGGTATTAATATTTTTTTTTTGAAAGAATTGAATCTTCTGTATACATGAAGTTAGTATGCAGAAGTGATATAAATAATTGCAGATTACCTTCATTTTCTTTATTGCTTACTTGGAAAAAAATAATAATTTGATTTTGCCGTCACGTCGAGTTGAGATTTGTTATCTGTGATTACCTATGTTTAAATCTAGAGCACTGCAGATAGAGGAAAGAAACGACAGTCATCAGGAAAACCTCCTGTACGCTTCACACAGGTAAAACCCCGTGTATGCTTTATGGATTTCCCGGGGATTGAGGATGATGATGATGAGTCATTCACACCATATAAAGACAACCTTTTTCGATGCCACTCCTTCTTATTTGTACTGGATGTATCAAGGACAGACGGAGTACGGAAAGCAACGGTACAGTATCAATATTACTAGATCATGTCTATCACTCTATGTCAGGCCATCTGACTTTTGTTCTTAAGGACATATGAGGCTCCAAAAATTTTAAGGTTTCATATCGAAGAGTTCCCCACACTCGTATACATGTAAAGTCATATAGATATAATGTTAGTTTATATTATATTACCGACTGGATATGATGTACCTGTCTATTTCTACCATTGATTTTTTTGCAATATTTGTTTTTGTTTAAAATATTGATAAAGTCAAATTATGCTTCAGTTATATTTCATAAAGGTACATAAAGGTTTTCTTTTGAATTGAAAACATGTCTGATAAACAGCGTATTATTTGGAAATATTCTGTATTTCTGACTTACAAGAAAGATAACTCCAATTTGCGTTATGAAGGTTTTTGAAAAATATTTGAAAAAGAAATTTTTTATGTCATTTTACACGAAGATATGTGCCGGAAGGTGCTGGAATATTTCAATTTCTTCGATTCAATCAATTAGTAGTGCATCAAATATATTGTATTCCAAATAAGAACGAAAATCATCCAACAATAAAAACAAGAGCCCCAGGGGGCACAACGCTCACCTGATACCCATGCACGCTCTAAATGACATACTGACATTGAATACTGATAGTGCCAGTACCAGGATTTTAGCCCACAACCTTCCTAACAAGATTTTTGCCGGATGCAGACAAGTTTTTTTTTCAGACAACCTTTAAAAGTACAAACAAGAGAAAATAGTCACATTTCAAAACAACAACTTTTTTACTGATTTGAAAAGATGGATTATGTGATCCAAAGTCATAATCATTGCCCAGCTTGTATAGTTTGATTATGCAACATCAAAAATAAAATCATTTTGTAAAATTCCACATTAATGTGCAACAGAAACAGAATAAAACAATGAAATGATTTCATAAATTAAGTTTATTTAAAATTGAACACCAAACCTTTCATTATTAATAGCTAGTATGCCAGAAAACAATAAAGCCTGTGTTTGTGAAACACGAATGCCCCACGGTGGCATCTTTGTTGGTATAAACACCATTTTCTGTTAAGTATGTGAGAGGTCAGGGTCAGAGTAATGTTGGTATCAATGGAAAGATCTTGTCACAAAGAATACACATGTACAATATGAAAGCCCTATCACTAACCATTCAAAAGTTATGCCCAATGTTAAAGTTTTTGAAAAGTAGGTCAAAGGTCAAGGTCACGAGGTCAAAAATTTTGGTATCAATGGAAAGGTATTGTCACAAGGAATACACATGTGAAATATGAAAGCTCTATCACCTTCCATTCAAAAGTTATGCCCAATGTAAAGTTTTTCGGACAAACAGACAGACGGACAGGCCAAAAACTATATGCCCCCGTATCTTTGATTCCGGAAGCATAAAAAACAAAGACTTTTCGGTTTTGCCTTTATTCATATTAAATTATACAGAAATCTATGAATGAGAGCTTTTGAATAGTATTGATTTCATATTAATACATGTAACGTACAGTCAAAATCGTGTTAATCCAATTAACACAGACAAGTTGTTGGCGGACAATATTAATTCAAGTGAGTTGTGCAGAAATTGAGCCAATTTATTTTCCAAACAGCAGTGTACGGTGTATCAAACCTCATGACCCAGTGAAGCCACTTGGACAAATTATTTTCGGTAAATATGCTGAAATGCGGCGCTTGGAAATGTATTTTTAGCATATTGAATCAATAGTCGTGATAAATTTAACTTCGAACTTGATCTTGTCTTTTATGCAATCTACAGATAGGTTTGAAAATATGCAAAATTCGGAACATTTTCGATGAGGACGCAGAGTTCCTGTAAAAAAAGTGAAATTTGCGAAAAAAGGACATGCATGACCCCCCCCCCCTTTTTTTCTTTACATTTTTATGCGTGCCAAAGATTCGCAATCAAAAAAGACCAATTTTACAGACTTCCGGGCATTTCATTTCAGGCAAAATTTTTAGTGTGCACCTTTTTATTTCCTGTAGTTACCCCTACTAAAGGGGCAAGGAGGTATTGAACCAATCAAATCTGTAACACAAGATATATGGCGACTATGTTTACCATAGATACAGAAATAAGACAGATAAAATAATCATTAAATAGGGAAATTGTTCTGAAATATGCATGTATGAAAAAAAAGCAATTCAAGGAATGCTTGTGTCGCCTGCGTAGCGGATTTTTTTTTATTGAAATTAGGTCAAATATCAAGGGCAAGGTCACTAGGTTAAAAATTATGGAATGTTTAGAAAGGTCTTTTCATAAGGAATACAAATGTGAAATATCAAAGCCCTATCACTTACCACTCAAAAGAAATAGCAAATCATAGATTTGTTGAAAAGTAGGTCAAATATATAGGGCAAGTGCACGAGGTAAAACATAGGTAATCACAGATTACGAAGCTCACCTCGTGACAGCAAAATTCAATTCAAACATATTTCTTAGTACATGTATATTGGCTTTTAAAGGCAAAACCACTCAAGCAGAAAAAGTAGGTAAAGGTCATTTTATGAAAGTTTGATCAAAGATACATCCAATATGCAAGTTTGGTACATGTAGCAGTTATACTTTGCTCAATATTGGCTTTATAGAGCAAAATCACTCAAGCGGAAAAAGTAGGTCAAGGTCATTTTATGAAAGATTGATCAAAGATACATCCAATATGCAAGTTTGGTACATGTATCACTTATACTTTGCTCAATATTGGCTTTTAAAGGCAAAATCACTCAAGCGGAAAAAGTAGGTCAAGGTCATTTTATGAAAGTTTGATCAAAGATACATCTAATATGCAAGTTTGGAACATCTAGCACTTATACTTTGCTCAATATTGGCTTTTAAAGGCAAAATCACTCAAGCGGAAAAAGTAGGTCAAGGTCATTTTATGAAAGTTTGATCAAAGATACATCCAATATGCAAGTTTGGTACATGTAGCACTTATACTTTGCTCAATATTGGCTTTTAAAAGCGAAATCACTCAAGTGGAAAAAGTAGGTCAGATGCTGCATCCGATGCATGGGTCCATCTCGGCATCCAAAGATGAATCACTTGTGCAAGTTTGGTTACTGTAGCATTAGTACTTTGTCAGATACTGAGCTACCCCAAACTTCTTATCCAAATCACTCAAGCGGAAAATGTAGGTCAGATGCTGCATCCGATGCATGGGTTCACCTCAGCATCCAAAGATGAATCACTTGTGCAAGTTTGGTTACTGTAGCATCAGTACTTTGTCAGATACTGAGCTACCCCAAACTTCTTAACCAAGTCACTCAAGCAGAAAATGTAGGTCAGATGCTGCATCCGATGCATGGGTTTACCTCAGCATCCAAAAATGAATCACTTGTGCAAGTTTGGTTACTGTAGCATCAGTACTTTGTCAGATACTGAGCTACCCCAAACTTCTTAACCAAGTCACTCAAGCGGAAAATGTAAGTCAGATGCTGCATACGATGCATGGGTTCACCTCAGCATCCAAAGATGAATCACTTGTGCCAGTTTGGTTACTGTAGCATTAGTACTTTGTCAGATACTGAGCTACCCCAAACTTCTTAACCGGACGCGGACACGGACGCGGACGCGTGGGGTTATAGCATAAGCTCACTCAACTTCGTCGAGGTGAGCTAAAAATGATGGTATGTGAAGAAAGGTCTTGTCACATGGAATGCACATGTGAAATATCAAAGCCTATCACTCAGCAATCAAAAGAAATAGCCAATCTAAGTTTTTTTGAAAAGTAGGTCAAATATCTAGGTCTTGGTCATGAGGTCAAAAGTTATGATATGTGTAGAAAGGCCTTGTCACAAGAAGGAACACACATATGAAATATCAAAGCTCTATCACTTACCAATCAAAAGATATAGCAAATCTTAATTTTTTTGAAAAGTAGGTCAAATATCTAGGTCAAGGTCATGAGGTCAAAATTATGGTATGTGTAGAAAGGTATTGTCAAAAGGAATACACAAGAGAAATATCAAAGCCCTATCACTTGCCAATCAATAGATATAGCCAATCTTGGTTTTTTTTAAAAGTAGGTCAAATATCTAGGTCAAGGTCACAAGGTCAAACATTATATGTGTAGAAAGGTCTAATCACAAGGAATACACATGTGAAATATCAAAGTCCTATCACTAATCAATCAAGAGATATAGCCAATATTAGATTTTTAGAAAAGTAGGTCAAATATCTAGGTCAAGGTCACAATGTCAAAAATTATGATATGTGTATAAAGGTCTTGTCACAAGGAATACACATGTGAAATATCAAAGCCCTATCACTTACCAATCAAAAGTTATGGGGTGTGACACCCAAGTGTGACAGACAGACGGACAGACGAACAACGGACAAAGTGATCCCTAAGTGTCGCTGTGCTTCGCAGGCAACACAAAAAGTCAACATCTTAAAAATAAATTCAGAGTATATTTGATAGCATATGTGGCCAAGTTAATTCGAAGTATGAAAATAAGTACACAAAGCCAAACTAGCTATAGCTTGTCTTATTTAAAAAATTATTAAAAATCTAAAAGTTGATATTTTGACAAAATTCTTTCACAGTTTCATTTCTAGCGATAAATATAAAAATAAAAAGAGAAAAAAAACTGAAAAAGGGAAAAAAAATTGTTGGGGTCCCGCCGGGGTTTGAAGCTACTCCCCATGGGTCCATTTGGCATGGAAAACATACATTATACCTATGTACAATCTTAAAAAATATTCCTTAAAAATCCAAAAGTGGATATCTTGACAAAATTCTTTCACTTGTAGGGTACCATGCATGAGTACCTCATACCTACAAATTGTCATGACAATCTGAAGAGTGGTTATAGAAAAGAAGCAGAAAATGTATGAAAATCAACCCCCCCCCCCTTCCTTTTTACATAAGAAAAAAATTCACAAAAAATCAAAAAAAATAAATTTTAAGCATAAAATACATATCAAAGCATTAAGTAAGTTAAATATGATAAATATGTAGTAAATGAGTGTGTAAAATCATACACTTATTGAGTTATTTAAAGAAATAGTGCAAAAATGTGCATTTCTGACAAAGTCCGAAAAGACGTCAAAAACGCGTCAAAAATTTGACTTCGAAGTGGAACCAAAAATAACAACACTTCTTAAGACATCTCTCTAGATCATCCTGATGCTTTCGGTTTGTCGATACATGCTTCGGTTCTGAAGAAGAAGTTTGTCAAAGGAGGGTACCCCCCGTGACCTACTTTTGGCTGTGGTGGCGCCACCTGTTGACAGATCCGGACGAAAAACAACAACACTTGTAGGGGACCATGAGTACTTCATACCTACCAAGTTTCATCAAAATCCCTTCAGCCGTTCTGGAGAAGAAGTTTAAAATGTGAAAAGTTTACGACGACGGACGACGACGGACGACGACGGACGACGACGACGACGACGACGACGACGACGGACGCCGGACGCCGGACGCAACACTATGACAATAGCTCACTTGAGCCTATGGCTCAGGTGAGCTAAAAAGATATTGAGAAATATTTTGAATTTACCATTGTTGGCAATGGGAAATGTCTGCATCAGTCAATTTGGGAAGTACTCAGAACTTCAATTTTTCCTATGGTAACCACATCAAGTGTCACTATTTATCCCTTTTACAAACAATAAGATGAAACTGATGCAAATCTAAAGGATATATATCATAAAACTGAATAAACAGTATATGTCCTTAGATAAACTTTATCAATTAGTGAGAAAACAAAGGCCGCACATATCACAATTTAAAGACTGCCATTCAATATGGTGGATATATTTCTTGACTTGTAAGTGTAGAGTAGGGAATGTAAATTATTTTGCTGTCTGAAGCGAGCTCGTGCTTAATTAAGATTGTTCTCTTAAAGTGTACGACCAACTTACCGAAGCTAAAATCTTACCTGTCCTCATTGGAGATACATATGACTTGTTCAAAGGAGCTGTTAAGATAAGGGCTTGATTTAGCCCTAAAATCACTCGATTATTTCTCGTGCGCTGTCTTTCCAATTTGGATAAAATTGGTCAGGATAAAATTATTAAGTATTATAAGGTTCCTAGTAGGTATTTTATTTAAATAAATTCGGTGAAAGATGTTATATTACGGGTTGAAGAGGTAGGGTAACAGATGACGGAAATCGTCGAATATCGAACGAAAATGCACAAAAATGCATCATTTTACAGATTTTTTTTAAATAAATGTGCTTATTTTGTATATAAATCAATGAAAATCGGAAAAGTTTTTATGAAATATCGTCCCCCCCCCCTTGGAACACAACACCACCTCTACCTAAGATGTATTTTCATAATACAAATTTTCTGTAAAAGTGGAGTTGTGTTCCAAAGGGGGAACAATAGTCAATTTACGAAAATGCGATCGGGTGGGTAGGGGTGAAGGAAAGAAGTGAAATTAACCAAAATTAGTAATCGGCATTTGATTAGATTTCGGCAAATAAATAACTTCTTTATTAATAGTTTCGAATTCATCAATTTTCAACAAAAATATTCGTTGTTGTTTACTTTTTCAGTAACAAACTCCTTTATTTTAATTTTGGGCATTGCTAATTCAACAACCCCTCGCAATTAAAGTTAACAATTAGTCAATCTTGGGAAAATGCTCAAAACCTTCTTCTGGTAACATTAACAAAGTTTTAGAAAATGTAATTATGGTAAGTGTAAAAGAAATATGATTTTATATACTGAAAAAAGCTCATTCAAACTAATTTTATAACGACGGCGTTGTTAATTGTACAGTATAAGTGAGAATGAGTGTTCGATTACATATTTACGGTCTGATATATCCGGAATATAATATTTGGAGCAAATCATGTTTTAGCACAGTATTTCTTATTGCATCTTCTCATTGTAGTTCATTTCGACAAAAGCGACCGATTGTTAGAAAATTTTCGACATTTCACTCGCATTATTTATATCACAAAAAAGACCCCCACCCTCACTTCTACGTAAAAATGCATGTATAGGTTATTTCTCATTATCATGTCAATAAAACTAATATATTTGATTAAAGATACTTGAAATGAAATAATTTCACGTACATGACACATTCTAAATAATCCTGGTTGAGCTGGTATTGCAAGTAAAAACTGGGCAGATTACGGCTTTTAACGTTACAGGTCCTTTTCGAATGCGTTGAAGAAATGATCAAACGAAGTTGATCGACTTGGCTACATGTGCCCTCGGGGACTCCCGGTCCACCAGCAGTGACACTCACCAAGTGGTACAAATGTTAAACGTCTTCAAATTCAATAGTATCGTTTAAGTACAGATATATTTGCAGCATGTACCAAACATGCACGTTTCGGGTACTTAGCCCTCGTCAGTGATCCTCACTCTATACAATGTAATATGACCAAAGATTGTCCAAAAATGAAACGAACGACGTAGCAGGATGGATGGGATATGATGCTAAAGGGCCCTATGTTTAAGAAATTTCAAGAAAATTTGATTACAGAAATTTTCGAATGCGTTGAAAAACGATCAACCGAAGTTGATCGAACTTGGCTACATGTGCCTCGGGGAATCCCGGTCCACCAGCAGTGACACTCACCAAGTGGTACACATGTAATAGCATCATTGAAGTACAAATAAATTTGTAGCAACTAGCTTTGATTTTCTGGAAATTTTACAGTCAACGTCTTTGGAAATTCGGATCTATACAAACAATATAAACAATATAAAAGTATATTACTTTGGGTATTACACAACCTGCCTTTTATGGTGATATGATAAACAAAATTAGAAGGATCAAAGGTTGACAGCATAACCACCGAAAATGCGTCAGAATCATAAAACGCCTTTTATACCGTGGATATGATCCTACTGTCACCAGACGGACACTAGGCTTGGTACAACGCATTCTTAAGACTTGCACTTTGGCTGACTGTGAAGACGGGACTCCATGACAGGCCCTGTCCAAACATCTTGCGTAGCAGATGGCCGTCCTAGCACCGGTTACCCTTTGGTCTTGTTGTTTTATGTGTAGTTTTTTTGCGTTTAAATATCTCTATATCGTATGTCTCTTTTTCGTTTCTTGCTGTGCTCGTCTTCTCTATGTTTTGGCTTTTGCTGTTGATACTGCAACCGGGTCTTGTTGGAGATCCCCTCCCTTCTTTTAAGGTCTGAAAATAATGGAAGAAATCGCTTACATTTTAAAATATTTTTGTTTTAGATGTTAAGACTTATGTTTGACTTGAACAAAAAGCTAGAAGCAGAAGGCATAGAATTCAACCCTGAAGCATCCCTGTTTATATGCTCTGGTCTTCCAAAAGACATCACAGATGAAGCGAGAGAGAAAATGAAGAAAGAAATTTTGACGAAACTGAAGAGGACCTGGTGTATGGTTTCAGAGGAACAGATCGTGTTTGTAGGCAGTGTAATTAATTAACGTTGTTATTTATTCCATACAAACTCTAGAATACTGGTACATCAGTGAATTAAAGTCAAATACAAAACACGAAATCAGAATCTAAACATTAAATCAAAATGGTTATTCTTGAAAAAGATGAAACAGAACTTTCTCACGAGAAAAGAAGTATAGGACACAAAGACGACAAGTATAGGACACAAAGACGACAAGTATAGGACACAAAGACGACAAGTATAGGACACAAAGACGGAGACAAGAAAACATCACCATAAGAACTTGTTACACGACGCAACTAATCGTTTGAAATAAGTAATTGAAATAACGATAAGTAATTGAAATAACGATAAGTAATTGAAATAACGATAAGTAATTGAAATAACGATAAGTAATTTACTAGTAGCTAAAACGTAATTGCATGCACATTTCAAAAGTTGCATGCAACTTTTTCCAGATTAGAACCTGTTCTATTACTTGCGATTAGTTGCATGCAACTTTTAGCGTCAGCCAATCAAAATGTCGAGTATTCCTAATAATTTAACCTTATTTGGCGAATTTGGTCATATCAGTTACATTGACAATAAAATTCAGAGTTTTCTCACAAAGGATCACATATTTACGCTTACTCCGATTTCCTTTGGTCAAAATTGTGACTATTTGCCCTCTCTTCATCTAGGAAGTTATGTGGATGAATTTATAACGAAGATTGTTAATACATGCCGTATTTCTTGTTGAATGAGTTAAAGAAGATCCTGACGATAATCTCAACAACACCCACAATAGAGCACGAAATTAAACATCGACGGACCACTAGCAAGCTAGAGGTGGGACCAGGTGCCCGGGAGGAGTAAGCATCCCCTGTTGGCTAGCCGCACCCGCCGTCGATGTCAATGAAGCATGGAAATGAAAATATATATAATTCATGCACTGTCTGACGTTATGTCTATATAGAAAGTGCTATGGCGACAATGTCAGGGAAGTATATTCAAAACACTTACTGTCAAACCCCTCGCGGGGAACTTTTTTACGAGCTCCACACGGCAAAGGGCATAAGTGTGACACAAATGAGTTAAAGAAGATCCTGACGATAATCTCAACAACACCCACAATAGAGCACGAAATTAAACATCGACGGACCACTAGCAAGCTAGAGGTGGGACCAGGTGCCCGGGAGGAGTAAGCATCCCCTGTTGGCTAGCCGCACCCGCCGTCGATGTCAATGAAGCATGGAAATGAAAATATATATAATTCATGCACTGTCTGACGTTATGTCTATATAGAAAGTGCTATGGCGACAATGTCAGGGAAGTATATTCAAAACACTTACTGTCAAACCCCTCGCGGGGAACTTTTTTACGAGCTCCACACGGCAAAGGGCATAAGTGTGACACAAATGAGTTAAAGAAGATCCTGACGATAATCTCAACAACACCCACAATAGAGCACGAAATTAAACATCGACGGACCACTAGCAAGCTAGAGGTGGGACCAGGTGCCCGGGAGGAGTAAGCACATTTTATTCGTTAAATCTACGAATACATTTTAAAGTATGTCAAGTGAGTCGGTTTGCGGCATGTATATCGTCGTTATACATGCTTGTAGAAGAAAGGAGGGGATCTCCAACAACACCTAGTTGCAGCATCAACAGCAACCTCCCAAAACACCCACTGCAAAACACAAAAATGACACGCACAGAAAGAGACGCAGTAGTACAATGAACGTCAAATCACAGAAAACATAAAACACAAATGACTACACATAAACCAACGAGACCAATGGGCAAACGGTACCGACTTAGGACGGCCATCTGCCTCGTGAGTAGCAGACGGTGTGGTTATCCTGGATTACGTGCGCACAACCCTCCCACTATTCCGATTACCCAGAGGTCTCGAAGAACGTACAATTGTGGTGTAAAACAACCTCCTCACTGTCAGATGACCACACACAAACAAGACCGCAAAACGCAGGGGCCCAAGCAACACAGATGAATATGTAAATTGATATAAAAAGAGGGCATGCGTAATACGACCTGTGCTCTGCCGGCTGTAGCGAGCTAATGTATGTTTTCACCCGAGGAGTCCGACTGACATTCAGAGAGGACAGGTGGTCGGGGCCCTGTCTTCTCTAAAGAGGTTTGGACAGGGCCCGTCATGGAGTCCCGTCGTCACAGTCAGTCAGCGTGCAAATATTAAGGATGCGCTGGTACAAGACTGTTGATTGGTCAAGTACCAAGCCTAGTGTCCGTCTGGTGACATTAGGATCATATCCACGGTATAAAAGGCGTTTGATGATTCTGACGCATTTTCTGACGCATAGAAATGATGATTTCTGACGCATAGAAATCATGTGAACCAATCAGAAAGCGTGATACAAACAGAGTGAATAAGAATATTTGTTTAATTGCAATTACCTGACTATGCATTTACAGACGAACTCAGTTGTCCTCCAGGATACCTTAGTGACATTTTTGAAAAATGCCGAGCGACTGCTTCTTGAAGAAACCTTCAGGTAATTCTCATATTAGTTCAATATTAAATGAGGTCCTTAATGCTACCTGTCGAACTCTTTTTGTGAAATACATTGTTCCTCGTAAAGAAAAAACGACATATCCATCTCTGTTACCACAGAGCTGCCTTCTGGACCAATGATGATAGACTGTTTTTAAATGCAGTATATCACAGTTCACGTTGAAACACCTTTTACCGCAAAAGTACACATAGACGTACTGAAAGAAGCTTTGTTTTGGCCCGTTATCTGTTTCCAATCATGCATTGAATTGCTAGCCGGAGTGGCGTGACTGTCGTTTAAGCGTATGTAATATTGAATCGAACACCGCTCTCTCTTTGAAATTTTGTCAGATTAAAAGTGTATATAACAATGGGAGAATACATATTACCTTCATCTATCACATATAAGACTAATAGGAAGGAATAATACATCTGATAACGTGGGTTCTGTAACATCATATCTCACCCATACTGCTATGTCTTTCGGTGCATTCTTGGATATAATAATTTTCACACTCTTTGGCCATTTTAAATTGTTAAAGTTAAGGATCACTGACGAGGCTTAAGTAACCGAAACGTGCATGGCTGTTCCATGCTGCAAATCTATCTATTCTTAATTGATGCTATTGAATTTGAAGACGCTTAACTTTTGTACCACTTGGTGAGTGTCACTGCTGGTGGACCAGGAATACCCGAGGGCACATGTACCCAAGTTCTATCAACTTCGAATGGTTTTTCTTCGACGCATTCGAAAATTTCTGTTATCAAAATTTCTTGAAATTTCTCAAACATGGGTCCTGTAGCATCATATCCCACTCAAATTCAATAGGGTTATTTACAGAACGGCTGAAACCATCATTGTGGAAGTTCTTCGGTCGATACGGGGATATCATTATATTTATTCCGAGGTTCGCAACTGTTCCAATGGAAATTATAGTGATTTTGCCTTGCCTTCTCGACCTGAGACTGCATAACTGATAGGTACTTCTTTGATGATTATCATGAACTATGCTAATGAATCGACCCTACATAGAATTTGGAGCCGCATACTCTTTGCAAAACAAATGCATAATAATTATGACACTAGTGTTTGCTACTAAAATACAGTTGGCTATGTCGGAAAGTGATTTTTGCTTAAAGTAATATTGACGAGAATTTACTATCAGAAGCACGTGTCTAGTGTATTAAAGATGGTTTGAAATGTTGGAAGAAGATTACGAGTTGGAGCACTTCACTTTTCTAACTGTTATGACGATGTCTACAGTTGTATATCATAGAATGTAATAGGTTTATTGATGTAGAACAAAGGAGGGGATCTCCAACAACACCAGGTTACAGCACCCAAAACCCCAAAACCCCCTATGCCAAAGCACAGAGCAGACAAGCCAAAGAAGAGACGCAAAAGGGACAAGGAATGTCAACGCACAACACAGAAACATCAAACACAAAGGACTACACATAAACCAACGAGACAATTAAAGAATTATTCTAATGGATCCAGATATAGGTCTTTAAAGTAGGTAAAGAGGTAATTTCAAATATTGAATAGAACATGTTCATTCATAGATTTACAATCTTTTTTAGTTGGTTGAGTCATTTGCTGGAAACCACTTGTGCCCTGATACAGAATGGACTGAAGTGGTTAGAGAAAAGCGAACATAGGAAGCAAGTAGGAGAGCTGGCTACCAACTACTTCAAACACCTGGCATTGGTCATGGAGAAAGAACTCCCAAGTTTTACCAAAAACATTGAAGATATATGTGAAGAAAAGTCTGCAAAATACAGATCAAGACTTATCGAACTCACGGCAGACATACCCATGGATCAGAAATTCGAATTACCAGATATAACGAGATTTTCTAACCATTTATCAGACGGAGAGCTTGTAAAAATTGTTCAAGACTTTACAACAGCAGTGACAAAAGAAGAAGACAAACTGAAAGAAGAAATACAAAATAACGCTTTTGGAAAGATGATAGGAATGTACTCGTACGGGGATCAACAAAGACATTCTAAATTATTGGTTTCGGTGTCAGGAGCAATTTTAACTCTACATATTGCAAAATTTGTTTTCCTTGTGGGTTTGGCTCATGCATTATGGGATGAATACAGAAACAGTCCTCCACTCAGAAAGAGCAGGTGCATTAACATCGCGGTAGATATTAGGTTCAAAAAAGTCAGTAAGAAAAGAATGAATTCTTTCATAGATGGTCTCAAAAGAAAGCAGGAAGAAATGTACCTGATTAAGAACAAGTCTCTCGAAAAGAAGGTAAATATAAACCCTAAAACAGTGGACAGGTTAGAGGACCTTATCACAAGACTATGGGATATGTATGTGGGCAAAGTATTGCGACATGAGATCGAGTTCAAAGACGTTGTCAAAGGAAATAGGATCCAAAAAGGTGTATACGAAGCCTGTGTTAGTACAGGTGGACAGAAGGAAACGCTGGCCATGAAAGAGATAGAGGAAACAGTAAGGGTGAGGCGGAGGAGCACTAGCACAAACGAGCAAGGTGTACATCAGGTCACGTCCCAGGGGAACTTTGACGTCAACAGTCTACCATGTAACACCCAAATATACAGGGAGGTCGTCTTGTTGAGGTGACAAATCTCCCTTTTAAACAATAATCTATCTAGTGTAAATATATATAGATATAGAAAAGTGTGGGGTTGTATGAACTACCTCGATGACAAGTCATTATAATGTCCATTTAACAAATACTCATGTTAGCCTCTCTTGTAAACTACTGTATAAGGCAACTCAATGTTGTCTAATTAGGATTACATGACTCCAACAATTATCTGCCAAATTCGACATTGATATAAGCGAAATCAGGATTACTGGTATTTCACTCCCTAAATAATCTACCAATTCGATAGCAATCTTAAAAATCACGACTATTTCACTTCCAAATTATCTGCAAATTTAAATCAGTTATAATCCTACAATTTCTAGGCATAAATGCACATTTCAAGATAGATTTAAAATGCGAGTTCATGATTTGTCGTCGAAACATTCATAAATATTAATTGTTCTGGATAGGATAAATCATATATCAATTACTTTCGTGTTTAGATTGCTTTCAAAGAAGCGAGATGATGAGGATTTTCAGTATTTCGTGCAGTATAAAGGATCTGCTTTTAACGTAGAGAGCCATTGTTATTCCTTGTATATCTTCACAAGACGGTATCCAAAAAGCCTACGAGATGTTATAAAGTCGGCCAGCTACCCCAGGACCCCGTCCACCAGCATACTGATGTACGCATACCAAGCTGCACGAGGTCTCCGATTCATTCATAGACATGGAGTCATTCACAGAGATGTCAAACCTGAAAATTTCTTGGTCAGTTTTATATAAACACAAATATTATATTATAATATTGAAGTATTTACAATGCCAATTAATTCCCTGGTTCTTTGTCATATATTTTCGGCCATGTTTAGAATTTCGATATTCATGCATTCTTTATTTGGATGTCTTCCCTTTTGGCCTCGAGTATCACTAAGAAACATTGTTTGTTAAAATGCGCATATGGTGCCCTTAATTATTACGCTAGAACATTTGTTTCAATATTTTAATTAATGTATATTCAAAAATTGTAATTTTCACTCTATCTTAAAGACTTTCGAGGATATTTTCAAAGATACTTCATATCGGTATGTCTCTGTCTATGAATATAAGGGATTTTATCCATGACTTTTCATTATGTTTCTACAGGCGCGAAGCCGACATTTGCGCGTTGATGCATGTCGTTGACGGATGTGTGCATGTAGTATATTTCATTTGTTCTACGCTACCCTCCATCACTATGTAAGCCCCCCCCACCAATACTTTATTATTATAATTAAAAATATGAAAACAAGGCACTTAAAATAGCTTGCAATTCTTGCAAAAAAACTTTACTTTTTGATCCCGTCCACTTTTATTTTGTTGCGCTGAAATATCAATATTGAATGTGTAGCAAACGTGAATAGATGTACCTTTTTCAGGTTGATGAAAATGATACAGTGGTTATTTGTGATGTAGGCCACTCCAAGTCCGTGAATACAGCCAGGACTTTGGTAGGGACCCGACATTACTTTGCTCCAGAAATCATGAAGAACAGAGTACATGACCAAAGGTCCGACATTTACAGCTTGGGGCTTGTGTTTATGGAACTTTTCTATAAAACACGTCCCAACGACCAGAGTCAAATCTTCATAGAAAGAGAAGATCTCAGGATTCTGAGTATGGACAGGCCTTACAGACTAGTCAGAATGTGCTTAGAGCAAGATCCCCTCAAAAGACCGGACATCAAATCAGTGGTCACAGAATTAAATGAAATTATATGTACCAATTGCCAATGGCCGAAGGAAAACTGAGCACGAAGAAACGTATTGGATTAGAAGTATGACTTGATTACCGTAGTTTAGGCTTTTGAAGCGCAAACCGTCAGTGGTCCACGTTTGTCGTTGCACTTTCGTCTGAATACATAAAATATTTATTATAATTCTAACAGTGTTTTAATGAGTGTCTTTCAAATTCTCGATTAATTAAGCTTTGTGAAGTTCTTAGATATTTTTAAAATCGATAACACGAAATGCTCCTTGTTACCTCCCTGAGAAAGACTTCACATTAAAGATAATGCCCCAGTATTGACGTCCACATTCAGAACACTATAGTAATTCCGAGGCCAACCAAATTTAAGAATGCATACTACAAAGCCTCGTGCGTACGGATGCTGAGACGTATTTGAGCGACCAGGTTAGATAATGTTGGAAACCACTATGCACAGATTACTAGTTCCTAGATAAGTCCTAGATGAAGACCTATAGATCAATCAGACTTACAAGTGTGGGTGATGCATCTGAGCGTGATTACTGGAATGCATGTTATAACTGACCCCATATTTCATGCTGGAGAGACTAGGTTACAAAAAATGGGACAGATATACTTCCAACCTACAGAATTCTTTTAAAAATTTGAACATGTTTAAAAAGCACTTTAAAATATCCTCTACAAAAAATTGTGACCATGCATATTCAATTCAATTCATCAAACAAGATTGCAACCAATAAATATGTGCATTTTCACTTAGACCTCCGCTTCAATCTTTTTAGAAATTGCATGGCTTGTTCGGTGCTATGTACGTATTGTATGAGAATGGTTAATTGATACAGGCAAAGTTTTCCATCAGAAGAATGTGTCATTAAATGTGTGAAATATCATGTATAACCAAATGTTACGTTAAAGCTACTAGGTACCAAGTTTGTGCTTTACGATCCCATACAGAAATTATATTAATTGAATGATAATGTTACACTGTGAGGGATTCTTCCAATTAGATTTTTTTCCTTTTGTCCACATCTTACACACTGGATGACATCTTCAATCACAAATTATGATAGACGACTTATAGAAATTCATCTTTTTTTTAAATTATATTTTGAAAGATGAATTGGGGCAAATTCGTACAAGATTTTCGATGGAGACAAAAGCTATCTTTGAGGTATCGATTAAAATTTCATTTGAATATTTCATGACGTATCGTTTAAAAGCAAAAGGGGAAATGTAAGTTCGATGCCTACCTTGGTCTAAAATCCATTACTTAACAAAGACGATATTTAGAGTGTAAGAATTATGTGCCGATTGAAGTGACAATATTTAATTTGTAAACATGAATTATATGTATTATATGTACCTTCATTGATTTATTCAGTAATTCATTGACGCTTTTGAACAGTTTAAAATTTTGTTTAGGGAGATATGCGCTTATGGATAGAGATCGCACGAAACCTAGGTACAGGTTGGTATTTTTCATTTGTATATTTCAAAAATATAGCATATAAATTCTAACGTGTTTTTTACTTTTTCGCAATCAGTGATAGAGAACTAACGAAACTTACGTACAGGTTGGTATTTTTCATTTGTATAATACAAAACTATAGCATATAAATCCTAACATGTTTGTTACTTTTTTGCAATAAGTGAGACTGGCATTTAGGGTCATATCTTAAGCCCCGGTCACACTGCACTCCACGTCCAAATCACGTTCAAAAATCTGCTGGACGTGGTCATACGTGGTACATTCGCCAAGACTGTGCTTTGTACGCGATATGACCGCCGCCGGCTGTTCCACTGCTGAAACACTGCCTAAGCACGGCTTACCACGTCCAACCACACCTTAGGCTGAAAACGTCCGTGACAAGACGTTATACACACGATTTTACCCGTGATACCAACGCGGAACACCCGTCGAATGACCGTGCTCTGGTCGTGACAGATCGCTTCAACTTTCGCGTCCTACCGCGTCTCCTCCAAGTTTTTATCACTGCCGGAACACGTATCATCACGTGTGTTTCGCGTGCGTTGCACGTCTATACCACGTACACCTTCCGTGGTTGTCCGTGGAATAAAATTTTGAGCAGTTCAAAACTTCTTTCCGCGTCCAACGCTATTCGGATTTTTTACCGCGTCCTACCACGTCTGCAAATCGTCTTGAGCGCGTCTTAAAAGCGAACAACAACGACTGCTTCACGTGAGATCCTTTTTGGACGTGCTATGGCCGTGATCAAGCCTTAAAGCGCAGTATGACCGGGCCTTTAACAGAAATTTGTTGTTTAGACATAGTTAAAAAAATATATAAGGTAACTTCAACAAATTGAGAAAATTCTGAAAACCAATTTTTATAGTCTTTCCTTACGATCCGGTATCTTTAGAATAGACAACTCAGGCGATGTATGTCCACCTTGATGTTTTACCCCCTTTTTCTCCCCGAGACAAGTGACCACATTTACCACACTATACTACTAAAATCATATCACAAATTACTGGTAACTCTGGCTCCTCTCTATCTCATGGCTTTTTTCACTACATCTTCCGCCTCTCTTTTTTAAAGAATTATGTATGAAGTCCATGTATAAAGAAGAAGTCTCTCTTTTTTGGGGTTTTTTTTTTACATTGCTAACGATTTGTCAAGGTACAATTGCAACGTTACTAGAAAAGTACCCATGCAAGCGCGGTAAAGATTACCATGTCAAGTGCCTACAAATATGGTCATATTTTCACATAGAAGATCTACACTCTTAATATCTTTAAAGGAAAGTGAAAGTACCATTGAGAAGGGGTGTATATAATTCAGGATCGCTGGCGCCGAGCTCTTGTGATTTTCAGGTACCTGTGGACATATCAATTATCTAGTTTTTACAGATCCTTTCCTTCATATTAAGTATTGAAGTCTGATCTTGATTCTTTAGATTATTAGCACAAAAAGTATACCTTGTCACGGCTTGTGTTTCATTACACATGATGTGCATTACCCTTTGTTGTACGTGCATACGTGCATGACTAACTGCTATCCCCCCCCCCCACACACACACACGGTCAGAATTAAGATTCTGAAATGTCTTTGTCGATCCCCAAAAATTATAACGATCTATCAAATACACATTTATAATGCTTGTCATTGTTTACAATTCATGGTAAACATATGGTAGCTCTGACGTCATTTTCAGTGACCTAATTTTGTTACAAATTTGATTGGCTTAAACAGCCATGTGACCTTTCAAAGGCTTTTCTCGAATGTTCTAAATGCAAAATAGAATCGTAAAATTGTACGTCGTCTATTTCAGAAAACGAATATGAAACTGTGGCGAAATTTAGCCTCCTACTACAATTAGAAATGTCTTGCAAGAATCGTCTTACGTATTTAATGTACTTATGAAAGAAGTCGGGGAGAATGGGAGCATAAATCAGTGGAAAATATGAAGTTAATGGTTAGTGTCCGTCGCCGATTTTGAACTTTAGATTTTCTAATTGGAAATAATTGCTTCTCAAAAATTATCAAATTCACATTGTCATATCATATGCTATATCTTCATATCACACCATTTATCTCCGTCCTTTTCGTTTCGACGGAGAATCGGCTAATTCGTTCCTTTAGTAGTATAGATTAATGCTAGTAAATGATTGCTAATATAAGCCTCAGATCATCCGAGTCTAACGAAATAAAAGGCGATGAAATCTAATGGTTGATGAAGATTTTGCTTTACGAAAATAAATTTCTCTAATACATGTAGAATAGACTACTCAGTCGTGCGATTTCTAAGGGCGAGACACGGTGGGTGACCACCTTACCCACCCATACTACTAGGCCATTCGCCGAAACATAGATTCTATCCCTAATTACAGAGAACCCTGGTTCCTCCCTATTTCAGGGACATGCCTGTCTGTCCTAATGAAGTGAAAATGTATCGGAGTCATTGTCTACCCTGTGATAAAAGGAAGAGACGTGCGTTACATGCACACGTAATCCGGATGACCACACTCTTCGCTAAGCACGAAGTAGAGAATACAAGGCGAAAGATGTCGGATGCATGCCAAACAAACTTTCCTAAATGATCAGGATCATTTAGATTCTGTCGGTTGACGGCATCGAGTTTTGAGATTTTCACTTTAAACTGTTAAAATCGATGATGGACAAATAATTTGTGTTTGAATCCCATGGGATTTACCTCCGAGCAGTTGTCGTTGAAAACTCGCGGTGTTCAAATGAAATATTCAAGTTATCGTTTGGAGAATCGACTTTTTGTCTAAATAGATACGTTTATTCTGAGATCAGTAAATACCATGTTTATATTTTATAGAATTGTTAAACGTGGGTTGTATACATGAGAAATCGATCCCGGATGGGGCGTCGTTGGCAACATGGTTTGATGCGATCTCGATTAAATACAGACTGCCAATAAAACCTAGAACTTATAACTGGGATTTAAGTCCGGCTACCGTTTGAATCGATCTACTTTTTGATTTGATATTTTATCTGTAAGGATCTGATATATACGGGATTTCTTTTGCTGGGATGTGTGCGGGTAAGTTTGGAATGATTCCCTTTTATAACAAATACGTTTTATGCATCATATCTCTGAATATTCATCGATAGCTGATTTTTGATAATTTTGGTAAATTTCATAATTAATGGTCATGAAATATGGTCTTTATATTTTGATACACAGAGATACTTTCAAACCGGTTTTCACTTTTTTAAAGAAATTGCTGACGTATCTTTTTCGGTATCATCAAAATGTATACAGCTCGCGATCGAGAACCGAATTTCTCCATTTAGTCTGACAAAACAAAAATGAGGAATGAGCCTTTGTCCGACGTTTCTTTAGCTTTTCTTTAGGCATAGTCGATAGCTTTTCTAATAGACAGGGAAAGGATGAAGTAAATGTCTACTAGAGGGTCGATAAACAGATAAATATCTTAATACTTCAGTCTTCCATTTTTCAATAATGATTTCATTACAACCTGTCTCGATATTGAATTATTAAATTAAAAGTCTACGCATGAAGGACGAACAGATAGATTCACATTGATTTTCGACAAATCTTACATACAACATATTGTTAAGATTAGTTTTATCAATGTCAAATAGTTTTTTTGTTCTGTCCTTGTAGGGTAAAGAAAAAAATTGGATTACCATAGAAGTTCTGCCTTTATTCAAATAAACGGCCAAAGTTAGTAAATTAAACTCCTGTGTACTATCTTGTTTTTCAAATCGAAAGATAAAAGAATTCCAAAGACTCACTACACGGTGATAAGCGGGCTTCATGGGCGGATCTGGATTTTTATGCGTGGAAAGGGGGGGATGGGTGGGTCCCAGATCATTTGGGAGTCCTGCCTATTGTTAAAAAAAAGTAACAATTGGAAAATCGGGCTATTTGGCAAATTCGAGAGGAGGTGAGGGGGTGGGCAAGATGGGGTGACCCCCGATCTGTATCCGCGCTTGGAATAAGTTGAAATATACTTAGTAATAGAGAGAAATAGGTAAAGTTTTCATGTTGGTATAGGATACACAAAATACGGGCGTGTACTCGAGTGCTGTTCTCAAACTTATAAAGAAGCTTATAAGTCCTCAAATTACGGTTTGAACAATCTTAGCAAATTTACCTTTAAGAAGGCAAATATTATAATGTTTACATAATTTCCAAAATACGATTCAGGCTTTATTGAGATCATCTTCAATTTTATCAAAAGTCGTAAAATTTACAGAAAAATAAAAATACCTTGAAGAAGTATAAATTATGAATGCACTGATTAAATAGTTAACTTTATTGCACTTAGAATAAATACAAGGATGTCATATGAGAGGAAGAGAGCGAGAGAAGCTCGTTTGTTTATTCTTAGTATTATGCAAACTTCATATAAAAAGGCACAACAGAAACTAGTGAAAACATAATTATATTCCGTTACTTTCAGAGTATAGCAAAGCATTAATTCGAAGACGTTTTTGTCGCAATTCTGTTGTACATGCCGAAAAAGCACGTTTACAAGGCAAAGCACAATAATCACAGGATCAGCTGTTCCCGTGAAGATGACGAACCCAAATGATACTCAATGTCAATGGTCAAATGTCAAGGTCACTATGGACTCAAAACAAGGCAATCAATGTATACAAAGCAGAACCTCTACAAAATACTCTTACAGGAAGGGGATGAACCTTTTTAAATTTTTTCAAGGTCAAGGGTCAAATTCTGATGTTATTTTAAAGCTAAAAGCTTGAGAATCTAGTAAAAACATTATAGAAGACATTATAAAGAATTATTCCGCGTATCCTTTATACTACGATGAACTAAAACTATACACACAGTACATGTAGGTCAATGGAATTTCATTTAAAATATGTGATTTTGTTCGTATTTTTATTTCCATTGATGCATTGATTATTTTCTAGTCCAAACCGTCAAAATGACCGCTCTAGCTGTCGTTTCAATCGACTGAAATCATACGAAATAGTTTTCAAACTTTCTATAAAGCTAAATCAATTTTCCTCTCTTGAACTCTGCTGAAACTCTGTATATATATATTTCAAATTAAATTAAGATTTTAATCTTCAAAACAAACATAAAATATCACTTAAACTTTAAAAGGTTCAATTTCAGTGAGAGGCTAATTTGTAGAAATGCATAGCAGATTTGGGGGACAAAACTCACTTGGCAAACTTGAATTGATTTGAATGCATGGAGGATTTACCAATATAAAGGTAACATTCATTTTTATAGACATTAATCATTCGTTCGAAGATTAATGGATAAAAGAAGACTTTTTTTTCAGAATGCAACAATACATCTGACAGTACCTTAAATAAAACTGTCATTTCGGTCTCTGTACGGGGCATGTACTAGTATACCCACGATTACATATTAAACTGTTGAATACATGCAACTTTTACATCACACGATAAAGGAGAATTTAAACAGTCCGTGGATTTTAATGTTTTGGATAAGTAACGTTGGTGGGTATGTAATCTTTTGACGCAATTATACTCTTATTGATATAAGGAAACTATCGGGACTAGAGCAAATAACATTTGATTAAATCACATATTTTTATTTCACCTGTGTATTTAGAAACCCAGGCAGAATCACAACAAAATGGCATACTTGTACATCAAACCCAAGACTGACTTCTCCGATACAAAGAACCTCAGACTTCGTATCGAGACAGAAGATCCTTTATTTTACGGACTGAAGAAACTGAAGATCAGAGGACTGGAGCTCAGTGATCTTCCTCTTGCTGTGTTTAATCTAGTGGAACTTGAGATCTTGGATATGAGTCCTGAGAGGGAAGCATGCTTAAACTTCAGACTTGTCCGAGTCCCAAAGCAGATAGGCCGACTCATAAACCTACAGGTGCTCATACTGGATACTAACGAGCTCATTGAACTTCCAAGAGAAATATGTTTGCTTGTGAATCTTGAAAGGTTAGCTTTAAGTAATAACAACCTGTCAGAGCTACCCGTGGGTTTCAAAAGTCTCCAGAAACTTCAAAGTCTGCACATGGCAAACAACAATTTCCAAGATTTTCCCATGGAAATATGTGAGATACAGAATTTGGGATTCCTTGATATGAGTGACAACGGTTTGCAAAATCTACCAGAGGAAATATCAAATATGAAAGAGCTACATACACTACTTCTGTTTTATAATAGACTTGAAACTATTCCAGAATCTATATGTACCATGACGTCATTGCATTGCCTGTGGTTGGGCAATAATTTTATACGGGAACTACCACGTGACTTTGGGCGCCTTGTCAACTTGGACTGGGATAAGCGGTACGTGTCCTCCACACTGGACGGCAATCCCCTGACCAGACCGCCGCTGGAGATATGCCGTATGGGACCACGGGCAATAGACCGATATCTGACGTCATCAAAGAGCAGGATGGACCCCGTGCGAAATAATAGCTGGGAACGGAATGGAATAAGTGAGGAGGGAGAACAAGATGAAGAAAAGGAGGACGCAACGGAAAAAGATTGGTGAGAAAAGAATCTGAAAAAAAGCAAACAAACAGTTGGTATTGTTGCAATATTAATTGGGATGGAAATTTCAATAGGTGTAAATTATTATTTGATGTTAATTTCAACTTGTTTGTGTATTTACATTTACATTTTTCGCAGCGATCTTTATTAACATTGATTTTATATCATTGTTTATTTCAAATTAAAATTCATATTCAATGTACTTTTTGAATCAAGGAAATTAAAAGCAATATTTCTCGTATGTTTAATTTTTTAAGGGTAAACATGCATCTCGGTGCTAACTCCAACCCTATGTATTTATTTGTATCGTACATTATACGAATTGGACAACAACCAATGCACAAAAACATTCCAAGGATAGAGCATCCGGAACACCAAGGTTACTGATACACATTCTGATACACGTAACAGAATCTGATGGACGTACGAAACCATTTTGATAATTTTTGTTAATTTATAATGAATAATAAATTAAGCTCATGATCTGCTGACTGGAATAATGATCTAAGGGCTTCGATAAAGTTACTCAGTTGATGAAAAATCTCTTACAACAATATGTTTTCATGAAAATAGCGGAACCCATGAATAAACATTGAATAAACAATGCATATAAAGTTATACAACCAACCTCGCAATCAAACATTTGCAGAATGTAGATGACTACAATGGAATAAAGGAAAATGGTACAGAGTTGTGATATAAGGATTCTTATCCCACTGTCTATTTACAACACAATTACAATTCAATTTATCAAGGCTTTAATAAAATCAGACCAAACTTAGATGGAAGTCAAATAAGCTGCAACTCTTCTTAAAATGTTAATTGGCTGTCGTACCTACTTTCAGAAACAAAAAAGTGATCTAATGTCCTCCCTATGTACAGGTAATGGTTGAAAAGATATTGGCATTACTGTAGATATCACGCACAGTCATCGTGTGATGACTTCAGACCGTCCTTTCAGTAAATTAGACTTTTAAAGAATTTCTAGTTACCGTTGTATTCACAAAAATATACCTCTACAAAAAAGTTCTTCGAAATAATCCTCTAAGTCTGTATCAATTCTTTTCTTTCAAAAATCTAAACGGGTATATCAACCAAATGTGGATAATATAAATTTTAATTCATTATCAAAATTTATTTTCAAAATTTTACAGAATACGTTATAATAATCTGTGTAAGAACTAGAGGTGAAAAATGCCATTGAAAGCATAAACTTCAGTACGAAAATGATAACCGTGATAACTTCATTATGTGACGACTTCAACTTCACAAGTCTCCCCATCCTTAGCTGAGATTCCTTTGTCCTCTGCCTATGGTGTATTCATATATAGCAACAACATGTAATACGCCATTCCAGAGAAAGCTCCTCGTTGTGAGGGCAATGCAACTTACCAAGAAATTACTCGACCAGAGGTATATTGGTGAGCGACTGACTTTGTCAATGCAGACATAGAAATGCAAAACACTACACCATCTCGTTGACTACAATGCTGAGAGATGATTTATATTGGATCCATCCCAAAACAACAGATTTGATACTTTCACCGGTTTTGGACAGAAAAGTGTAGGTTGCTGCTATAGAACAGATTTATATACATTGCGCGTATACTCTATGTCATGTTCATAAGAAATTCCCTTTTTGTTCCTTCGCAAGATGTTTTGTCTGGTTATGCATTACGCATGTACTCTATGTCATGTTCATTCATAGGAATTCCCTTTTTTTCCTTTGCCAGGGTGTTTTCTCTGGTTATACATTGCGCGTGTACTCTATGTCATGTTCATAAGAAATTCCCTTTTTGTTCCTTCGCAAGATGTTTTGTCTGGTTATGCATTACGCATGTACTCTATGTCATGTTCATTCATAGGAATTCCCTTTTTTTCCTTTGCCAGGATGTTTTTTCTGGTTATACATTGCGCGTATACTCCATGTCATGTTCATTCATAGGAATTCCCTTTTTTTCCTTTGCCAGGATGTTTTCTCTAGTTATACATTGCGCGTGTACTCTATGTCATGTTCATTCATAGGAATTCCCTTTTTTTCCTTTGCCAGGATGTTTTCTCTGGTTATACATTGCGCGTGTACTCCATGTCATGTTCATTCATAGGAATTCCCTTTTTTTCCTTTGCCAGGATGTTTTCTCTGGTTATACATTGCGCGTGTACTCTATGTCATGTTCATTCATAGGAATTCCCTTTTTTTTCCTTTGCCAGGATGTTTTCTCTGGTTATACATTGCGCGTGTACTCTGTGTCATGTTCATTCATAGGAATTCCCTTTTTTTCCTTTGCCAGGATGTTTTCTCTAGTTATACATTGCGCGTGTACTCTATGTCATGTTCATTCATAGGAATTCCCTTTTTTTCCTTTGCCAGGATGTTTTCTCTGGTTATACATTGCGCGTGTACTCCATGTCATGTTCATTAGGAAGTCCCTTTTAGTTCCTTCGCCAGGATGTTTTGTCTGGTTTTACATTGCGCGTGTACTCTATGTCATGTTCATTATAAATTCCCTTTTTGTTCCTTCACATGATGGTTTCTCTGGTTATACATTGCGCGTGTATTCTATGTCATGTTCATTATAAATGACCTTTTTGTTCGCATGATGTTTTGTCTGGTTATTCATTGCGTGTGTACTACCCTCCTTTCTTCTACTCTATAAGAAAGGAGGGGATCTCCAACAAGACTCGGTTGCAGCATCAACAGCAACACACCAAACACCCACATGAAAACACAGAGAAGACATACACAGCAAGAGACAAGGAACAACAAACGAGACATAAAACATCGAACATAAAAGACGACACATAAACCAACAAGAACCATGAGCAAACGGTGCTGACATGGGACGGCCATCAGCCACGTTAGTAACAGATGGTGTGGTTATCCTGGATTACGTGCGCACAACCCTCCCACTTTGCCGGTTACCCAAAGGTCTCGAAGAACGCACAATTGTGTAAAATAACATCCTCACTGTAAGATGACCATACAAACAAGACAGCACAACGCAGGGGCCCAAGAAACACAGATGAATATGTATATATATATGACGGCCGTCAAGCGAAAACCACCCTTATCTGTTAATGACGTCAAAAAGAGAAATCGGAATGCAAAGACGAAGTCAACATTTCGCGTATTTTTCGCGTTACGTGTTGCGATAACTTTTCAATCACGCGGACGTCAACGTCATCAATAAAGCCTATTTCACAGGATGTTATATATAGTATGTTACTATTTTGACTTGTTATGAAATCCTTTTCTAAAAATTAACGTAGCTCGCGGGGAAGCTTTCATCACAATCAACGCAGGTTTCACCCTCGAATTTTTTTATGTGCACATCTACGCTATGACGTAATAAACCTTACTTGATCGTAACGTCACGTTACGTTGCGCGACATATATCGTTAGGGCGCAAATAATGGTAAATACTTATATTTTCTTGTAAGCGTAGCGAGCCGAAATTTTCAAACATAAACTTTACATTGTGTCTAAATTCAGTCAATGTATTTAGACACGCTTGCAATGAGAACCGGAAACTTTGAGGGATGTTTGGTTATATTTTGACTATTTCTAGGGAATGATATATGAATGCAATTTTTTCTTCAAATATTACGTTGGAAATTAATGTTCTTTCATCCATCCTCCTCCATCCTTATCTAATTTCTTTATTGTACCATATAGACGGATGGAGAAGGCTTTACTTTTTTATTGTTTTTATTCACCACAACTTGTATGCTGACATAAAAAATGCACATATCTTCTATAGATAATGACAACATAATATTGCATATACATGTAAGACATTGCATGAAATATACAAGGTTAAACGGTATTGTATATAATTTGGTTTCATCTCAGGATTATACAAGGGTATAATTATCCTTAATATTTCTATCGTGATATAAAATTATTGAAATTCAAAAGCTGTCGTGATTAGTTTTCAAAAATCAAATTTAAAGTTTCCCATCTGCTTTTAATTCGTTTTCTCTTTTGTTCTGACACAAGGTACAATGAATATAATTCCAAATTTCTATAGGATCTGGTGAAGGCTTTACTTTTGATCAGTCTTTTTCTCGCTCTCCTTCTTGCTTGTTTCTCAATGTGCACAATCGGGGAAAGCGAGGGGGGGGGGGTTGTACGACAGAAAAGGAGGAGGGGCTGGTTTATAAAATAAAATTAATCTTCTCAATACTTTTTAAATTATATGCAAAGCGGTGATTTACTTTACGAATTTAGGAAAACATAGTGTCTGAAAGTTCGATTATGACGTAAGACAAAGATTTGTATATATATATATCAGAAAGCAGAGCGAACCGGGATTGTTTTGTAAGGGGACGACCAATTTGATCCTGAGGGGGGAGGGGGGCTGGCAAATTTTTTCGGGTCAGATTATTTATTTTCAACGCACGGCCGGCCGGAATATTTATTTTCCAGTAACTAAAGATCAGAATATTTATTTTTAACCTATAGCAATCCTGACAAGCAAAAAAAAAAAAAGGTCATACTTAGGAGTCAAGGTCAGTGTTAAAAATTTGCCAAAGAGACTACATATGTGCAAGTTGTTTGTTTGTTTGGATTTTCATTTTATTTATTTATTCAGTTATTTATTAATTTTTTTTATTTTTTTTATTTTTTTTAAATTTTTTTTTTTTTGTTATCGGATAAAAAGATACCGTACTGCCTTCTTGAGGAATTCCTGAACTCGGAGAAATGGAAATTTCATTTTAATAATATATATCACGACAATCGAGGCGGCTGAACGTAATGATAGAAAACGAGCATGTATGAATTTCAATGAAAATCACAATGTATATCTTATATGGACCGCCCCTCCCCAACCCTTATCCGATATTATAAAGTATATGTACATATAAACAAGAGGGAATTTTTTGTATACCCCGCCAAAAGATATCGGATTAAATAGTAATGAGCATGTCCGTCCGTCTGTTCCGTATGATGTTTTCAAATATTTGAAGAAAAAAATGTCATGTACGGAGAATTTTATTTTTACATTAAGATATAAGGTCTAGTTTGAATACAGCCCATGTAATTGTTGATTAATTATCTTTAAAAAAAAAAGGTTTCTGGATGTTCTAAAGAAGACCGTTACAGAGAATCAAATATTCCGCATACTTCTTGACGTCATGTTGACATATGCGATCTGAACACGCTGTGACTTTGACGTTGCGAGTAAAATTGACGCCGAAGCCACGCAAAACAAATTTTCAATCTTAAATTGCAAAAAATCTGCCGAGAAGACCTATCCATGTTTTTATATATTCGAATTCAGCTAATTCTCTACTTTTACGTGTAAGAAGGGCTTTAAGGACCTCCACAACTTAATGGAGAAAATGATAATGAAGCAAGCCGTGTTTTGCCTTTTGAATGAGTGCAGAGTTTTGAATAATAAGTTGCAAAATGGCGATAAAAATTGCAAATTTCCCCTTAGAGACACAATAATCCGTAGAAATACAATACTCAACATGGCAACAATATTTTTGATCTCCTTTTCACCCTCCTTGATCAATTTTCTAGATTAGAATTATTTTGGTTCAGAAAATGCATATTTTCGAAATAGAACGTCAATGCCGTCTTTGAGGCTTAAAATCTCGAAAAACTTCGTGAAATAGTTACATGAAAATTATATCAAAGATTGATCAAATCTTTTATATCATGTAGACAAATTTTCAGGCTATGTCTTCTCGCAAAATTTTCCGTGTCGTAACGCCGCGATGTACCTTAAGTTATAAAACAAGGATTTCTTTTCTCAAATTTTTTTTCAATCAGCTTGACCATACAACGAACAGTGGACCCGTAAGCGCTTAGGGGAAAACATTTTCAATTAAACTTTTAGAGAGAAAGAGAGAGACGTTCTTCTTATCATTTTTTTTTTCATCTTCTAGTACTTTAAAACATCAATTATAAAACAGCCTAGGATTTATTTGATCCGCGGTTTATAGAGCGGTTATTGATCAGTCTCATAAATATCCTCCCCTAAAGACTGATTTTCACATTTCATCTTTCATTCACAGAAGGAAAAAAACAAAGCGTTTTGATTAAGATAGAGAGTTAGCAAGATACATTTTGTACTAGAATGAGAAATAAATGAACCTGCAGCAGTAAGAAATTGAATGATAAACTTAAAATCTGTATCATGTCTTCAGAATGGATAGAGGCATCATCTTCTACAAATGACCACATTAAGCGGATGAAATGGCATCAAAATAAAAATTTAGATTTATAGTATACTTTACATTACAGGCGCGAATCTAGGTGGGGGAGGGGGTTAACATGCTTAAGGGGGTCAGGTATATGCAATGAAAATACATATTTAGGTCTTCCGACTTCCGTCGGAAGACCTATTGTTTTCGTAACCGTGGAAAATTGGATCAGCGATTTCTCAAGAACCCTGTAAGCTAGGACAATGAAAGTTCTCCAACGTTACGTTTGGAGTAAAAGCTAGATTGGTCTTTTTTATTTTTGGTCTCTGTTACTTTTTTTATCATGTTTTTAGTAGATTCAAATATTTGACGGGAGCGTCGAATTACTCAAAAGGACCGAAAATTTCATGTTTTGCTATTTGTAAGCTTAAATATCTCGTATTTTGCTATCTACAATTTCCATTCTTTTTGAAAGTCGACAGCCATGCAAGATATGAAATGCTAGATGCACACTGTAACGATTTATTACGATGACGTCCTTCACCGTCCTTCATATTTCCAAATTCAGAAGTTCATAGGAGGAAGACACTTTTTTGCTTATAATAGTAAACAAAAATTAAGCTTATGAAGTTTCCTAAAAATTTCAATATTATTATTTTTTATCCATATATTTGTCTTATTTAGTCTTTCTGATTTTTCCTATCTCTTACTGTTGAAAAGATATGAGCATCGAAATTTTGAGTTGGGTATTTCGATACACCTTCACGCCAACAGATCGGGCGCACACTAAAATTGGTAGTCCGAGTCCGACTCGAGAAAAGCAGTGTTGAGATTTTCAAATTCCGATTTCACGGCAATGATGAATATGCATTTCATACATACATTTCGATATACACAATTTGATTTTAAAACAGTTGATTAATTTAGAAGAGATCAGCTACAAACCAGAATTTACACACAAAAAGTGGTAGTTTGATTCCGATTTCTAACCTACAAACCTGTTTCTAAACTTCAATAACTATATTTTGAACATCAAGTCTAATTTCTAATTCTAGCAAACGTTCGAACATAATTTTCGGTTGGTTTATTTACAAATTGATGAACAATTTTTCCAACATTCTTCCCTCCCCTCGTTTTTCGAAAACAGTTCTGTTTATATTGAACGATGTCGCCATGATGGAAATTCAAAATAAACTTTGAAAAAAAGGGAAGGGGGGGGGGTCCAAATTTGAACCTGCACAGCGAGAACCTCATGGTATATATATATATATATTGAACGTAACTTGTTATTACCATTTCTCTTCTCAAGAAAATTGGTTCTACAGCTACGAGCTCGCCTTTTTATGGGGGAAGGGGGCAGGAAGAATTTGCAAAAAAAAAAAATCCCGGCTCTGAAAAATGCTGAAAAAAATATTCCGGCCCAAAGGGCCGGCAATTTTTTTTTCCCGGACCATGCAAAAGTAAGGATACATTGCATGATATGGAAATTTTTGCTGGCCCTTTGTGCCAGACAATTTAAAGTCAAAAAATTAATTAATATAAATACAAACTGTTCACATAGCTGTATCTACCAGAGACCTAATACGCATAGGCACAAAAATCTAGAAAAGGTTCTATTTAAACATCTTACAATCTGTCTGAAATTCGCTAATTGCAAAGAGACATCTGAAGGAACGGTTATTAACTCATACTCTGTAACAGCGGGGAGTTTAACTTACACAGACATTCACAACATTTGACAATTTGTTTAAATCCGGCCCGAAGAACCGGCGAAAATTTTTCTCCGACTCTGGTAATGGCTGAAAAAAATGGCCTGCTCAGAAAATTGCTGAAAAAATTTTACCGGCTGGCAATAGAATTTCTGCCCCCCCCCCTTAAAATCAAATGGTTGCTCACCAACAATTATCGGTTTGAAAAATTTAATGTTACTGCTATTTGAAAACTTAAATATATAATATAAATACATGTAATGTGACGTCCTTCATATTTCCAAACCAAAAATTGTATAGGAGGAAGACACTCTTGTTGCAACCGCAACAAGAAACCTTTCTAGTTTTTTTCTGTTATTGCATAGATACATACAGGTTTTTATTCCAATCGTAGACAGAACCCTCACCCCCTTTTGACGGGTTGGAGACCGAAATAAAATATATGCCCATGAATTAGCTCTACTAGTATTTGTTTTCATTATTACACGAAGAGGGTGAGATTAATCTAATTTATTGTATATCTATATTACTTTAAATTTCTAATGTGCGTGAACAATGAGGCTACATCAAGAGGCGACCTCTATAATACCAACGATTAACGGAAATGGGTTCTCGCGGAAAGAGATTTTTGTAGCTGCGGTGTTTTTCTTTCTTTCTATGTATATTTTTAGGGGGGGGGGGGGAGGTGTCATTAATAATTGACATAAAATCAAGATATGAAAAATAAACATAATTATATGATTTGAATTTTCTCCGACTACAGAAAATGATAAATAATGCAAATCCGCATACCCCCTCACTAAAATAATAATTGAAGACTAAAAAAACCCATCAACTAAAGGTGTAACAATTAAATGAAATAAAGCAAAGAACTACTCTCCACAAAATTCTTTTATTCATTCCTTCACATACAAAATAAAAATATGAATTTGATAAGTTTTGGAGCATAAAAATATGAGAAAAAAAATGCAATTATTGATAAATGGAGAAGAATAACCTTGAAATATTAGGTTATGGAGAAACTTTTGAACTTTTCGTATATAGAGGGAATGAGAAAATGTTTTGAGAAAAAAAAGTGACTCAGGACAGAAATAAACAAAACACTAAGGGTCGTGCATCTTAACGGCGACCTCACTTGAATCTGTGTGCAGTGGATACATTTGATAATTAAGGAAGTAATAAATTGAAAGAAAGGAGAAGAAAATAAAAATTCCAGTGCGGATCTAGAGAAGGTGTGGGGGTTAAGAGGTCAGACTACCCTGGATTTAGCCAACCTGATCTTATTTTTATCAATTTGAAATTAATTTTTCCAAAATTTATATGCTGCTCCCCTGATGGACCCCACCCCTTCCACCCTTGGGAAAAATTCTAGATCTGTTGAAATGAACAGCAATGCAAAATGGTGAAGATAGAAAAAATATCATGACAAGCAAATCTTATGTGTTTATAAAAAGAAGTTACGTATGATGAATGTTCGATATTGTTTTTAAAGTTATATTTAATCCCCTACCGGCAACGCCGAAGGGGACTCTTAGTTTCCTCTCAGTCTGTCCGCCCGTCCGTCCGTCAGTCAATCTGTCCAATTTTCAGTTTCCGGACTTTTTTCTGCAACAAATAGAGATATTCTGGTGAAATTTGATACACAGCTTAGTCTTGGATAGTTACAAAGCAAGTTTGACTTTCATCACGCTTGATCTTTTTCCCGACGAGTTTAATGCCCCTTGATGTCTTGCAAAATTCAGTTTTTGCCAGTTTTCCTGACTTTTTCCGGAAACAAATTGAGATATTTAGATAAAATTTGATACACAGCTTGGTAAAGGACACTTGCAGAGCAATTTTGACTTTCATTACGCTTAACCTATTTTCTGAGAAGTTATGCCCCTTGATAAAACCTCTGCAGTTTACTTATTTCTGATGTGAGCTGCATGGATAGTCTTAAGTTTAGATTCATGTTGGATTAATGAGTTCTAGGCAGAGTTGCAGGACATAAATTTATGCCGGTAGCGGACTTATATCGCTCAGCGATCATAATTTTATTTATTCGAAAGTTTCGTTTTAAAACAAATTGAAATTGATAGAAAAAAATAATATATATATATAGACCGAATATAACTGTTGTGAGATTACAACTATCTTAAAGTATTATTTGGACAGAATATATGAAAAGATAAAGGCGAGAATATTCATTTTTTTCCCGAAAATTTTATAACAGTTACTTAGATGCAGGATTCTGGCGAATCGTCGCTGTTGATGCTTAAAAGCAGCATTTAGATCCGGTATTCTCTGTGTTGTTCAACATTTCTTATGAGTAATATAACATTTTCTAATCTTGATTAATATATTGCCGAAGTACGGATATCAAAAACTGTGATTGGACCAACGTATTATAGCAAGACGTTATGGTACGAGATCAAAGTACAATGTATCTACATCAAGGTATTCAATTTCTGATATTAGTGAAATATATATGCATAGAAGGTCAATATATCATCAACAGAAATAGATGTTATAGAACTGAATAATGTTCATCTTGATATATACACATATCTGTACCTGATATACGTGTACACACTGAAGTATGAGGTCGTCGTGCCATAACGTCGTCTGATTCTTTGCTAAAATGTCGCGTACCGTCATGCCAAAGTTTTCAAAGAAGATTTACTGCATTTATCCGTATCATATGCCTACATATCATATATCATTTTGTTAAGAATGAAATGTACTATTGAAATTCGTTGAAAAATAAAATTGCCATATTTTTCACTTAAGGGTGGTTTTCGCTTGACGGCCGTCGTATATAAAAATAGGATAGGGGCGTACGAATGCAGTCCATGCTCTGCCCGTCATGGAGTCCCGTCGTCACAGTCGGTCAGAGTGCGAGTCTTAACGATGCGCTGGTACAAGGCTGTAGATTGGTCCAGTAACATGCCGAGTGTCCGTCTGGTGACATTAGGATCATATCCACGGTACAAATCTGACGCATTCTGGCTATGCCGTCTGCCTTTGATCCTTCTAATTTTGTTTATTATGTCACCATAGAATGCAGGCTCTGAAATACCCAAAGTAATATACTCTGTTGCTTGTATAGGTCCGAACTTTAAAAGATTTGTAAAATTTCCAAAAAGTTTTTACTAGTTTATGAAAGCGGATACCTTGACCTAAAAGTGTCTTGGTTATATGTAAATTTTCGATATAGAAATGACCTCAGACAGTGCAGTTCTCGTTTTTATTGTTTTCATTTTCGTGCATGAACATCGACGGCGGGTGCGGCTAGCCAACAGGGGATGCTTTCTCCTCCCGGGCACCTGGTCCCACCTCTAGCTCGCTAGAGGTCCGTCGATGCTCAATGTGGTGCTCTATTGTGAGTGCTGTTGAGATTATCGTCAGGATATTCTTTAACTAATTTGTGTCACACTTATTCCCTTTGCCGTGTGGAGCTCGTAAAAAAGTTCCCCGCGAGGGGTTTGACAGTAAGTGTTTTGAATATTTTCCCTGACATGATCACCATAGCACTTTCTATATAGAAATGACCTCAGACAGTGCAGTTCACGTTTTATTGTTTTCATTTTCGTGCATGAACATCGACGGCGGGTGGGCTAGCCAACAGGGGATGCTTACACCTCTCGGGCACCTGGTCCAACTTCTAGCTTCATTTCTATCATGAAAATCCAAAAGATTAGTGCACGCTCTAGCGTACCAGATGAGCTGTGATATGTATAAATGCCGCATGACGGTAGTCTGGGAACGTCATCATCAAGCCAGAGGAAATTTACTATGTTGAATCCAAAATCATCTCTTTTGTCATAAATACTTTTATCACATGATACACCCGTTATGCAGTTTCATAAAGCCATTTCATAAATACATGATATGATAACACGTTACAAATCGCTCTGCTTTAATGCGATTGGTCAAGTTTGGAACCTAATCACATGAACCTTGACAAATGTGACCTTTCAGATATCGGTCAACTTTTAAATTCAGACCCGGAGTCAATATCAATGATTAAAATTGTTGTTGTTGAATTAATTCTTGCATTCAAATACTTTTCAAAATTGAAATACTTTTCTCTTACGCACAGAATATCTATACGATGGGGAAACTACTTCACATGGCGTGGCAGACGACTCCTAGATCACGGCGTGATTCGCCTATGTAGTTCTCGGAAACGTTGATTTCACGTTAGAAATACACATTTTTTTGGCAATGTCATGTGATAAAAAGAATCTCAAATGAGTTTTCATTTCATACGATGTATTATGAAACTCGTTGTGCGTTTTATATCCCCTCGCCAAGGCTCGGGGATATAAAACTCACAACTCGTTTCATAATATATCGTATGAAATGAAAATTCATTTGAGATCCTATATGTATGAATTTCTTCGTTTGTAATTTTGATATTTAGGTCCAAAAATGATGTTTCTGTATTTTAAACGTTTGCCTGGTTGAGTGTCAACTCCTGCGGATAAACAAAAACAGGATTGTCAATAGTGAGAATATCATCCAGGTACCTAGACGTATAAGTAAGGCATTTCAAAACATCAAATTGTCTGTTCTTTTGAAGATTTTGGATAAATTCTTTTACATAAGTGTATAAAAATAAATCTGCTACAAGAGGCGCACAGTTGGTACCCATATGAATTCCTACAACCTGTTTATAAAGATCCGCACCAAATCTAACATAAATATTGTTCAAGAGGAAGGACAAGGCATTACACAGGTCGCTACATGTCCATGATTTGAATGATCTGTAGTCTGTTGAGGAAAAGAAACCCTTTGATTAAGTTTTCAACCTCTCGATCAAAACACCATTTAATTAGTTTTGAAAAACGAATATTAATTTTGTCGAGGAAGCGTGGTGTCATATTAGAGAAGTCGTATGAAGAAATGGTTTTGGCTTGGAAGTTTTAGTTTTTATTTTATCAATCACATCCCCTGAATTTTAAATAGATCGAAAGAAATTAACATCGTTCCCGTTAAGAACAGTTTCACAATATTTTGTTACGTGTTCCCTTATCGCCGTAAGTGCTGATCTGAAGTGATTTCTGGACAAAACTGTAGTGAAACAGTTGCTAGAATTAGGAATGAATCGAAATTTGTATGGAGACTTGTGCATTTTATGTATGCAATACATGGTCTATGTCATGTTCATTATAAATTCCCTTTTTGTTCGCAGGATGTTTTCTCTGGTTATACATTGCGCGTGTACTCTATATCATGTTCATTATAAATTCCCTTTTTGTTCCTTCGCAGGATGTTATCTCTGGTTATACATTGCGTTTGTACTCTATGTCATGTTTATTATAAATTCCCTTTTGTCCATTTGTAGGATGTTTTCTCTGGTTATACGTACATTGCGTGTGTACGCTATGTCATGTTCATTATAGATTCCCTTTTTGATCCTTCACAGAATGTTTTCTCTGGTTATACATTACGCGTGTACTCTATGTCATGTTCATTGGGAATTCCCTTTTTGTTCCTCCACATAATGTTTTGTCCGGTTATACATTACGCGTGTACTCTAATGTCATGTTCATTATGAATTCCTTTTTGTTCCTTCACAGAATGATTTCTCTGGTTATACATTACGCGTGTACTCTATGTCATGTTCATTATAAATTCCTTTTTTGTTCCTTTACATAATGTTTTGTCCGGTTATACATTGCGCGTGTACTCTATGTCATGTTCATTATGATTTCCCTGTTTGTTCGCAGGATGTTTTGTCTGGTTATACGAGGGCTGTTCGATAATTTTGTAGACAAGTTTGATAAAATTTTTATCGTTATCGTTAAACATTTTAATTATATACTAATTCATTCCTTAAGATTACATATTCTTATTGTGCAAAATTCAAAGCAATTAGTCCATAAGCAAAGAAATAAAGTGTTTCTCTTTAGGAACCATTTCGGAGAGCGGCGCAGTAAATGGCGTCCAAAACGACGCTATGCAAAGTACGGTTTAATTAGAAAATTTCTGATTTTGTTCTGTCTTTAAATTTGAAATCATTTTGGGGGTGAAAGTCGTTTATTTTATTTCAATCGGTTCATGAATAAACTATACAGATAAAATAAGGCAGTACTGCGCTAGAAATATTCCCTGGTATTTTCTATCTGTTCACAGATAATGCATCAAGAATTTCATTTTAGAACGTTTGGATCGGTCAGTTTTGTTCTTTCAGGATGTTCAAACCATCCTATTTGAATGAATTTTTATCTTTTTTTCATCTTCGTTGCAAATTGTATGCATACTGTTGTGCGCTCGAAACATTTTTCTTGCATTCCATTACCATGTGTAAAAACTACAAAATTTGTAAGATCTTTTAAGGAATTTGTATAAGCTTGAATAAAAGTTCAATGATTCCACAACGTTTAAAAAGTGTAGGGAAATGTCCTTTTTACCACTCTCACGTCTTGATGGCGCTTCTCGTAATAGTGATATCTAAATACCAGTGCATCATAACAAGCTCAAATTTCAGTATGACAACTTTCAAATACTGTAAAACAATAAAGTATATACATTGACCTTTTCTCCATCCTAATTTAGAAATAATAAATTAATCATCTGCGTGTGCACAATTTAAGATAACTCAATTTTCGTATTGCGCCGCCAAACGTCACGGCACATAATTAAAGACAATGGTTTAAATGACAGAATATTTCAATTACCTTGGTATTGTATAGATTGATTGCAATAAACCTCATGAATGATTGGTAAGAAAATTGCACACTTACTGTCACGCATTTCTGAAATATTGCGGTTGTCTACGAACTTTTCGAACAACCCTCGTACATAACGCGTGTATTCTATGTCATGTTCATTATAAATTCACCTTTTTTCCTTGGCATGATGTTTTGACTGGTTTTACATTGCGTGTGTACTCTATGTCAACTTCATTAAGAATTCCCTTTTTGTATCTTTGCAGGATGTTTTCTCTGGTTATACATTGCGTGTGTACTCTATGTCGTGTTCATTATAAATTCCTTTTTTCGCAGAATGTTTTGTCAGGTTATACATTACGCGTGTACTCTGTCATGTTCATTATAAATTCCATTTTTGTTCGCAGGATGTTTTGTCTGCTTATACATTACGCGTGTACTCTATGTCAAGTTCCGTCGCAACAGAGAAGTGTTCTGGATAAAAAATCGTAATGTGGTATATGGAATAGAGTGTTCACTTTGTGGATTGATTTATGTGGTTGAAACCAAAGGTCAGCTCCGAACCAGAATGTCAGGACATCGGTCAAAAATAAATAATAAAGGAAGTCAACTTCTTTATCGGCATTTTGACCAGGCCGATCATTCTGTTTTATGTATGAAAGATGGGAGGAGTCAGAATCTTGGAGAAAATATATCACCCAACAAACAATCCCAATTTGAGCACACCTATCCGTCGTAACAGAGAAAAGTTCTGGATAAAAAATCTTAACACCGCAGCGCCCTATGGGTGCAACGATAATATCAGCAGCATAGGAAACTTAACAAGTCCCGGTTGTCAATCGGTAAATGTGACTATCTTATTCAACAGACCACAAGGAAGACCTCGAAGTCATGGCATTCGTAAATATAATAGGCCTGAGATACATAGTTTCTCCTTCGATGGTTTGGTTCCATTTTTGAATGAGCCTCTACGCCTGCATTTTATTCGTACAAAATTATACTCTGTTCCTTTATGGAAGTTACACGAAATCTACGAATATACGAAGGACCTCACATTTACCGATACATGTTCCCCAGAATACAGACTACAAAAATCATCTTGGAATTTCTACTTTTCGTTTATTTCAAGCAGTTAGATCAGATAAATCAGAGGAGAAAACAAACAGTCCTTTCATTAAAGTAAGATTTGCAAACAAAGGTATTGATAAATTGAATCTTGGTCAAATTTTGAATCACAAAACTGTCACAGAAATATCCCACCATATTTCAAAAGAAAAGAAACTCCTTGTATTTCCTATAGCTACACACCAACAGTTGCATCTAAAATTAACAATTACAAACGATTCTTGCAGTGTATTGATTTAAGTAATTCCTCACTGCATCCACTTCCTTGCGAATGTTCTTCATCGGATTTCAACTACTCTCCTTGTGGATTACTGGTGACCTTAGTCAAGAACGACAAGTTGAGAGAAATGTTAAAGAAAGATCCCAAATACAGAGAAAGTGGAACCAAAATATCAAAATTATCATGACTCTTGTGAGGAATATGCAAGACGCTGGGCAAAGAAAGAGGATTACAGCTCAACACCCTTTCCGAATGGATAAAATCCATCAGAGGGCTACTTTTATCTAGAATTTACCGATTAAAATCAATTGTGAATACCAGATTCGAGTCAATATTTAAAGACCCTGATGTTATCACAGAGCTTGCCTACCTCTAAGAACATTATGTCATCACACCAGCAAACAAAGCCTCAAATAATTACACATTTACTTGCAAAAAGTACTATTTCGACAGTTAAAGAGTTGGGTTTAAATTCGACACCTGGAAATCCCACGTACACACCAATAAACCTTTCTACCTCTGAAATAATAGATAACCACAAATCAGCTCTTCTTCCTTTGGCTTCGACACTAACAATTTAGATTTAGATTTACCATACTTATACTGCATACCTAAAACGCATAAGAATCCGTACAAATAACGTTTCATCGCTGGTTCCTCAAAATGTTCTACCAAATCTGTATTGATCTTACTCACCAAAGTTTTATCTGAAATTAAATCTTGGCTTCAAAAATATTGTTCGACAATTTATTGTCCTAGTGGTATCAACCAGATGTGGATTTTAAAGAATTCGACCTTTTAGAACATCTGAAATCCACTCATTTTCGTAGAGTCCATTCAATCAAAGCCGTTGATTTTTCGACACTTTACACTACAATCCGACATTCTAAATTGAAAGAAAGACTCGCAAAAATTATAAGTAATGCGTTTACAAGTAAGAACGGTATCGCAAATACAAATATATTGTTGTTAACTATTACAAAACCTACTTTGTAAAAGAAAAGTCCGATTCTGAAAATAAGTACACTGAAACAGATATTATTCAGATGTTAAACTTTCTGATCGACAACATTTTTGTGGTGTTTGGAGGAAAGGTCTTCCAGCAAATTGTCGGAATTCCAATGGGGACCAATTGTGCCCCCACTCCTTGCCGACATTTTCCTTTACTCTTACGAAGCTGAATTCATTCAATCTTTGGTCTCTGAAGGGAAAAGATACTTAGCGTCTGACTTTAACTTCATATACTGATACATAGACGATGTGTTGTCCATCAATAATCCAAAATTCGCGGATTACCTCAGCAGTATCTATCCTTCGGAGCTTGAAGTCAAAGAAACTACAGAGACAAATAATTCAGCATCCTATTTGGACATAATGTCACATAAACACCTCACTCTATGACAAACGTTACGACTTCAATTTCAGCATTACAAACTTTCCTTTTCTGAGTAGCAACATCCCTTCATCGCCTGCTTATGGCGTCTTCATATCTCAGTTGATACGCTATGCCAGAACAAGTACCTAATATACGGATTTTGTTCTGAGAGCTATGCGTCTTTCAGATAAGCTTCTCAGTCAGGGATATGTTTGTGACCGACTAACATCGTCACTGAGGAAGTTCTACGGTCGAAATGGGGAACTCGTCATACACTATGATGTCCCACTCACCAGAATGGTGGATGATATTCTGTCATAGACCATTTGAACCATCCAACCAAAGATTGTACTCTATGTCTTCCGAAATGGAAGTAACCGGATGTGACAGTTCTACGGCTGGTGTTCCATGCAGGCAGGAGACTTTTCCTGGATACATGATCTCACTCCCATATCGGGAGTTCGCTTCTTTTCATATGGTGGAGGTTTTTGTTTGTTTGCTTTGGTTCCTGTTTTGTCCTGATTTTGTATGCCTTGGGTTTCTGATGTTCTGAATTATCGATTTTGTGCTGTATACAGGGATACGGTCATTATCCATATTTGTCAATATAAATTGCCTTTTTGTTCCTTTGCAGGAATGTCAATTAGAAATTCCCTTTTTGTTACCTTCGCAGGATGTTTTCTCTGGTTATACATTGCACGTGTACTCTTTGTCATGTTCTTTATAAATTCCCTTTTCGTTCCTTCACGAGATCTTTTCTCTGGTTATACATTGCGCGTGTATTCTATGTCATGTTCATTATAAATTCCCTTTTTGTTCGCATTATGTTTTGTCTGGTTCTGCATTTCCATAGACTTATAATCGAGATATACCTCTACGGTATTTTCTCTGGTTTTGTCTTGATTTTTGAATTCTGTTATTGGTTTTATTGATTTTAAACTTTTACTCATCGGACCCCACACAAAAAGTCTACCAACAAACAGCCTGAGACAATTTTATATATGTGACGAAGTATTCAAAAGCTTTGCAGAAACATTTCTGACAACCTCATTACATGTATATAGTGCTTATTTGTTAAACATGTGGATGCTAAAGCATTATCATCCAAGCATACATGATCGCTATGCCACTGATTGTAACAAAAAGAATATCCGTCCAGAGTTGTTATATTAAATTCAGCGTGCTTAGACAATAAACACATGTATGTTGAGTTGCTCAGGTTTGCTGGAAGAAAGAAGGGGATCTCCAATAAGATCCTGTACAGTACAGAACACCTCTATGAGAAAACACACTAAGAGACGTTAACGGGACGAGGAACACCAAATACGATACCTAAACTCAGAACAAAAGACTACATATAAACCAACGATGGTAATTACATTTAGTCATTATTTCATACATTCTGCTTCGTCTTGAGAACCTGTCATTGAAGAGAAATAAAAGCATGTGACTGCCGCTATTGCTTGTGGAACACACACAAGTAAAGAGAACCAATAAACCAAGATAAGGATTAGATCCCTAACATGACGACCTTGCAGTGATCACAGTGGAACACACACGAGAGAAAGTAAACCAAAAGACCAAAATAAGGAGGAGATCCCCAACATGACGACCATGCAGCGATCACAGTGGAACACACAATCTTGAGAGAAAGGGAACCAATAGACAAAGAGAAGGAGAAGATCCCCAATATGACGATCATGCAGTGATCACAGTGGAACACACGAGAGGGAAAGGGAACCAATAGACAAAGATAAGGAGGAGATGACAACCATGCAGTGATCACAGTGGAACACACAAGAGAGAAAGGGAACCAATAGACCAAGATAAGGAGGAGATGACGACCATGCAGTGATCACAGTGGAACACACAAGAGAGCAAGGGAACCAATAGACCAAGATAAGGAGGAGATGACGACCATGCAGTGATCACAGTGGAACACACAAGAGAGAAAGGGAACCAATAGACAAAGATAAGGAGGAGATGACAACCATGCAGTGATCACAGTGGAACACACAAGAGAGAAAGGGAACCAATAGACCAAGATAAGGAAGAGATGACGATCATACAGTGATCACAGTGGAACACACACGAGAGCAAGGAACCAATAGACCAAGATAAGGAGGAGATGACAACCATGCAGTGATCACAGTGGAACACACAAGAGAGAAAGGGAACCAATAGACCAAGATAAGGAGGAGATGACGACCATGCAGTGATCACAGTGGAACACACAAGAGAGAAAGGGAACCAATAGACCAAGATAAGGAGGAGATGACGACCATGCAGTGATCACAGTGGAACACACAAGAGAGAAAGGGAACCAATAGACCAAGATAAGGAGGAGATGACGACCATGCAGTGATCACAGTGGAACACACAAGAGAGAAAGGGAACCAATAGACAAAGATAAGGAGGAGATGACAACCATGCAGTGATCACAGTGGAACACACAAGAGAGAAAGGGAACCAATAGACCAAGATAAGGAGGAGATGACGACCATGCAGTGATCACAGTGGAACACACAAGAGAGAAAGGGAACCAATAGACCAAGATAAGGAGGAGATGACGACCATGCAGTGATCACAGTGGAACACACAAGAGAGAAAGGGAACCAATAGACAAAGATAAGGAGGAGATGACAACCATGCAGTGATCACAGTGGAACACACAAGAGAGAAAGGAACCAATATACCAAGATAAGGAAGAGATGACAACCATGCAGTGATCACAGTGGAACACACACGAGAGAAAGGAAACCTATAGACCAAGATAAGGATGAGATCCCTAACATGACGACCATGCAGTGATAACAGTGGAATAAACACGAGTAAAGTGAACAAGCAGATGTAGACAACGAGAACAATATCATAACATCGTTAAACATAAAAAACAACACCATATTTATAAATAATCTTGACAGAATAACAGTGTAAGAACGAATTCATAAATGTTTGCTGCACTCAAATAGACCAATGCAGCGCCGCACCAAAAGCTAATTTTTCATTGGATTCATTGGACGGACAGTCACCAGACATCACAATATTTGGCGATATTCTCACTGTGACATTAAAAAAGAAAACATGACATAATGTAACTTCCAAAATGTATTTTGACAAGATAGAACTGTAACTTTTATATTATATCATATCTCGATGTGATGAAAATTTGCGAATTTTGCATGGCTTTACAAAATTTAAAACAAAGAGAGGATAAAGTGAACACTGACGACTGAATATCAAAAATAGCAACAAACAATAGTCATACAACTACAATACAAACTGTCCAAGACAAATTTACTCCTATATACCGTATTAGACTAAGGAAACAGCGCAACAACTTTCCATTTAATAAGGAAGACAACACACAAATGGAGGGAGGCCAATATTTATCCAGTGCTTACTTTGGACGGCCATTCACTATATGTATAGCAGATTATGTGTTTGACCTGAGCAATTTTCCCATTTTCAGTGATTTCTGCGTTAAAAACAGCGTGTTTACCCCAAAATGTGCATTCAAAGACTGAAATTAAGATGGCACTGTAGCTAAAGTGGTCTTTACAAGTACATATATGTACCAAATTTCATGCTTTTGTCATCAAATGCACAATTTGACCGGATTACGTGGACGCAACCCTGCCTATTATCCGTACACACAGAGGTATCCTAGCATGCGCTACTGCTGAAAAAAGCCTTCTCGTGCTTAAGGTGGGATTACAACCAAGACAGTAAAACGCAGAAAAGATTGGATCTCAAAAGAAGTGCGCATACGGAAAACGGATAGTGATCTGTTGTGTAAACCAAGAACGTTACCAATCATTCGAATAGACCGTTCGATAAAAGATAAAGGTCCTGTCATCACTTGTATTATTTGGACAGCACCCGCCATGACGTGGTGCCATCGTCATGATTGGTCAGTGTCCAATGCTTATTGTTTTTTATGACGGCGATTGAAGATCCTTTTTACAGTTCCGATTAAAGTTCAATCTACCTTCGTTCCTTCTTATTTTGTTTATCAAGGCACCGTTAGATATGAGCAGTGAAATTCAGTTGAAATGGCTAAACTTACAGATAGATACTTGAAACACATTTGTAGTGTATGGAGGAATATTTTTTCTTAAGTCATATGAGGCCAAGTTTGAACATTCCTTGCTCTCTCGCAGATAAAAATAACTTATCACTCAATTCAATGACAAATATGGATAATGACCATATGCTCATGCACAGTAAAAAAATCGATAGGAAAGAAAATCATAAATCGAAGGCATGCAAAATCAGGATCAAACAGGAACCAAAGCAAAAAAATAAATAAATAAAACCTCCACCACATGAAAAGAAGCGATCGAACTCCCAATATGGGAGTGAGACCAGGTATCCAGGAAGAGTCGGCATCTCCAGCTTGCATGCAACACCTGTCCTTTCAATATTCGGTAGAATTGTAACATCCGATTACTTCCATTTCGGAAGATACAAGTATACTCTCAAATGGTCTAAGACCGAATAGCCTCCACCATTCTGGACAATGGGACATCCATGTATGACGAGTTCACCGTATCGACCGTAGAACTTCCTCAGTGACGAATCTATTCGGTCACAAACGTATCCCTGATTGAGAAGCTTATCTGAAAGACTTCTAGCTCTTAGAACAAAATATGTTAATTTGGTACTTGTTCTGGCATAACGTATCAATTTAGATATGAACACGTCATAAGCAGGCGAAGAAGGGATGTTGCTACTCAGAAAAGGAAATATTGAAGTCGTCACGTTTGTCATAGGGTGGGGTATTCATGTGACCATCAGTGCCGTAGGAAAGGTTATATCCAAATATGATGCTGAATTATAATTCTACAATCATATAAATAGGTGAAGTGCTTACAATACAATGGCTAATCCATTTTTTGAAGATTACTTCGGCACAATTTATCCGTGTGAACTAGAGGTGGAAGATACTACTCAAAGCATTAACTTATCCTAACTCATTGGATCACATACCGGTATGTTATCTTTTGACGAACATGCTCTTCTAAATATGTCAATATACAAGTATGACAAACGTGACTACGTAAAGTTACAAATTTTATGAGAAGTTACATTCTTTGTATTGACATCGCCGCTCAAACTAAAACGACTTCGTTTTGATGGCAAGGCGACTAACGAGAGACTACTCAACCAAGGGTTGGGGGACTGACTGTTGTCACAGCAGTAGTTTTTTGACAAAGTGATAAAAATATAAAGCCTCTCGTTGATCACAATATTAAGAAATATTCTAGTAAAAATTATCCAAAATCGGTAATCTTTCAATATTGAAGTATATGTTCTATTAGAAAAATACATTGCACCATATGCGCATTTCAACAAGTTTATGTCTCATCAGTGAAGCTCGAGGCCGAAAGAGAGGAAATCCATATAATTTGAAATTATGAAGAGCAAAAGCCTAAACTTGAACCTTATTTGTCAGCCAAAGAACCTGCTAAGAACAGAGCTATGCCACCAGGGAGATACCCCCTTAATTTTAGAATATTTTCATTTTCATATTTTCAAGATTTTTTGAGGATATATTTCAAGTAAAGTGCCGAAACACTGCAGGTTACGCTACAATGACTAGAAAACAAGATTGACAAGTTTAGAACTTTGAAAATGAACAAGAACGACAAGTTGAGATCGCTTTTGAAAAAGGACCCAAAATATAGAGAGAGCAATTCCTTTACATGGAGCTAGAATTTCAAAACCACCATTGACTCATGTGAGGAATACGCAAGACGATGGACAAATAAAGAGGATGTACACAACTCGACCCCCTTTCCGAGTGTATCTAATCCATCAGATGGTTACTTATATAAAGAATAAACCACTTAGAATCAACTGTGAACACCAGATTTGACTCTGTCCTTGATGACCCTGATGTAATCACAGAGCTTACCTACCTCCAAGAACATGCATACATGTATGCCATCACACCAGCAGACAAAGCCTAAAATAATTAGACAATTACTTGCAAAATTTCTACTTCGACAGCAAACCCGACACCAAGGAATTCTTTCCTCCTTAAAAATATTTCTGCCTCTGAAATAATAGATAACCACAAATCAGCTCTTGCTTCTTTTGGCTTTGACACAAACAATTCAGATTTAGATTTACCATCTTGTATTGTATTCCAAAAAATGCGTAAAAATCCGTACAAATAACGTTTCATTGCTGGTTCTTCAAAATGTTCCACCAACTCTGAATCCATCTAACTCACCAAAGTTTTATCTGAGATCAAATCTTCAAGAATAGTGTTCGGCAATATATTCTCGAAGCGGTATTAACCAGATGTGTATTTTGAAAAATTCGAAGGAATGTTTAGAACATCTGAATTCTTGTCATTTCAATAGAGTCCATTCGATCAAAGCTTTTGATAATTTTGACACTTTACACAACAATCCCTAATTCAAAATTGAAAGACAGACTCGCAAAAATTATAAGCAGTGCCTTTACAAGGAAAAAATGACAATCGAAAAGTTAGCTATGAAAAAACCTACTTTGTAAGAGAAATGTCTAAAAATAAGTACACTGAAACAGATATCAGTATATTTTATCTCATTCTGTACTCTCTTTCATAGTACATTTACAAATTACAAAGTATTTATTCGATTAATTTTGAACTCTAAACTGATATATGTGAGTTATGTTGAGTATATGTTTTATGTTGAGTTTAAGTTATATTAGTATTATATGTATATATGAAGATGTAAATAAATAAAAAAAAAAAAAAAGAAACAGATATCATTCAGATGTTAAACTTTCTGATCGACAACATTTTTGTGGTGCTTGGATGAAAGGTCTTTCAACAAATAGTCGGAATATCAATGGGAACCAATTGTGCCCCACTCCTTGTCGATATTTTTCTTTACTCGTACCAAGCTGAATTCGTTCAATATCTGAGTGGAAAATCACTTAGCTCTTTACTTTAACTTCACATACAGATACAGAGATGATATGCTGGTCATAAATAATCCACAATTAGCGGATTACCTCAGCAGAATCTAACCCTCTGAGCTTGAGGCCAAAGAAACCATAGATACAAATAATTATTTTAACTTGTCAAACACTATGACGTCCTATTGTCCAGAATGGTAAATGAAATTCTGTCTTAGACCATTGTAACCATCTAACCACGGAACATACTTGTATCTTCCTTAGTGGAAGTAATCGGATGTGACATGTCTGCAGAACTGAAGCGACGGGTGTTGCATACAAAAAAGGGATGCTGATTCTTCCCGGGAACCTGCTCTCACTCCCTTATCGAAAGTTCGCTTCTGTTCATATGGTGGAATTTTTGTTTGTTTGCTTTGGTTCCTGTTTTATCATGATTTTATATGCCCTTCGGTTAAGGTTTTTGAAATTTCCATTTCGTTCTCTATATTAGGATATGGTTCTTGTCTATATTTCACATTGTAATAAGATACGAACCAATTCAAGGCATCAACAGTTCCGTTCCAAAAGAAAGTCGTATTTATCATATTGAAATATATAATATACAAACTAGTAGACTTTTTTTTTAATTTTACAAAAATTATTGCCAACTTCTTTTGAAATTCGGATCCATAGAAGCAACAGAGTATGTATAACAAAAGAGGGGATCTCCAGCAATACCAGGTTGCAGCATCCACAGCAAAACACCCAATGCAAAAACACAGAGCAAACAAGCACAGAAGAGACGCAAAGGGACAAGGAACGTCAACGTACAACTCAGAAACATCAAACACGAAGGACTACACATAAACCAAAGAGACCAATGGGCACCGGTGCCGACTTAGGACGGCCATCTGCCATGGAAATAGCAGAAGGTTAGGTTATTCTGGATTAAGTGCGCACAACCCTCCCACTTTTCCGATTACCCAGAGGTATCGAAGAACGTACAATTGTACATGTGATGTTAAACAACCTCCTCATTGTCAGATGACCACACACAAACAAGAATCATCAAACGCCTTTTATACTATAGGAATGATCCTTTTGTCACCAGACGGACACTTTAATTGGTACTTGACCAATCAATTGTCTTGTACCAGCGAATTCTTAAGAATTGCACTCTTGCTGACTGCGACATGACTCCATGACGGGCCCTGCCCAAACCTCTTTAGAGAGGACACGGTTTCGACCACCTGTCCTCTCTGAATGTTAAACGTCTTTTAATTCGAGAGCATCATTTAAAACCTGAAAAATTTACAGCATGGACCAGACATGCGCGTTTCGGGTACTAAACCCTCGTCAGTGATCCTAAGTCTAAACAATGTAATATGGCCAAAAGGTATGAAAATTGTTATGTCCAAAATGTACCAAAAGACGTAGCAGAATGGGTGGGATATGATGCTACAGGACCCACGTTTTAGAAATTTCAAGAAATTTTGTAACAGAAAATCTCAAATGCGTTGAAGAGACAGACGATCAACCAAAGTTGATCGAACTTGGCTACATGTGCCCTCGGGGACTCTTGGTCCACCAGCAGTGACACTCACCAAGTAGTTCAAATGTTAAACGTCTTTTAATTCGAGAGCATCATTTAAAACCTGAAAAATTTACAGCATGGACCAGACATGCACGTTTCGGGTACTAAACCCTCGTCAGTGATCCTAAGTCTAAACAATGTAATATGGCCAAAAGGTATGAAAATTGTTATGTCCAAAATGTACCAAAAGACGTAGCAGAATGGGTGGGATATGATGCTACAGGACCCACGTTTTAGAAATTTCAAGAAATTTTGTAACAGAAAATCTCAAATGCGTTGAAGAGACAGACGATCAACCAAAGTTGATCGAACTTGGCTACATGTGCCCTCGGGGACTCTTGGTCCACCAGCAGTGACACTCACCAAGTAGTTCAATGAATGTCAGTCGGACTCCTCGAGTGATCACATAATTATATGAGTTCGCTATAGCCAGCAGAGCACGGACTGCATTTCGTATACCTTCTGTTTTTATATCCATTTACGTATCCATCTGTGTGTGTCTTGGGCCTCTGCGTCATGCTGTCTGTTTGTATGTTCATCTTACAGTGAGGTTATAAAACACCACAATTATGCGTTCTTCGAGACCTCCAAGTTTTCGTAAAAGTGGGAGTGTTGTTCACGTGTAATTCGCATAACCACAACGTCTATTACTTGCGTGACAGATGGCCGTCCTAAGTCGGCATCGATTACCCATTGGTCTCGTTGGTTTATGTGTGGTCTTTTGTATTTAAAGTTTCTATAGTGTGATTTCGTGTTCCTTGTCACTTGTTCGTCTCTCTCTGTGGGTGTCTGCTCTGTGTTTTTGCATTGGGTGTTTTGTGGTTTTGCCGTGGGTGCTACAACCGACTGTTGTTGGAGATCCCCTCCTTCCTTCTATTGAGATAATTAAGTACCCCATAATTATTCGCATTTCGCACACAGGTTTGGTTGATCTAGAACTTAGTGAGCTGGAAATGAAGGTGTCCAAAATTTCTTCATATGACCATTCAAGCGTCAAATATTGTTCAGACGCAACATCAAAACCATGCTTTGCATTCAACATCCTTAGAGTCATAATATACACACGTTTGGATGATCTAAGACATAAAATACACGTGTACAAGAAGGCTGGAAATGTTTTTACATTGATTACAGTAAGCATCCTCCGATGCATCACCAACACAAGTTTGGTTGGTCTAGGACTTATAATAGGCTGGAAATGGACTTGTCCCATTTTATTTTACCTAGTCGCTCAACTTCATGGGTCAGATGCAGCATCCGTTCCATACACTGCAGAAAGCATCCTCAGGTGCATCGCAATACAAGTCCTTAATCAACCATACTTTGATGAAAATTAATCTGCTCCATTAACCTAGTCCGCCAAGCATGAAATGTGGATCAGATGCAGCATCCGTACCATGCATGTATTGCACAACGCATCCTCAGATTCATCACCCACTTAAGTTTGGTTGATGTAGGACTAATAGTAAACAGGGAATGGCATTAACCTGCATGAGAGCGGACGCCGACGCGATTGCACAAGTCCCGTCTACCCCCGTATGACCTGTCATGACTCATATGCTGCCAAGCCACCGACGTGAAGTGACGGGTGTTACATACAAGCAGGATAGGCTAACTCCTCCTGGGTATCTCATCTCGCTCTACATATGTTTTAAATCTTTGATATGTTATTTAAATTATGATGAATTGATGTAAGGAATCTGGAACTCGGGCTTCTTCCATTCTTCTTATTGATGAAACTCTAAACTTAGATCCCCCCCCAAAAAAAAATTATTGAATGTTACTTAGAATAGAATGTTCTGTAACTTGCCATACTAGCGGTTAAACAGGCAAAGGCTGAATCAAAAGAATCCATGGCCCTCTGAATTAATTAGATCAATTAATACATATGTAATGCACCACGTAAAAATTCTTTTTTCATGTCGATCGAGGTAAAATGTGATAGGTCAGTGGCAGTTTAAGGAAGTATATTGTATCTCATGTTCTCATCCGATAGGCCTGGAGGCTTTGTGAATCACGACAAATAAACTACGTTACCTATAGTCTACATTTCACCTTTTGTTACCTGTTCTAATGAAAGTAATGGGATTGAGTCACTGACATATTTATTCATGCATATATTTAGAGGGGATGGACAGGAGCCCCCTCCCCTAGAAGACGCGATTTAGTTCAAGTACTTCCATCGTAAGGATCATGTAATTCCATGCAGCTATTGTGAGAAATCGAAAATACGTCAATCAAGTTCAATGTTTGAAGGATCGGTCCGAAAACCCCAATTCTGGTAAATGTCCTTGAGTACTTGCTACCTTTGAGGTTAGTTTCGAGAAGTGCTATGCATGTTATGAGAAGTTGAAATACATAGTTAGAGCTGAAACGGATAAGCTAGTGCGTTTTTACTGTCTTCTCACAGCAAACAATCACTTCTTCGTTGCGGCGGTCTCTAGAAAATACCTTGGCCAAGCAGACCCAATGGCGGCCATTCTGTTCAAGACGGAAGGTTTCATGAAATTCTTTTCATCGAATTTAGTGAGAATGTCGATGATGCAATATCAATAACGGACGGACGGACGGATCGCTATCACGTATCTCATTTCAGCAGAACTCGTATTTATCAGTATGGGTTGAACCACATCTCCAACAAATATGGTCCAGATATTTCCTTTTCGAGAAAAAACATCGAACGTTTCAGATCATAATGACCAAAACAAAAGTTCCTTCCCGACCTCAACCATGATACAAGTTATACTAATAAATAATCTCGGTTTTTGATATGACCCATTACAATATGATCTGTTGAGAGGGGTCCTCTCCCGAAAAATGCCTCTAGATGTATCCCCTACTTGTATATGTTATGGACAATTGATTTGTCAAAACTGAAATCGCCAGCTCAGTATCTTAAAACATGCTCTTTTCCACTTGAATGACAGTAAATGGTCATTTCTCTAGTGGAACGAAAACATGAGATTAAACGATAAATGAAACATACAAGTTTCATTCAAATGGGACAAGTGAAGGATAGATATATGTAAACAAGCTTATAGACAGTAGAACAAAGAATTCCCAAGCTTTATCGGGCCACTTCATCCAAGGATGCGGCGGTATTTAATAGGTATTTTCCTGTTATACTTCAGACCATAGACTGGGATCAAGTACTTTAAACCACAGCTAGGGACATTGGGCTCTGTAATTATAGTAAATATCTAAGTGTAGGAATTGCCCTTACATCTCTTTAGTATATGCTCTTTCTTGTTCATATCTAAGAGACACATCTGATATAATGATTCTTTGGTACATCTATTTTGTCATATGAGTAAAACATGTAAATATGAAACCTTCTCCATCAACGTCTCCAATGAAATATTTCAGGAATATAGAACAAATTTACAAGAAACCTTTTCCCTTTGATGTCAATAAATGCCGACTAAATGTACATTAGATAACAGCCGCCTATGACCTAAACAGATTGACAGTATTAATCTTTTCCAATTTCCCTGAATTTGTTTGATTCTGTATCTAGAGCAATTACAGACAATACTTTCATTTCAAACATTTACTTTCCAACTGGATTCAGTTCTTGTATGAACGTCAATAAATACTACATCAATCACAATTACACAAACATTTAAACGTGTAAGACAGACACTGTAATAATTTATGAAAGTACAAAATCTTCTATAAACATATACAAACTGTCATACAACCTGGTCCCTGATTACAATTGCCATGGTCTATGTTCTAAGTGTATACATTGCTTGAATTCTTCTTACATTATAGATTGATAAAACCAAGGCCATGGGTATGGTTCTTGTCAATAAAGGTGAAATTGAAATTGATATATCAAATTAACTTTACATTTCCTTGTCAGTCTTTTTACTTTTTCAAAGCTAATTTATATTATTTTTTGTTATATTTTTGACATTTTCCCATAATTTAAACATATAACTTGTGTTTAATACTTGCAATAGACTCAAGTCCTTATATCAAATTAAATTATGTGAAGAGAATTTCAATTTTTAATAAAGTATTAAATTTGAATGGAAATGCCCTTTTAAAATTATAGCAATGAGCAATTGGTTGCAGAGATGTAAGCCTATATCAGGAGACCACTTTTGCTTGCTAATAAAGGAATTTTGAACTATTAAAATGTATTTACTTTTAAAATCTATTTGATGTAAGGACTTCAGCAAGTCTATACTTGCAACTTTCGTTTATTTCAGACAAAAGAACTTCACTTATTTGTTGTTTTTCTCACTCATATAATATGACTTCATAAATAATAAGAATATTTCGTAAGAATAAGCTTTGATGATACTGAAAATTGAAAGTATTCTTGAAAGTGTATATTCTTCAAAGATTACCGATTCAAAATGAATTCATTATGAGAGCAAAATATTAGATAAAAAAAAAAAGAAATGCCTGAATAACAGTTATAATATTACATGGATACACAGTCATGTTTAAAACTAAACATATTGCACTAAAGCATAATAAATATAAATGTTTATCAAAGTGGACAAAGAAAGGAAAACAAATAACATACACAGACTTGAGATAAGCACCGGGACTTGACTAGATAAAAGGTGGGATTATTTCTATGGGATATTCTGCGTACAAGTCATTAACCTGAAATAATAAAACTACACCAAAACTATCAGAAGTAGAGTATGCAGCCATCAATACAGGGAAAAAGTGAATATCAAAAAAAAATATCTGAAGAATGCAAATGCTGCAATGAAATAACAGATGATTATTTTATATGAATCACGGTGGATGTCCAAAACTGGGAGAAGGAATATATATAGTAACGATGGATCGCTGAATATTAAAAGTATCGGGCAAATAGCGAGGGACTTGTTACACTTAGAACATGATGAATGTTTAAAATTCATAGATTTTCAAAAATTCATAATTTTCAAATTGTTCATATAAAATAGAATTTAAGATAACAAAAGTAGTGGATAACTAGAAATGATCAAGTGAAATGTTCTATATCATACAATTATTGATCAGGAAAGAAATGATTTACATCCTCCTTCAAAAAATTTCAAACATTATCAGTTAAGCAACGTTAAGGAGAAAACTATGTTATATTTTACTTGCAAATAGAAAATACACAAAAAGTAGAAACATTCATGACCCTGTTATTCATTGGCAATTTTTATCATAAAAACATTTGCATCAAATATTCACAAACACTTACAAAGTACACACACATCAATAAATAACCATGTACAAATGTACAAAATATACAACACTGACATAATAAATATTGCTAATGGAACTTGTTCCTATCTATTTGTGTTATCAAGAAGTCTGTATTATAAATGACACTTGTATAATAGTGCACTCTTTTCCCTCTAAAAATTGTCACCACTCAGATAACTTTCATTAATGAAAAAATCAATCCTAATGAGAGCTGTTGCTATGACTTCAAGGACACAGTAATTGGTGTATTGGACTTAGGGGTGGGCGGACTACTATCAGTTTCCATGGAAATGTTACTGTCCTCACTTATTCTGTCTACATCCATGGGCAGACAGCTTGGTGATTTTTTCCCGCTACCACTGTTGTGTCTTTTCATATGTTTAGCCAGATGGTCACTGCGCATAAATCGTCTCTCACACATCTGACACACAAATTTCTTCTCACCAGTGTGCGTACGCCGATGCCGTGACAATTCATCTGATCGTGCAAAGCATCTGCTACAATTCTCCCACATACATACAAATGGCTTCTCACCTAGAAAATAAATCAATTGATTAATAGATAGGAAACGGGTCAATTAATTTATTTAGCACTTGCTTTATTTAAAGGTACATTTGTATTAAATATAACTTTGTACATAGGTCTTGTCTATCAATTAAATCATTTCTATCGATTAAAGTTTCAATCAAGATATACCTGTATGAGTTCGTAGATGAGCTTTTAGATGGGAACTTTTGAAGTACGTTTTTCCACAGTTATCATAGGTACACTTATGATTTCTGCGTCTTCCACTGTCTGCACTAGAGCTTCCATTGTCAATAACAACATTTCCATTAACGTCTTTTGGTCTTGCTGCGGGGGCTATTGGACATAGTTTTGCCATCCAGGACTTGTTATCGGCATTTTGAATAGGCAAGCTTTTGTTAACAACAATGACTTGTACGATGGGCTGACATGTCTGCATACTTGATACATTAGCAAAGCTAGGAATCTGAGCTATCGTGTTTACAGTGGCATCTATTCCAGTGGGAATGACTGTAGCAGGTTTTAAGTTTGGTAGAACAGTGGGTGTAGACAAGGTCTGTTGTGTCGGCAGGATCGTTGGCGGCAAAGGCATCTTTAATTCTATAGGAGGACTTGACTTTGAAAACGGAAGCTGACCAGAGGTACCGATCTCGAAGTCTGGCATGCGTGATGGCGTACATGTAGCACCTGACTGAGCTAACTGATAATTAGGTACAATAACCGACACTGGCTGACTCCTCAAAGCAGACGCACTGTCAAAGTCAGATCTTCCCTCTAATAACAACTGCAAAGAGATATGATCACTTGCAATTATGTTATTCTACTACAAATTCTTGTCAGATTAAAAAAAGGCATTACGTGTAAATGACATTTTCTGTTATACATTGCGTATGTACATATACATGTAAGTCTTACATGTACAATGCATCAACACTTTTAAATTAAGCTAGGAATTATAAAAGTCTTCTTTAATCTTAATTCATACTATGATACAAATGAAATTGTAAGTTCACCTTCGCAAGCTTTGATTCTCTCCTAGAGCTGTTACTTGCTCCTGAAGACTCAAATGAAGACAGTGAATACTCGTCATCGCTAATTCTCCTGGGAGAAGATGAAGGTGTGGACAAGGGGGAATGGTCACTGTCAGGTCCAGAGCAAGATTCGGATCCGGAGTGCATTACACTCCCCATGGATAACAGAGTCTCCACTGCCTCTCTCTCTCCTGGGTCGCTGCATCCTGAATACTCTGAACAATTTTGCAGTACCATTCTTCTTTGTTCCTGTGAAAAAAGGATAAAAGCTTTTCATATTTCTTTTGGAAGTTGTATTCAAATGAAGAAGTTATTTTATTTATAATCATGGCATAGATCTATTTTTAGTGCCAGTCTCAGTCACGTGACATAGGGGAATTCCAATTTTCAATGAGGTCAGCAGGCCGAGGGCAATGTTCAACTCGTCAAAGGTGTGGTTTTACATACTTCAAATAGCCTTGTATGAATGCAAGTGGACATGTAGAATGTTGTTGAATGAATTAAATGAAAGAATTACATGTGAATACATGCTGGAACAAAGTACAAGTGCATAAGTAAAATTTTGTGTTGCTATACCGATACTTAGGAATTCAGCCACATACTAGATATAAACGAGAAAAACTATATATATTCTAACTCTTATCTTGTGTATTGATAGTAAAGAGTGTACTTTTAAGAAATTAGAATATAATATTTCATCAGATCAAAGTATCGTGGAGATCATGCAGCGAGTGAGTGATTGCTAGCGCTTGACCTACTTTGATAGATTATGCAAATCAAAAAGGGAGGAAACTCAAGACTCCAGCCAACAAAAACAAGATACATCACCTATAAATATGACATATGATGAATTTTTTTACACTTTAATTTCTTAACACAATAAATAAAATAGAAAAGTTATGTAAAGAATGTAAAGTAGCGTACTGAACTGTCAGTACGCAGTACGGAGTTATCTACACAGTCACAGACTTCAATCTCAGAAACAGAGAAAGGTGGAGAAAAAGTAAAGATCAGATTTTACGTTAAATTATATTCTTACCTTTACATAAGATTATTCTTTTGTATTGATATTTACTTCGTAGGAAGGTGCATTAGTCTAATATCACTAGAATTCTTGTAGTACTCGATACACAAAACAATATTTACGGGGCGAGGGCGGGGATATATTAACCAATGAAAAAGTAGGGGCACGAAGTTTTCAGCCAATCAGAACAATTTGTGCATGTGATCAGCTGCTGATTGTAGTAGTGCTTGCACGTGGTTTTATTATGAAAAGGAAATGATATAGATATGCGCTAAAAATAAATACTTAATTCATACTCGATTAATGAATGTGCATTTATAATCGAACGTCACAAAAACTGTCGATCACTAATAGTAAAAATGAAGTAATCTGTCAAAAATATATTTGGAGATTCAAAATCCGATTGTACGTGATTTATTGAAAGAAAATATATACACGTAATAGCTGAGATAGTCAGAATGTAATATTATAGTTAGATATATCGTCACTTTGATCTTAAAAGAAAGACCTCCTATCTTGAGCATCTTTAGACATTTTTCTTTCTTTTCAGACACACTACATACTTACCATGACTGAGGTGAATAGTTCATTATCACAATAAGAATACGAACAAATGAGGATCCACGCTGCCTATGTGCATGGAAACACGTTCACGTTTCGTGATCCAAAAGGACGTTCTTCTCTACAGGTTATATCCATACATAGCTCAAAGAACTGATTGAGATTCGAATACAGACGGGCGGGATGGGCTGGCCAGTGACTATCTAGACATGTTGGTCGATTGTCTGAGAGGGATGGGAAGCGGGCCGAGGGTGATGAGAAAGAGCCTGATTTTTTTTATACTGTCAAGCATCATCATGTAAGAATTATTTTTCTGACTCGGAGGCACAGAAGAACAAATTAATCTCTCGTGGGGGGGGGGGGGGGGGGCGCTTGGGTTTTTTTTTTCGGAAAAAAATAATTTTGCTCTGATTTTTTATGAAAAAAATTATTTGCTTTTGGTGTGTCAGAAAAAAATAATCTTTTTCTCTTTTACAAGTAATCTGAATTTGAAGATTTACCATAAAATTTCGCTTGAAATTCCTGAACATTTTCCGGCACGATACGCTCGCCACAGTTTTCAATTTATATATATATTTTTTTAATTTTAGCTCGCTTCGCTCGCCATCTATAGATTTCTATTTATATTTTTAAAAAAATTTGGATCGCTTCGCTCGCCATAGTTTTCTATCAAAACATTACTTCTTTTGGAAAATATCAAAAGAGAGCATATATTGGAATATGGAACGCCAAATTAACAGAAACGCAAATAATTAGAGAGCTCTTCAATTAATTAGAGTGCTCTTTAATTCAATCAAAGAGGTCTTTAATTCTATTATTGGTCATTATTGCGCTCTTTAATTCATTTATTGCGCTAATATATATACAATAGACCTTCTTCATATTTCGGTCTTTTCGAAATACAGAGTTACTTCCCATTTCTGCAGGTATCTGACGTCAACGCATTGTGACGTCATCAACTTCTATGGAAACCAGCATGAAATTCAGGGAAACAGGGTTACAAATATGACGTTTTCAAAGGAATTTAATGACGTCACAATACTTTTACGTCAGATACCTGCACAAATCGAACATAGGCCTGTAAAATCGAAAAGACGGAATTATTACCGATAGACTTGAATTTTAGACACTCCATGACCCGACATCACTACTTTTGACGTTATTTCTACTTGTGACGTCATAAATCAGATACGACGTCAGAGTTAAAAGTTACGTCAAATCTTGTGATGTCGGGTCTTAGGATGTGTAAAATATAAGTCAACTGCGGTAATATGAAATTCTAATGCAATGTCGCAATAACGTCGAATTTCAGTGGTTGTTTGCTCCCTAGCTACTAGACTAAATAATCCAGTCTCTCCGCTGCCGCTTTTAACGGCAGCGGAGAGACTGGCCGGATTATTCAGTCTACCTAGTTACGACAGTAAAACGAGAACACACTATAGGCTTTGACATTGCTAACGTCACATTTCGCCTTATATTCACAAAACGCGTCGCCAGATAAACTCAGTTTGCGACCGTAAAATAAGCATTTACCGTCCGCAAACATAACGTCAGAAGCTAGTTATTCCCTGAATCGTCTATTAGAGAGGTCTCTAAATCTTTTAAAGAGCTCTTTAAATCGAATCATTTATTGAGCGCAATAAATGAATGAAAGAGCTCTCTAATTTTATTATTGAGTGCAATAAATGAATTAAAGAGGGCAATAATTGTTTTATTGCGCTCAATAATACAATTAGAGAGCTCTTTATTTTTTTCTAATGAGCGCAAATATATACATGTGAATTAAAGAGCTCTTTAAAAGAATTAAAGAGCTCTTCAATTAATAACAGAGCACTATAAAAGAATTGAAGACTCGGAGCTCTCTAATACAATTATAGAGCTCATACTAAGCCGATTGTTGTAATTAGAGAGCTCTTTAAGGAGGTCCAGGACAGCCAGACTTAAATTTGATCCTATCATTTAATTTTCCTAAAAATCATAAATGTTCATAATTGAAGCATACTTTTTCTACATGCAAAGTTTCATCAATTTTTTACCGTTAGTTTTGAAGTTACGAACGTATATGGCACAATATAAAAAAAGTGCATATTTTGCAAACCATAAATCTGAGAAATTGATTTTTGATTTCAATGAATTTTCTTTCTAATATCAATTTGTAAACATCCAAAGGGACAAATTCTAGAATATGAGAGCTTAAACTTGTTTTGATATTGAGATGGAGGTCATTAATACTTGGCATTGATATGAAATGTCCATTGTGTTACCAAACAAAAAATTGTCATAAAAATTACAAGAATTATTTTTAGAATTTATTCTATGTTTTTTTCTCTAAAAATATATAGATTTTAACAGCCTCTTGAGGAAAATTTATGATATGATGCCGTTTTCTCAAGATAAATGGTAACATATAGTATAGTTTACGAAAAGTTAGTTTTTGGATAATTGGAAATCATCATTTAAGATAATATAAATATGAAATTCCTAACTTCTTTCATGTACTTAATTATTTGCGAGAAAACAAAATTACTAAATGCAATCTTAAAAGGATATATGCACTACTTCATTAATTTCCCCTAAAAAATATTGAAGGTAACACAAATGACTAAGCAGTAACACGATGGACAAAATGGTAACACAAATGACAAATACAGATTTATATAAGCAAAATGGAGTTTATTTTAAGATAAAAGGGAAATCAAATGCTAGTCATTTTAATCTGACATTATTCTAAAACTATTTAATCTGTTTGGAACTCTTGATCAGCATTTTAAGTATAGTAGTGATGATTCATGGTAACACAATTGACATTTTATGATGATATGCATCATACTGTTCACAACTTCAGTTGATATTATCTTAGATTATCCCCATAAAATGATGTTTAGATTATACAAAACGGAAGAAATTAAGAATGTACTTATCATTTCAACAGAACAGAGACAAAGGTAATAGGAAAATAGTACCATAAGGTGATAAGAAGCTGAAGAAAACGTTAGCAATTTTCAACTGAATACAAATATATATATATTTTTTTTACAATCTAAATATCACTTTATGTAATCAGAATTACTTCTATTTTCAGATTTTCTTCAAAATAGATAAGAATATTTAAGAATAATTAGGCAATAAGATTGTTAATAAGACTGCTCTAATTTTTTTGAAACAAAATTCATGAACATTTAAGTGTACCAAAAACCTGTAACACAGACAATGCACGCTTGAATTGTTTCAAAATAAGCAGTCTTATAGATCCATATCAACCATGATATTGTATTTGTAATTCTAATTAAAATTCTGGGGTTTTTTTTAAATAATTTTTTTGTTATTTAGCCCAGCTTAACACTCATTTTCTGACTTTTTTTTTACTTATAGATGTTTTGAGTAATACATTGATGGAATAAGCCTGCTTTGTCATATAGCTTTATGTTTGCTTTAGATATTCCATCAAAAAGCGATTGTTTCAAGTCTCTATCATTGAACTTTAATATATGCATGCAAATCAGCAAATAATGAAAAAGAATATTCTGTGATACCGAAAAGCTAGTTTCATAAACGTTATTAGAGTGTACAAATGATATAGACTCCATTTTACTTTACTGTTCATTATGTGAACATTTGTTGATATTGGTGCATGTGATATTGAACTGAAATGGATATTGACTAATATCAATGTGACTGATTTTATCAGAAAAACAAAGAAAATAGTGTATTTACAAATTTTGGAAGCTAACTTGTCTTCATTTTTTTCTTATGTTATACTATAAGGTTAACATAGTCTGCATTAAAAAAATATTGTGAATCATCATATCATGTCAGTTGTGTTACCAATCATTAACTAGTGATAATTGATCAATAAATTGAAAATGAAAAGCACAAATTGCGAGAAGAATAAGACACTTTTGAGCAGATCAGTTGTATACCATTCAATCTTGTCACATCTTTATATTACAGAAAATAAGTTATCTGTTTTGACTTCATCAAATGTCCATTATGTTACGATTAACTCTTTGTCATTGCCCACAATGTTCATCCAGGAATCTGTGTTTTGTACAGTCTTACTTGTAGGTTTCTTTCATGTGTTTGAAAGGGACCCTATGCTGAAGTGTTATGTCACATTGAGCGTACTGTTAACAAAATGAAACCTTTCTACCACACTAGATTTAGAAGTTGGCATAAATTGATGTCATTGGTGTTACCACTTAATGTCAGTTGTGTTATCATTTTATGAAATGATATGATAATTGTTCACTTTTAGTCAATTAAAGAATTATGCTTCTCCAATAGGCACTCTTTTAACAAATCACACAAAAATATTGTCAAGTTGATGCACAATCACTAATTAAACTTATGTTACCATGTAAAACATGAAATGTACATTGTGTTACCATAAAATGTCAGTTGTGTTATCAAGTGAAGAAACACTTAATTGAACCTCATTCATTTTCTTCTCACAGCGAAAATTGAAACATTAAAAGATGTGCAAGAAATAATATGAGCAAAAGATCAATAAAATTTTGGAATCTTAATATTCCTTTGATGAGGGTTTCAATTTAGATAGTCAAATGTCCATTGTGTTTCCAATTAAGTGTCAGTTATGTTACTAATTATTTCAGTTGTGTTACTTTTAAAAAAGTAACACAAATGACGGTAACACAACTGAATTTTTCGTACAAATAGACACATTGTAGAATCTGAGAAGCAAAACTGTTCAAAATTCTTGCCCTCTTAAACAAAGTTCAACAATTTCATTTCAAAAGCAAAAGGAAAAGACAAGTTCAAGTTCAAGTTCAATTTATTCAGATAATCCAACTTAATGGAATACAGAATACAATATATACATTATATACAAATTTTCAAATCGTTCATGGCAATATGAATAACAATATATATTATTACTAATTACATGTATTATGATAAATTTACAGTAGAAAAATCTTACTAAGGAGGACAAACTTTTGAATTAATAATTTTGATAAATTTACACAATTTTCGTAAGCTTGAAATATTATTTTCTGTAAATAGTTTCTTAAATTTGATAACATTAACTCTTGTACAATAGTAATTTCCTAACAATAATTTTCTATCATTAAGTAGGGTTGGACATTCTAAAATATAATGAAACTCATCACCTAGTGCATTTGATGTACATAAATTACAATACCTTTCATTTCTAGCAATATTTGACCATCGACCTATTTCGATTGGTAGTTTATGATTTGAACATCTAAATCTACACATAATGTTTCTGTCTTTACCTTTTAACCTATCTAAATAATTTTCAAAACCAAATTCTTGCTTAATCAATCTGTAACTTATACCTCTTGATGAGTTTTCTATATCTGATTTCCATTTTTGTTTAAATTGATCAAATAAAATGTCTTTAATTGAGTGAAATAACCATTTCTTATCAAACAAAGCAAAATTATGTGAAAGCCAGATATAACTGAATCCACAGTCATTAAGTATCTTACATATTTGTGTCAACCATGGACTGTTCAAAGTACAATTCATATGTTTTATATATAAAAATCGGTATAAAATTATTGAAATTCTACTCTCATTTGACTGTATTAATTTTGACCAGTAAGAAATCATCCGTGGATAAACGTCTGTTGACAAAGGATAAATACCTAATTCACCATATACTATATAATTAGGAGTTGTTTTTCTGAGATTTAAAAGCATTTTACAAAACTTTAAATGAACTCTTTCTAATATGTCTAAATTACTGAAACCCCAAATTTCACATCCATATAACAATATTGGCTTCACAATTTTATCAAAAAGATCATATTGACATTTTACAGATAAATGATGCAATCTCCCTTTTTTAAGAATATCATAAACAGCTATCATAGCCTTTTTAGCATTTTGTTTCTTTGCTTCATTAAATGATTCACTTTGTGAGAGTAAAACTCCTAAGTAATTAAAACTCTTGACAACCTCTAATTTTTCATTCTCAAATATAAGTGTTACATCTCGGTTTGCTCTACCTTTTGAAAATATGACTACTTTTGTCTTACTTATATTAACCTTAAGTTTCCAGATATTACAATAATTTTGAAATATATCTAGTTGTAATTGTAAATCTGCCAAAGAATCACTAAAAAGCACAGTGTCATCTGCATACAACAGAAGAAAAAGTTTAAAATACACGTGAAATAACTCTTCTAATTCATCTTTCATACATTCAATACCAGAGACATTATGATTTTCCATAAATAGTTCAAGGTCATTCAAGTATAGTGAAAATAAGAAAGGAGATAAATTTTCTCCTTGTCTGAGCCCATTATGACATATGAAAAAATCTGAACATTCACCATTAAAAACTATTCTTGATTTAATGTTAAATATTATCTTAAACATTTTTCCATTCAAATTATTCAATAACATTTTATCCCATACCCCGTTTCTCCATACTCTATCAAAGGCCTTTTCAAAATCTATGAAAATACAATATAATTTTTTTCTTTTGCTTTGTACAATATTCATCAATGTATATAAAATGAAAACATTATCAATTGTGCAATAACCTTTTCTAAAACCTGCTTGGTTTTCACTTATAAGTTTTGTTTCATCTGAAAATGCCTGTAATCTAGAACTTAAAATTGAAGTGAATAGTTTCCCAAAGCAACTTACTATTGTTATTGGCCTGTAGTTTTTAGGATCTGTCATACAACCTTTATTTTTATAAATAGGAATAATATTACCAGTGAGCCAGCTTGTTGGCATCTTACCGTTATCAAAAATGAAATTAAAAAGTTTAACATACACATCCATTAATGTTTCCTGTGAATTTTTTATGTACTCATTTATGATCTGATCATCACCAGAACTCTTATTATTCTTTAATTTGTTAATTGCATCCTTTATTTCATCACTTGTTATTTCACTGTTAATGATATCATTTAATTCACTATTAAATTCTTCTGGAATAGTATAGTCAGTATCATTATTACTATTCTGGTTAAGGTCTTTAAAGAAATCATACAATTTGTCAATACTAATTGATGGTTTTATCTTGTTTCCTCGGTTATTGTTTAGTATCTTCCAAAATTCTTTCGGATTTTTAGTTCTTAAATTCTTCAATTTTTCAGTCATTTTTTCTTTATGTTTCTTTAAGTTTTTATCTATAATTTTCTTATACTCCTTTTCAGAAATGCCTCCATTTATCATACAATAATGGTAACATAATGGACATGTGGAAAAGGTAACCTTTCAGTGCTAACCAATGTCTTTTAAACATCTAAGTTGAAGCTGGCGGAATATTGAAATTTATTTAATACATGTATATAAATTGATAAAGCTTTATAAAACATTTTAACATGTGAACCTAATTAATATATTTGAATTAATTGTGTGATTTCTTTCCTTTATGCAAAGGTAACACAACTGACAAAATAATCAGTGACAGTGATATCAATCACAAAAAATTGCTCATCCTAAATATACATAGGATATAAAGGATGTTTACAGAATCTCTTTCATATAATAAACAAATCCCATGAAAAAAATCAAGTTTAAATTCCAATGGAATAAAAGTTATACCAATGTAAAACTAAAGTACCCATAGTCAGGACATCCGATTTTGACAGATGATGGACATATCAACCTCTCATAATTACATATTTGTGTCGAATTTCATACTTTTTCATCATGGATATAGGTAAAATAGGATGAGGCAAAGCATTACCAGTACTTATTTCTGTATTTTTTTCATTTATATATGAAACAGGCTCAAAAGTACAAAAATATGCACTTTTTTTATATTGTGCCATATATATACCCATTGAAAGACCCAATGTGGGCCGTAAATGTGACGTTAAAATTAACACACTTTAGGTAATGAAAAACAGTTACAAATCTTCTCCAGATTCTCACTTTTCCTAAATTTCTTTGAGGGGGGATGTGGCCTTCTCTTGTTTGGACATATCAAGATTCTCGCATGTATGGACACACACAATGAAAGCTTTGTAAGGTTTCCGTTAATGCCGTTTCGGTCCAGAATTCCTACAAATTCCTGTAGCCATACGCTGATTAACTCTTACCTCTGACGTCACTATAACGTCGAATGAATATGGATTGCAACGTAGAAATTAAGGGGGGTGGGGTTACAAAAATAATCATAACATTCGTTCGCTAGGTTCGATTTTGTTCATATTGCATAGAAATACCTCATATACAATAGTTTATATTATTGATATTTGTTTCAAGAAAATTAAACGATAGAATTTCATGCAATAGGCATATAACGTCAAAAAATGACGATCGAAAAACGAGTTTTTAACCTCCTAGATGATCTTAAATGTGTAATAATTTGTCCATTTTCTTACTTTATTTCAATTTCTTTGTTTAAAGATGAAAAAATAGTTTGAAAATAAAATTAAATCATTCATAAATCCAGCAAAATATATTAAAAATCAGCATACTTTCTTCAAATTGGCAACGTTGGCAAAATAGAAGAGAAACCCCAAAACCGCCAAAATTCAAAGCGTCATAAAAACAGTTACGTAGGTTCGATTTTGTTCATACTTTGCAAAATTTAATCTTGTATACCAATTATCAAATTCTGAGAGTTTCAGAAAAATTAAACGAGAGGATCTTTTTGGGGGGTAGGTGTGTGGAGCCACCTTAATGAGACAGTCAAACACCAGACATCACAAAATTTCGCGATATTTTCATTGTGACGTCAAAATAAAAGGCATGCCAACACATCAAGGTGCTTCAAGATGGTGCGATCAGATGTGACGTCACAATGGAAAATGTTGCCAAATGATGTGATGTCGGGTGTCTGTGTGTATAAAATCAAGGTTAGGAGCGGTCATAGTCTTTTTATCTGGAAAATGGACTATTTTATTTTACAATTCTTTTAGAGAGCTCTTTAATCATAATATGAATATGTCCCTTTAAAAGAGCTCTCTAATACAATTTTAAAAGATCTCTCTAATACAATTAAAGTGCTCTCTGATACAATCGAAGAGCTCTCTAAAAGAATTAGAGAGCTCTTTAATTGAATTTTAAAAAGAGCTCTCTAAGTAAAAGAATTAAAGAGCTCTGTAAAAGAATTGAAGAGCTTTCTAATTACAATAATCGGAAAAGTATGATTTAAACAGCTCTATAACTTGAATGAATTAGAAAGCTCTTCAATTCTTTTATAGAGCTCTACTATAATCATTTGAAGAGCTCTTTAATTATTTTAAAGAGCTCTCTAATTAATTGAAGAGCTCTCCAATCATTTGAGTTTCTGTTAATTTGGCTTTCACGAATATTTAATCATGCTTTTTTTACTAGATATATGTGACGTGCGAATATGCCGCTTATGCAGCCCTGTCCCAGCACTTTAATGGAAGAAGAAGAAGACTTTAAACCGTTTCATCTGACTGTCATCTTTAACAAGTTACGACTAATACGCCATTACGTCATTATGCAACATTAGAATGCAACGTCATCATGAATCAGGGATAACGTAGTTTGCGGACTATCTATGCATTAGCTTCAATATTTAACATTTATGTTTCTAAGGGTCAACTTTGACTATTTCAAGATAACCTTTAGCCACTAGAAAATATGTCTTTAAATGATAATGCTTTTTTTCTCAAGTTCTTTAAGTTTTATGTTTTATTTCGTTTCGTTTCCATCTGTTTCGTTTCGTTTTGTTTCGATCTGTTTCGTTTCGTTTCGATTTGTTTCGTTTCGTTCCGATTTGTTTCGTTTCGTTTCGTTTCGCACTTTACAGGGCCCATAGTTGTCATATACATCGTCGTTTTTAGCTCTACTGGTCAAAGACCAGTCGAACTTATGTGATCGCCCTGTGTCCGGCGTCCGGCGTCCGTCCGTCCGTCTGTCCGTCCGTTAAACTTTTCTTGTGAATGCGAATCCTCTGAATCTGTAAATGGTAAGAAATTAATTATTTTTGCATTATGTTGGGCCTATGGTCTAGATGTGCACCTGATATTTTGTTTGAACCCCTGACCCCCAGGGTCTTAGAAAATGGGTGTGATCATTTTCTCCTATATAACTCTATGTAATCTTGTGAACACCAAATCTCAGAAAGTATAATTGATAGAGAAATTAATTCTTTTTGCAATAAAATCGGTTTGTGGTCAAGTTGTGCACCTGATATTTTGTTTGAGCCCCTGACCCCCAAGGGTCTTTGGAAAATGGGTGTGGTCATTTTCTCCTATATAACTCTATGTAATCTTGTGAACACCAAATCTCAGAAAGTATAATTGATAGAGAATTAATTCTTTTTGCAATAAAATGGGTTTGTGGTCTAGTTGTGTACCTGATATTTTGTTTTGGCACCCTGACCCCCAGGGTCTTTGAGAATGGGTGTGGTCATTTTCTCCTATATAACTCTATGTAATCTTGTGAACACCAAATCTAGAGAATTAATTCTTTTTGCAATAAAATGGGTTTGTGGTCTAGTTGTGCACCTGATATTTTGTTTTGTTCCCTGACCCCCAGGGTCTTGAGAATGGGTGTGGTCATTTTCTCCTATATAACTTAATGTAATCTTGTGAACACCAAATCTCATAAAGTATAATTGATAGAGAATTCATTCTTTTTGCAATATAATGGGTTTGTGGTCTAGTTATGCACCTGGTATTATGTTTGAGCCCCTGACTCCCAGGGTCTTGGAAAATGGGTGTGGTCATTTTCTTCTATATAACCCTATGTAATCTTGTGAACATAAATTCTCAAAAAGTAAAAATGATAGAGAGTAAATTATTTTTGAATTATATTAGGATGTTGGTCTAGTTGTGCACCTAGCACCTGATATTTTGTTTTGGCCTCTGATCCCCCAGAGTCTTTGAAAATGGGTGTGGTCATTTTCTATATATCTCTCTGTGATCTTGTGAATGCCAGTTGTCGGAAAGAATAATTGATAAAGAGTTAATTCTTTTTGCATTATAATGGGATTGTGGAGAAGTTGTGATCCTGTGGTTTTGTTTGAGTACCTTGCCCCAAGGTTCTTGGAAAATGGGTATGGTCATTTCTCTAATATACATGTAACTCTATGTAATCTTGTGAACACCAATTTTCAGAATGTATAATTGATAGAGAATTAATTCTTTGTGCATTGTAATGGGTCCTGTTAAGTGTATTCATATTGTGAACACTAATTCTGAGAAACTATAATTGATAGGGAGTTCATTCTTTTATCAGTATAATCGGTATATAGTCTTGTTGTGCACCTTACATTTTTTTGAGCCCCTGACCCTCAGGGTCTTGGAAAATGGGTGTGATCATTTTGTCCTATATAGCACTATGTAATCTTGTGAACACCAATTATCAGAAAGTATAATTGATAGAGAGTTCATTCTTTTTGCATTAAAATGGGTCTGTGGTCTTGATGTGCACCTGATACTATTTTTTTAGCCATTGATCCTTGGGGTCGTGGAAAATGGGTGTACCATGCACTAACATTAGTCTGGGATGTATCACTGGGTTGGGTGCACCCCCCCCTTGATCCTCCAAAACCGGCCTAACTTTGTAGCATTTCTTGCGCTCTTTCAGATAAAAATTTGTCTCATGGAAATTTCCATTGCAAAAGTGGTGTTTTTTGGGAAAAACATGTTTTTTTAGTCAAAAATCACTGAAAATAGGAAAAAAATTATAACTTTTATATGGTTGATGATTTTAAAAATTGAAAAGTGTGAATATATAGTATTTTTGATGCTCTTTCAGATAAAATAAGTTGCAAGTTCCAATTCCTATTTTTACTGTGTGTTTTGGGGTAAAAAAGTCGAATTTTTGCCAAAATTCACAGAAATTTGAGGAAATTTTAATTTATTCCTGCTTCTCAGCTCCTCAATATTGCATATGATCGTTCAATGATAATTTAAAAAACATCTTTAAAGTCTCCTCTTTCAAATGACATATATTTTATATTCTTATTTTTTTGCAAAATCCTCGAAATTAATTATTTTATACAGAAACCTGTATTTTCAATCAGAAATCTCAGATTTCTGTATATTTATTTAAAGAACCCTTATTTGTTATGAAAGCAATGATTGAAAGCTATTTTCTAGTGTAACTTTTCACACTCTATCAGATTATATATGTTTTACTAACATTTCATCCAAAATCAAAGTGTTTTTTGGGAAAAAACGTATTTTTTCATTTAAAAATAGCTGATTTCTGGAGAATATTTATTGAATCTATAGAAGTTCTTGAAATGATAGCAGGAATGTATTTTGAACTGTAATTATTTAGGTTCACTCATAAATTACATGTATGAAACATAAAAGGTATATTTTCTACTTAATTTTGGGGCAAAATGCCTGTTTTTTGTCTAAAAATTACAGATTTCTGGAAAAATTTTATTAATTCATTTTCTTTGCTAAAACTATACATTTAAAGCTATTATCATTATAGAAAGTAATCGTCTTGTCAGATGATTGTGAAATTAAATGTAATAATTACTTAAAACCATCATTTTGGGGTAAAATATGCATTTTTTATGCAAAAACCACTTATTTTGAGAAAATAAGTACTAGCTTTTTTTAATTTGCCTAAATTGATATGTTTTAGCTTTGATATTATGCTGTTTCTTAATATAAATGGATAGAAATGTAATTTGATAGCTCAAATTTAATTTATATCATATTTTGGGGCAAAAAACCTTATTTATGTAAAAAATTCACTTATTTCTGTTAATATTTTATTAAATTTATATTTTTTATTTAATCAACACTGGAGAGGTTTCATATAATTGGATGACATAAATGTGATCAAGTTTAATGAGTTTGAAGAGATTTCTTTAATTATCTTGCTATTTTGGGTGGAAAATCTCGATTTTTATTTAAAAATCTCTAATTTCTGGAAAATCCTTTTTACTATGAAATCAGGCGTTATTGTTTATATTCTAAAGAGTTCCTGGGTATATCATAGTTTGTCCTTGTAAGTCATATGCATTTGAAATATCCTTTGTTAATTCAATTGATATTTTGGGGCAAAAAAACCTAATTTATGTGCAAAATTCACTTATTTCTGTGAAAATTGTTTTAAATCTATATTTTTTATTCAATCAAAGCTGGAGAGGTTTCATATCATTGGATGGCATAAAAGTGATCAAGTTTAATGAGTTAGAAGAGATTTCTTTGATAATCTTGCTTTTTTGGGTGGAAAATCTCAATTTTTATTTAAAAACCGCTTATTTCTGGAAAATCCTTATTACTATGAAATGTGTCGTTATCATTTATATTCTAAAGTGTTCCTGGGTATATCATAATTTGTCCTTGTACGTCATATGTTTTTGAAGTATCCTCTGTTAATTTAATTGGTGTTTGGGGCAAAAAATATGTTTTATATGAATATATAGCCTATATCAAGAAACTTACTATTGAAAGTCTTATAGTTCAGTTAAATAGGAAATACAGAGGATAATAATCATAATTTGAAGTATGAGACTTTCTATAGTAAGTTTCTTGATATAGGCTATATATAATTCATAAAAAAAACATACTTTTTGCCCCAAATACCAATTAAATTAACAGAGGATACTTCAAAAACATATGACGTACAAGGACAAACTATGATATACCCAGGAACACTTTAGAATATAAATAATAACGACACATTTCATAGTAATAAGGATTTTCCAGAAATCAGCGGTTTTTAAATAAAAATTGAGATTTTCCACCCAAAAAAGCAAGATTATCAAAGAAATCTCTTCTAACTCATTAAACTTGATCACTTTTATGCCATCCAATGATATGAAACCTCTCCAGCTTTGATTGAATAAAAAATATAGATTTAAAACAATTTTCACAGAAATAAGTGAATTTTGCACATAAATAAGGTTTTTTGCCCCAAAATATCAATTGAATTAACAAAGGATATTTCAAATGCATATGACTTACAATGAAAAACTATGATATACCCAGGAACTCTTTTGAATATAAATAATAAAGTCTGATTTCATAGTTATAAGGATTTTCCAGAAATTAGCGATTTTTAAATAAAAATCGAGATTTTCCACCCAAAATAGCAAGATAATCAAAGAAATCTCTTCCAACTCATTAAACTTGATCACATTTATGCCATCCAATTATATGAAACCTCTCCAGTGTTGATTAAATAAAAAATATAAATTTAATAAAATATTAACAGAAATAAGTGAATTTTTCACATAAATAAGGTTTTTTGCCCCAAAATATGATATAAATTAAATTTCAGTTATCAAATAACATTTCTATCCATTTATAATAAGAAACAGCATAATATCAAAGCTAAAACACATCAATTTAGGCAAATTAAAAGAGCTAGTACTTATTTTCTCAAAATAAGTGGTTTTTGCATAAAAAAATGCATATTTTACCCCAAAATGATGGTTTTAAGTAATTATTAGCCGAGTTGCAAAACTCGGCTCTTAATTTGATGTGAGACGGGCGGGCGGGCGGGCGTCTGGGCGGGCGGGCGGGCGGGCGGGCGGGCGGGCGGGAGGGCGTCAACAATTGGTTTCCGGACTATAAGTCAACTACGAAAGAGGCTATAACAATGAAACTTCATACACTTACTCACCATTAGTCAAGGATGAGCCCTATTGATTTTGGGGTCAAAAGGTCAAAGGTCAAGGTCACAGGACTCAGATGATTGAAATGGTTTCCGGACCATATTTCAGCCTGTATTGCACCTATAATCATGAAACTTGCCAGAAATGTTTCCCTTGAATCAAGGATGAGCCCTATTGATTTTGGGGTCAAAAGGTCAAAGGTCAAGGTCACAGGACTCAGATGATTGAAAATGGTTTCCGGACCATATTTCAGCCTGTATTGCACCTATAATCATGAAACTTGCCAGAAATGTTTCCCTTGAATCAAGGATGAGCCCTATTGATTTTGGGGTCAAAAGGTCAAAGATCAAGGTCACAGGACTCAGATGATTGAAAATGGTTTCCGGACCATATTTCAGCCTGTATTGCACCTATAATCATGAAACTTGCCAGAAATGTTTCCCTTGAATCAAGGATGAAGCCTATTGATTTTGGGGTCAAAAGGTCAAAGGTCAAGGTCACAGGACTCTGTTGATTGAAATTGGTTTTCGGACCATATTTCAGCCTGTATTGCACCTATAATCATGTAACTTGCCAGAAATGTTTCCTGTGAATAGAAAATGACCACTTTTGATTTTGGGGTCAAAAGGTCAAAGGTCAAGGTCACAGGACTGATGATTGAAAATGGTTTCCTGGCCATATTTTAGCCTGTATTGCACATAAAGTCATGAAACTTGCCAATAATGATTCCCATGAATCAAGAATGACCCCTATTGATTTTGGGGTCAAAAGGTCAAAGGTCAAGGTCACAGGACTCCGATGATTGAAAGTGGTTTCCGGACCATATTTCAGCCTGTATTGCAATTATAATCATGAAGCTTGCCAGAAATGTTTCCCATGGATCAAGGATGACCACTATCAATTTTGGGGTTAAAAGGTCAAAGGTCAAGGTCACAGGACTAAGATGATTAAAAATGGTTTCCCGACTGAATTTGAGCCTGTATTGCACCTGTAATCATGTAACTTGCCAGAAATGTTTCCAGTGAATAGAAAATGACCACTTTTGATTTAGGGGTCAAAGGGTCAAAGATCAAGGTCACAGGACTTAGGTAATTGAAAATGGTTTCCAGACCATTTTTGAGCCTGTATTGCACCTATAATCATGAAACTTGCCATTAATTTTTGGGTCAAAATGTCAAAGATCAAGGTCACAGGAAAATCTGTATCCTTGAAAATATATTACACGCTGATATAGAATAAAGAGAAGACCATTTCTTGATCCAGAAATTTTCATTTAGGACCACAAAATGTTGTTACAAACCATACACATTTCATGTTAGTCTGCATATTCATACTTACATTCCAGTTTTGCAACTCGGCATTTTGCATCTTCGATGCATTTTGAGCTTATTACATTTAATTTCACAATCATCTGACAAGATTATTACTTTCTATAATGATAATAGCTTTAAATGTATAGTTTTAGAAAAGAAAATGAATTAATAAAATTTTTCCAGAAATCTGTAATTTTTAGACAAAAAACAGGCATTTTACCCCAAAATTAAGTAGAAAATATACCTTTTATGTTTCATACATGTAATTTATATGTGAACCTAAATAATTACAGTTCAAAATACATTCCTGCTATCATTTCAAGAACTTCTATAGATTCAATAAATATTCTCCAGAAATCAGCTATTTTTAAATGAAAAAATACGTTTTTTTCCCAAAAAACACTTTGATTTTGGATGAAATGTTAGTAAAACATATATAATCTGATAGAGTGTGAAAAGTTACACTAGAAAATAGCTTTCAATCATTGCTTTCATAACAAATAAGGGTTCTTTAAATAAATATACAGAAATCTGAGATTTCTGATTGAAAATACAGGTTTCTGTATAAAATAATTAATTTCGAGGATTTTGCAAAAAAATAAGAATATAAAATATATGTCATTTGAAAGAGGAGACTTTAAAGATGTTTTTTAAATTATCATTGAACGATCATATGCAATATTGAGGAGCTGAGAAGCAGGAATAAATTAAAATTTCCTCAAATTTCTGTGAATTTTGGCAAAAATTCGACTTTTTTACCCCAAAACACACAGTAAAAATAGGAATTGGAACTTGCAACTTATTTTATCTGAAAGAGCATCAAAAATACTATATATTCACACTTTTCAATTTTTAAAATCATCAACCATATAAAAGTTATAATTTTTTTCCTATTTTCAGTGATTTTTGACTAAAAAAACATGTTTTTCCCAAAAAACACCACTTTTGCAATGGAAATTTCCATGAGACAAATTTTTATCTGAAAGAGCGCAAAAAATGCTACAAAGTTAGGCCGGTTTTGGAGGATCAAGGGGGGGTGCACCCAACCCAGTGATACATCCCAGACTACATGGATGTTTCCAAACAACCAGGAAAGCTTCAGTCTCGTCAGAGACTTCTTGTTTACGACTATGACCGCTTCAGAAACAAAGTATGAAAACTTATTTACACTGAATAAAGACCAAGGGGCCGCACATCTGGGTATTTGGGTATTTGTGTTTTTTTATTCATGAAAATGTGGACTCGCCACTCGCAAATTTTCATACAAATATATGCAGTAATGACGACTTTCATTACTGCATATTTAAATTTTAATTTTAATGTGTCATAGGACAGTATGAAGTGTACCTGATTAAGTAAATACAGTCTTCAAAACAAGAAATATAACGAATTTGTTGAAAAAGTGAATGTCTTCAAAACGGCTTCAAATATCTAACTTTACACCCCCGAAAAATGACTAAATTCGCCGATGCATGGGATTGTCTCGCTCCCTTAAAAGTGGTCGCTTCAACTACAACTGATCAAACTTGACCATGATTACTTCTTCAAGGTAGAAGAAGGATTATAATTATCCCCCTTTACCGGCATCATATATAATTATTATACATTCCTTCATTTTCTCCATGAAATATTCATGGCTAAATTATGCTAGCTAAATATTGAACAACAACAACAACATAGCGCACCGTCCGTCATCCGTCCGTTCGGCGACCGTCGTAAACTTTTAATATTTTCGACATCTCCTCTGCAACTGCTGCACAGAATTTCACGAAACCTTAAATGAAGTAAGTACTCAAGATACTCTAGCCAAGTTTGTGCTTCGCGCTCGGTGATTATTTTATTGGTTCATGCGACTCGGGGAATTACTGGACAACAAACACGGCTAGCTAGTTGTTATTTATTTTAAAAATATTATGTACAACAAACGTATTTAAATAGTCATGTTTTCCTGATTTTTATTTTATGTTTTTGCCAGAACATTGGAAAATTGAAAACCACACGTATCACATCCTTCCCTCGCTCCAGAAATGATATCATCGTCGTGCATGGAAAATTTCGAAGACAAAATTCTACCGTATAAGACCGGGAAGAAAAGTTCTACGTGTTTATAATTACATCCTATCCAAATGAAAACTAAGTAAATAAATACAAACTAATTTAAAGTGCTATTAGAACATCTGTGAAAATAGTATATATCATTAGCTCTTTAAAAATGAAATTTTTCATGCTGTAACCACAGAAAAAAATTCCTGGTTTTGGAGGATATCGACATTTTTGTCAATTTACCCAATAAATTTTCGGGATCGACTGTATTCTTCGTGGGTCTCAGTAAATGACGTCAGAAGTTGTACACGACAAAGTGATAGACTGGAGTTGCCTGCTCTTACTTTGCTAACGCGAAGAGACAGGTGACTACCGCCATTCTGGAGAGGCTTTTTCCACTCCGGCGTGTGATATTTATAGCGCAAGGGGCAGATAAGCCTCTGTGTGTATACATATTTCGTCTGCTGCATACGCAGCGTTGATACAATATTAATGAGCATGATTTTTAGCCCCGTGGACGTAATAAATCTGCCAATTATATTTGTTGAGTCTTGATTAACAAACGAAACAAAATGATAAAGCATACAATGGAATGTATGCTGTTCACCATCCTATATAAATTCCAGTAATCTTAGATGTAGATACATACATGTATATTGAACATTAACATTAAAGAAACAGGTACAATGTAGGCCTACAATGTTACGAAAAAAAAAATATCCTCCATATATATAAGAGGATATTACAAATAAAACAACGAGAAATATGTGTTGTTTGTACAAAAGAAGCAAAATGAGAATCATGCACGGAAATCCAGAATGATAAAAATAACCAATATGCGTAAGTCGGCCTCGCTTTGAATTAGTGGTCACCTGTCTAGATATTTATATCTAGACACGCAATGCCAGTCTAGACAAAGTGATTGCCTGTACACGCACATGTGTATACGCATGTGGTTACCGTTTCAAGAATAAAGCAATCAATATCTAAAACATAGTTTTTTATTTATTGAGCAAAAAAAAAAAAAAAATAAATAAATAAATAAATAAATAAATAAAAAGAAAATAAATGAATGAATAAATGAAATAAATAAATAAAGGGCGCACCATTCCTAAACATGCTCATGGCTGGCGATCAGCTGTAGATTCAGGACAGAAGTTTGACATAATTTATATTCTGATTAAGAAAAATAATCGTTCTGGCCAATATTTTGATAGATTCTGTATCTACATATGAAATTATAGATCTAGCACTTGCCGAATATTAGATCGTGGTTTGCGGTGGTTAACCCCTCCCCCCCCCCCCCCCCCCCCCCCCCAACTTCATGAACGCACACACGCACATTTGTCCGTTTTGAGTCGTTGAGAGAGAGAGAGAGAGAGAGAGAGAGAGAGAGAGAGAGAGAGAGAGAGAGATCATCCAATCTTTTCTATCATCAATTGCCTCTCATGAAGACGTATTTCAAAAATGTTTTCAGATATAAATTTATTGCTTCGTTCTTTTATTATTATGTTATTCCATAAAAACCTCTAGATGTGACCATGACTTAATGATTTAGAAAAAAGGAATATTGTCGAATCGTTTTTCGTTGTTAATCCCTAAAATTGTGAATATATAAATATATAGAATAAAATTTTATCCTTATTATAATTAAAATAGATTCCGTGACATCGACTTGGAGCCTCAGAATACTATTAAAATTTACTGAGTGTTTTACCCACCTGGGAGCTCGTGAAATAAGGTCTACCGTATATCCCTTGCACCAATGCAGGTGAATTTTGAAATAATTATTTATAAAGATGAATTCAAAAAAATATATGTAAAAATAAATTAATAACAATTTGTTTTAGTCATTATACCCCTCACCCCATCCCTACGCTTCTCCGAAAGATTGTTTTCAATGTTCACTGTGATCCGCCCTCCCTATTTTAGCGGATTCCTGGATCCGTCTATGCCAAAGATATCTCCATCTGTCATTTGTCATTAAAGTGAATGTATATGACAATATGAATATAGGTAATACTATGTTGTACACTAAGCTAAATAAAAGGATGGGCAGGGGCGTCCCGGTCTGAAACTCCCCCCCCCCCCCCCCCCCCCCCCCCCCGCCTTCTGTGTTTGAAACAGGTCAGGCTGTATATTCAATCATAGTTTCAAATCGTGCGTGTTTAGAACAAATAGTAAAGTAGGACAGACAGAAAATATGATGTGACATCATGTGTGAAATAGTCCATCCCAAGACCCTTCCCCCCCCCCCTTTTTTTTTCCCACGGACAGATGCTTGGTCGCATGAAAATTACTAACATTAAACATCTACATATCAATACTCGACATGATCAAGAAATTATCAAAAGATGTGATACTGAGCAAATTAAATGCGAACTCAGCTTCAATACTTCAACGGTACATGGTATTGTTACCGGCAGTCATGACTGCCGGTATACTGTAATCAATCGTGACATACTTGCACGGATAAAATAACTCTTGGCAATATGATTGGTGGACAATTACAAAATATGCAAATATTCGTCAAGATTATTCAGAATCTGTGCATAAGATACTTTCATCAGGTCGGCTCAAGAGTCTAGATGACTTGACAAATGAAAGTCATATCGTATCAGTGCATTTTCATCCGAAAGATGCATCGAAAAGTCTTTGTACCGATACGTCCTACAACAATCACAGATCCTCGGAAATTTCCGTAGCTTGAATCGGAAATAAAAACGGAAAAACCCGGAAATGTGCGATTGGTCAACAAGAACAAAAATCGTTTATTCCAATTTTTTCTTACTAGTATTTTACAAGCTAACTGCCGGCAAGCTTTTTGTAAAAGCTAATACTTGTTTACACTACTTTCGTCTTTCATGTACAACTTTCTACGTCATAAGTTTCTCCATCATATTTTACCGGAAGTGATCATGAATGAGGGTTTCTGTAAATGGCTAAAAATAGCAACTTCAAAACTGATTTACGTATGTGTGCCGTAAGAGCTGAAAATTATTTTTGGCGTATTATGATCAAGGACTTATAAACAGAGTCTGTTTATAAGTCCTTGTTATGATTTATTCTTAGGGAAAGGTTTAGGTAAAAGTATTATCTCATATGTTCTAATGTCACTTTAAATAATCATATGTTTTTAAATTTTATGCCAGAATATTGATAAAATGCATTGGAAATAGAAGAGTCTGTCATCAGATTCTCTAAAATATCAATAGTATTGTACCACGTACAGGAGCTCGATGCCAACGAACCTCAAGAATATCCGCCCCTACTTTCCTTTGACTATAGAGAGATGGGAAGGGGCGGATGTCATTGAGGGTTGTTGGCATCGTGTATTGTACATGTAAATGAAAAAGGGCTTTCTCAAAGGCTTAAATATATAATCAGCTAGTGTAATGTATTAATAGATGCATGCATGTATCACCATAGAGTCTAATTTCATATACAAGCTTTGACTTGTAAGTTCAGTTTTTTGACAAGTTTAAAAATTTGTCTTGAAGACCCTCCCTTCAGACCAACTTACATGTACCTCATATGAATTTTGCGTTTTGCGTACTTAGATTTATTCTAAAAATCTTTTACCACTCAGACTCTGTTTAGGGGACGTACATTTAATCTGGAGGGGGGGGGGGGGGGCTGGCAGTTTTTTGGAAATAAATATCCTGACACAGAAAATGTTTAAAATAAATAATCTGACCCTCTTTGTTGCAGGAATAAATATTCTGGTCCATATATGTGTTCAAAATCCAAAAAATTTCAGCTCGCTTCGCACGCAATTCAATGACACAAATTTCAGCTTGCTTCGCTAGCAACAAGACCAAAATTTATAGGCTCTCGGTCCGCAGATACCCGTGGTAAAAGTGACTTGATTTCTTTAAACGACAAAGCAGGAGAACATATTGGCAACTTCATCATGGAGGAAATTCTATTTTTTGGCGGCGAAAGAATGAGTGAAATACGCCGAATTGTTTGTTTGAAACCAGTTATCCAGCAGCAAAAAAATCTCCATATTTATCACAAATGACGACACAATGATACATAACTCCGTAGTAACCTTGGCGACATTTTTCATCTACACAGGGAGCAGTGCGTCTATTTTCACGTAAGTCAACAAACAGGATTGCGCTAGATGACTTAGTGCAGAAGAAAGGATAATAAATAACTGAATGGCTGGTTTTTTCGCATTTCTTAAAAAGATACCAGATCGACCCCCTCTCTGTCTCTATAAACATCTAGATCTGCCGCTGTATAGAGTCTATAGACAGGAGATTTCTCTCACCTCGGACAGAGATTTCTCCCACTTGAGACTGAGAACTCTCAATTTTCCCTGGGGTGAGATAAATCGATCTCACCCTCTGACGTCATCGATCTCACCCTCTGATGTCATCGCGACGTTATGGAAGTAAGGCAAACTAGTGATTAAAACAGACACTCAAGATAGTCGATAACGTGAGAGAAAAACAATCAAACACCACCATGAGGGAGGGATGGCTAATTCTCAACCCTCGTGTAAATATTTTGCTTGTCCATGACTCGGCAAGCCTCGTCGTGGACTTGCAAAATTTGTACACTCGGGTTGAGAAATAGCCATCCCTCCCTCATGGTGGTGTAAGATTATCAGTGGCGGATCCAGCGCCCCCTTTGCCGGGGGTCAAGGGGCGAATTTTGCCGATTTTTACTGAAAATGGGCCAAAATATACCTGTTTTTGAAAATTTTGGGTCAGTGCCGGGGGGGCCGGGCGCCCCTCCGCACCCCCCTGAATCCGCCACTGATTATAATAATCCCGACCCTTCACATGGGCAGACCGTCCGACATGATGGTGTTTTTTTTTCCAGTGGGGCGGGGAAGGAGAGTCCGGCCCGTCGGGAGGGGTTCCTGAAATGCAAGGTTATGATTTTGAAATATGTTTACTTTTCAGGAGGTGACGACGTTCATTGATTTTATCTAGGTCTTTCATGGAATTTTCCCTGCTCCGCTTGCAAATAAGGTTTTGTCTTGATTCATATTACGTATAACATATAAACGTACAATATTAGTTGATTTCATTTTTTACGAATAATTATACACACAAAAACATTATCAGTATGATTGAATTGGAAATAGTGAAAACAATGTAAAATTGGAACGAAATATCACGGGAGAGAAAAGATTTTCCATCGAGTTGACATGTCACATAATAATGGAGAGCCTGCCGGACAACATTCTTCTACATATATTTAGTTTTACTGACGTTAAGGAACGTTGTGTTGCTGGAAGGTTAATGTAATATTAGCTTTTGTAACATAAGCACTTGTTTGGTGACTCCACTTTGATATTCATTGCAATGCCAAACAAAATATTCAACTGTTCAACTGTTTGTTTGTAGTTAAAATATTCGACACAGAATAAATATTCTGTATCTGTATAACTGTTCAACGGTCTGTATTTGAATATATGTTTCTTGTTAAGTTTTAATATATATCATATGGAGTACAAATAGAGTCAGTGAATATTCTTCAAAAATTCTGATTTTAGTTTAATTTTGTACTGACATGTTAGTAAGCAATAGCTTGTTCTAGCTATTATAGCCATTTGAAGTTTTCCCCAACCTTTCACTGTGAGTGTAGTAATACTAGTATAGTAGTTACAGCTGCAATGGAGAAGTGATGTTTTTGAGAAGATACGAATTTTATCAATGTTTTACTTGTCACATGACCAAATTTCTACCATGTGCTTCTAGATTTATCGCTGTGCTCTAAGCTATGAAAAAGCCGTGATTTTGATAGCCCATTTTTCAACTCTGCTATTATATTGGAGTTGAGGAGCCAAGAGGTCATTCATCAATGGTTCCTTCAATTATTTTTATAATTTTGTTCTAATTCCAGATGTACAGCAATGTACATGCATTATGCTCTATGATAAAGTTTAACCCAAAGTTTATCCAGCAAATAATTTTGGAACTGCTCCATGTGCTCTGAGATTATCTCTAACAAAACAATTGTGTGACATCTCGCGGACATTGAGTGATCAGACTTGGGGAAAACTTAGTTACAGCTACAATGGAGGAGTAATTAAGATTTTGCCGTGTCTTCTCCAAAATATCGCTTCTCTATGCACAGCTCTGTAACTAAGGAAAGCTTGAAAAAACAAATAATAATACAAAATTGTAAATACCTGTTTTGAAAGCAATTTTTATTGCTAAATATATCATTTTAAAAGTACTTTGAATTTGATAATAAAAAGAAAGTATTACTGATAATACAATGTATATATGTTACATGTACTAGTGCTTCAGAAACAATTTAATCAAAGCGATCGTGCTGTTGAACATGTCAAAGGCAGCTTTTTCAGCCGCCATTCTTTACTTTTAAAGACTATTCCCAATATTATGTCAGAGTCAGACCTAGTCTAAGAACATGTTAAGTGAAAAATATTACCTAAACTTGTCCATGTCATATATTGCATTTATCCAACAAGGTTACGTTCAGAAACTACATCGTTGGACATGTAGATGCTTTAAATGACTTGTAAAAGGTAGATGTCTATTCATTTACTCCATTTCTTTTACTTAGGGTAAACAGGAGATGGAGAAGAATTCTTCGGGACAAGTCGCTCTGGAGATATGTCAATCTTCTACATTATCGTTTGGATTTGCAGAAGATGTGGAAAGTAATTCGTTCTCATTTATCTGACTGTCTTATAAGTATCAGCGTCAAAGGATTTGTAGACAAAGGTAAGTATGTATTAAAGGACTACTTGTACCTGAAAGTAGAAATTTAATCCTGAATCAGTATATTTATAAACTACAAGTGCAGTGCATTGTAATGTATATTTAAATTTTAAGCTAACTGCTTACAAGCTACATATATAGGATTAATAAATGTCATATGCATGATATCAATGAGCCTGAACAAGGTTTTCTTTGTCCTCTGATTTGACCTTGTAGAGATGATCTTTGTGCAAGGTCCTTCTCTGGGCCGGAAAGATTTATTTAACATGCTTTCCTAATACATGTATAACACATACAATTTAAAAAAAAAAAATTGTTTATAGGAGGACCAAGTTGGAACAAGCATTCCTTGTCACCTGAAAGATTTATATAACATGCTCTCCTAATACATGTATAACACATAAAATTTAAAAAAAATAAAAATTGTTTGTAGGAGGACCAAGTTGGAACAAGCATTCCTTGTCACCGGCAATGTTACAAGACCTGAGAGAAAGATGTCCTAACCTGAAGGAATTACAGATGTACCATTGTAACATAGACAACATAGAATGTACTATGCTACCAACATCCCTGGAAAAGTTGGTGTTCCATGGATGCTACTGGCCGTGTCATTGGCTTCAGAATGACTCTAACAAACATCTACCGAAGCTAACATACATAGATCTATCAAACACCAAGAGGGTTGACACTTTCGACATAGAGGATGTTTGCAAGTTCAAGAATTTGAAAGTTTTTAAAGCAAATGGCTGTTATCGAACTATTCCACAATCACTACAGCAAGTTTGCCAAAGTCTAACGGAGCTCGTTGAATTAGATTTTGGTAATACTGGTATAAAGGATTTAGACCTTGCCATACATCATATGACAAGACATCTAGTAAAATTAGAAAGACTGAATTTGTCAGGCTGTCCTGGCCTGAAGGCAAGTTCTGTGTGTGATATAATATCTGCTTTGAAAAAATTAAAGGTATTAGATGTATCTCAATGTAAGAATGTTTGTGCTGAAGACTTACTCAAGTTTCCAACTGCATTTGAACATTTAGATCTCCTGATCTTTGATAAAAAACAGTTAGGTGATCACAGTTTAGAGTCTCTCAAAGATTCTTTGAAATGTAGGATTGAAGTTTAATTCACTTGCACAATATAAATGCAGTTTTATTTTATAGATTGTAGCAAGATTAATAAAGAAGGCAGCTAATTAGAATTTGATTAAATGTATGTGATGTATTTATATTAATGAAATGCAGGAGAGAAGTTTAATTCATGTGAACAATAGTACAGTTTGACTTAAGATGGAAGAACTTACTTGTTAGGAAAGACAGCAAATCAGGATTAGATTAACTTTATATGATGTGTGTATACTACTATATTTATCTTTGTTATACTAAAGTTGTTTGTATTTTTATGAATAAATTTATCCCTAATTATTTAATTACCAAATTTGTGTTTTTAGCTCTCTAAAGACTAGTTCAGCTTATGCGATTCCATGTTATCTGTCGTCTATCTGTCTGTCTGCCTGTCTATTAACATTTTTTTGTGATCGCAACTTCTCTGAAACCATAAATGATAGAAATCTAACTCTTTTTGCATTTAGTTTGATCCATAGTCTAGTTGTACACCTGATATTTTATTTGAGCCTCTGACCCCCAGGGTCTTCAAAAGTGGGTGTGGTCTTTTTCTCCTATATACAATGTAACTCTATGTAATCTTGTGAACACTGATATTCTCAGAAAGTATAATACATAGAGAGTTAATTCTTTTTGCAATATAATCCATCGCTGGTCTTGTTGTGCACCTGCTATTTCATTTGAGCCTCTAACCCCATGGGTCTTGGAAATGGGTGTGGTCATTTCTCCTACATTGTATGTAAGTCTATGTAACCTTGTGACCACCTATTCTCATAAAGTGTACTTGATAGAAAATTCTTTTGGCATTACTATGAGTCTGGTCTAATTGTGTACCTGATATTTTGTTTGAGCCGCTGACCCCCAGGGTCTTTGAAAATGGGTGTAGCAATTTTCTCATATATAAATCTTAAAATGTTATCTTGTGAACACCAGTTCTCGAAAAGTATAATTGATAGATAATTCTTTTTGCATTATAATTAGTCTCTGGTAAAGTTTCGCACTTGATATGTTGTTTGAGCCCCTGACCCCCAGGGTCTAGGAAAATGGGTGTGGTCATTTTCTCCTATTAAAAGTCTATATAATCTTGTGAAAACCAGTTCTCGAAAAGTATAGTTGATAGAGAGATAATTATGTTTGCTTTATAATCAGTCTCTTGTATAGTTGTGCTTGATATGTTGTTTTTGCACCTCACCACAGAGTCTGGGAAAAAGAGTGTGGTTATTTTCTCCTATGTAACCCTATGTAACCTTGTGACCACCAACTCTCAGAAAGTATTCTTGATAGCGATACAATTCTTTTGGCATTATCACAAGTCTGTGGCCTAATTGTGTACCTGATATTTTGTTTGAGCCCCTGACCCCAGGGTCTTTGAAAATGAGTGTGGTCATTTTCTCTTATATAAGTCTTGTAATGTTATCTTGTGAACACCAATTCTCAGAAAGTATAATTGATGGAGCGTTAATTCTTTTTGCTTCATTTTACAGATGTCTGTGGTGTAGATGTGCACCTGATATTTTGTGTGAGCCCCTGACCTCAGGGTCTTGAAATGGGTGTCACTTTTGGTCTTGTTGCTAGCAAAGCAAACTGAATTTGCTTTAGTGAATGTCGAGCGGAACATTTTTGGATTTTGAACACAAATGTGGGCCAGAATATTTATTTCTGCAACAAAGAGGGTCAGATTATTCATTTCCAACATTTTCCAAAAATTGCCAAATACATGTACGTCACACATACATGTTGAAAGCACTTATAACTAAACCTCTCTATAGTAGGATGTGATGTTCTAGATTTAATATTCAGACATGACCAGGTTAAGCACTTTCATGACAAAAGTACAACCTTGACCTTGGGTCACAGTATGTGAAACATTTGAAATAAATCAACATCGTACTTAAATATGAAAGGGATCAGATAAATATTTCTAGAGCACAGATGCCTGCAAATATGATATTTTCTTTCCCCTCCCCTCTTTCTCCATTATTTCATAATAAAAAATGGCTGAAATGATTATGTAGCAAAGAAAAAGATGGGGGAGGGGGGGGGAAGAAACAGTCACATTTGCAGTTTAGTTCAAACATATTTTATTTCCGAAAACGAAATGGGATCGGGCAAAAGTTTTAACAACATAACAAACACCCTCTCCCCATTTGCAGGCTCCTTTATTCAAGAGGTAAAACATGACATGCTTATCACATACATTTTCACTACAAAGTACAGTGTAACCTTGACCTTACTCAGTATATCCTTTGGGTTAAGCATCAACATACTTAACTGTGAATGTGATTGGAGATACAGACATTAGCTAATACAACTTCATTATAAAAGTACTAAATGACCTTGACCTAGCTCTGATGAGCTTTGGTCTGTTTACAGACTGTTGTTCATTTCTAAGGGTTTGACCTTCGGTCAGTACGATGAAACCTTTGGGTCAACAACATAATTAAATATGAAAATGTTCAGGTATATGGTTCAGGAAATATACTCTGGACATGATAAGCATACACCATTTCATACCAAAAACTTTGTGATCTTGGTCACATGACCTTTGGTCATGCGCAACAACACGCTAAAATATGGAAGTGATAGGATTTATATATAAATGGCTCAACAGATATAGTCTGGACATTGTCAGCATATACAATTAATTAGGGCCCCGCCAAAAGGCAGTTACCCTATAGTAATCACTGTGTTTGTCCATCATAAAACTTTTAATATTTGCCATTACTTTTTTCACCATAATAGATAGTGCTCTCATGTTTGGCATGTGCGTCCTTGTAACAAGACCTTTCTGTTGGTATTAAAATCTGACCTTTAGCCGAAAATGGCAAAAGACATGATCTATTTATAAAATATTTATAACTGCACATAATTTATATACCAAAATAAAAAGAAAGTTGTTCATTCTTCTATTTAAAATAATTATAAGAAATACATAGATTATTGACACAAAATGATTCATACAAGAATAACTTTGAAATATAGTATAGCCGATAAATATATTTACATATGTTAGCCTTCAAGAAAGCCCAAGCCAAGGATTGTTACTGGGCAATTTACATGAATAAAATCTTAAAAAAAAATCTTTGACCTTCATTTGATAAATTCTAATATTGACCATACCTGTAACTTCTGTACCGTAAGAGATAGGACTCTTATATATTTGGCATGTGTATTCCTTGTGACAAGACCTTTCTGTTGGTTTCCAAATTTTTGACTTTGTGACCTTGACCTACATTTTTTTTCAACATTTGTCCATACCTTCTTCACCATTTTTAGAGAGGTTTCTCATTTTGCATGTACATTCTCATTTTGCATGTGCATTCTTTTTGACAAGACCTTTCAGTTATTACCAAATTTTTAACCTTGACCTTGATTTTAAGTGAATATTTCCAAACAGTGACCTCAACCTTGGACCCACTGACCATAAAATCAATAGGTTTCTTCCCCTCTACATAAGTAAGCATAAACCCAAATTTGGTTTGGATAGGTGAGAGGGTTCTTGAGTTATCTGAAAATGATGGAATGACAAAGCAGGCTTTTAATGCCCTTCTCCATTTCAAGGCGGGACATAAACTGAGAGGAAACTCAGTTTTAGGTCCTCTCAATTTAGATCCGATCCAGATTAATTTGGTGACTAAATAAAAGTCCATTTATCTTTGAAACAGGTGAAAAGTTTGAAAAGAAATGTGTGAGACTGTCCCTATAATTTTTTTTAAACCTCTTGAGGAGTGAATTAAATAATACAATGTTCAATAGAACATGCTGAATTTAATGTTTTTATGGATGAAATAATTATTACAATGAACGAATGTGAACAACTGAAAGTCAACTTAAGATATAATCATCCAAATGCGTTTGTTCGTTTAAGAAAGACACTATAACATTTAAATTTCCATCAGCTATGCATGGATATCTTTGTATTATTTGTTTAAGTTATTTTAAGAATACTATCAATCCACATCAATTACATATTCATTGCTGACAGAGTATATAATATGAACATAATTATGCATAAATTGATTACTCTAATCAATTATTCTAACCTGAAGCAAAGTTATTGTGCAATAAAAGCAACTAAATTGTGATAGAAAAAGTATGTCACTTGATGTATGTTTACTCCTAAATATTTGACTTTTACCTTGAAGGTGACCTCAACCCTCATTAGATGTTGATCAGGTTTATGTATTGATGATAATATCCATTTATTTGACAGTGTGACTTTCCATACAAACACCACACAAAATTATCCCTGAATTTTTTTTTTTTGGGGGGGGGGGGGGGGTTCTTTGTGACATAAAGAGCATTAGTTAAGTTTTTCACATTTCTTAAAAATATGAAGTTTTCATACAGATGTAAATAAAAAGTACTCACAACATGAATTCAAAGCTGCATCTTTTCAGAAATACCATTCAAGTTGAAATGTAGGTCAAGGTTACAAGGTCAAATGTCATGGTACCAAATAAAAGCTCTGAACACAAGAGTACATATTTGGAATATCAAAGCAACATCCCTCACTGTTCAAAATTTAAAAGTAGATCAGAATTCAAGGTAATCATATCAATACTTTTGGTAATACATCACATAGAAGCTATATGAGATATCATAGTCAGGATCTTTACATAGAAAGGTGTAGTCCAACTTAATTTTTTTGAAATATATGTTAAAGAACAGGGTCGAGGTAATTAGATCAAAAGTAAAAAACAACAGCTCTGATCAAAGGGAATCTGCATATTAAACAAAAGCCCATTCCTTTACTTTTCAACCAACACAGCTCAACTTAGATTTTTAAAAAGAAGATCAAAGTATAATGTCAAGGTCATTTCTACTTTTCAAGTAGAAAGTATGTACTTATTATGAAAAACAAATTTAAACAAAGGTTAATGTAATTTAGCATTGGTCCTTGGAAAGGGAAAGGCAATGTCAAGGTCACACACAGTACTAACTCGGTGGTGCTTATCAGGATTTATCTACATGGTCAATGTATAGACTTTACTACTTACCTTAACAAGAACCAATGCCAACATAAAAGTACAGTAAGGTCAAGATCACATGTAACCATAGCAGCCCTGTAGTACTAGTCCATGATTATCTCCCTCCCATTTATATTTAGAATGAATGTTAATGAAAATGTTAACCAAAATATTCACAAACAGACAAACTCTATCCATAAATAAACTTGCTTTGCAATTCAGACAAAAAAAGGAAATTTATTGTAACTAACTTGTTATGAAAACCAGACAATAACAAATTAACAACGTAATAATGATGCTTAATTACAAATACATGGTATAAGCCTTTCCTTCTTGCTTAAATTCACACTTTCATATGAATTTAAAAATCTGTACAGATATTCAAAACATATACATGTACATGTATTTGGATAATCAATACATACATGAATTTATTTCTGAACATTTCTCTACAACATTCATTCTTTGCATCAAATTTTCACTCTAATGTCATAGACTCGTACAAAGGCTATATTCACATAATAAGTGAAAATAATTTTCTATGGATTTCAAGTTTTTATCTATATAATGAATAAAATTACTTATCTATTTTATGAAATGAACTGGATAAGTACAATATTAAAGGCATTTTCCAAAATCCATAATCACATGGATGATAAATATTCTTACGTTACTTTAACCTATTGTTTTTTACACTAAAATATTCCATTCTTTAAACGTCCATGCGCAAATTTCAGCTTGCATTGCGTATGTACATTATATTATATTACAACAATAAATATCAGTCCTCTTTCTTAGACTTCTTAGAATTTGCTTTCTTTATATTTGCCTCTCTTCTTGCCTTTCTCTTCTGCTCCTTTTCCTTCGCTTCGATCTGTTTAGCTAAATTCCAGGCTAAGATGGCACTGATAAGGAATAATGGTGACAAGCAGAGTAATACATAGTATATAAATTGCCATGGATCTGTGGCCGCCCACTTCAGTGTACTCTCCAGTATCTCTCTCCAGTCCCAGCTTGTCATTGTTGTATGATAGGATGTTTACTTTGTATACCTCTCCTCAATGACCTTAACATAGGATCTAGATGAACAGAAAATAAGACATTGTTGTATGATAGGATGTTTACTTTGTATAACTCTCCTCAATGACTAGAACATAGGATCTAGATGAACAGAAAATAAGACATTGTTGTATGATAGGATTTTTACTTTGTATACCTCTCCTCAATGACCGTAACATAGGATCTAGATGAACAGAAAATAACACATTGTTGTATGATAGGATGTAAACTTTGTATACCTCTCCTCAATGACAAGAACATAGGATCTAGATGAACAGAAAACAAGACATTGTTGAGGGGGTGGACAGGGTGAAAGGGAGGGGGGAGGGACAGGGAGGGGTGGGAGGAGGGAGGGAAGGGGGAGGAAGAGGGGTGGGAGGAGGAAGGAGAAGGGGCAGGAGAAGGGAAAAGAGTGGGAGGGGGAGGTAAGGGAAGAGTGAAGAGGAGGGGAAGGGAGGGGGAAGGTAAGGGGGTGGGAGGGGGAGAGAGGTACCCCCCTGTCCACCCCCCCCCCCCCATTGTTGTATGATAGGATGTTTACTTTGTATGCCTCTCCTCAATGACCTAAATATAGAATCTACATGATCAGAAAATAAGACAGTCAGTGACTCAGTGGGAATTATCAATACCTCTAATAACTCCCTTAAAAATGAGATAAAATGGCTTTTTCTTCAATAAATTCACAGTCCATCTAACACAAGCCAAGTGGCAATGTAAAACTTTACCTATTCTTTCAAAAGTATCTGAAACTTTACCTAATCCATATTGATTAAGTATATGCTAAAAAAAGTTTCACTCACACTAGTGATTACTCTACAAAATGTTGCATACATGATTTTTTTTTCAAAGAAACCACAAACGACAGTATATGAGTATATGACAGGATTTTGAAGTATTGATAATAATGTATATATACATTTATACATACCTTTAACTTTACCACAAAGTCTTTTCAACTTTACTGTCCCAAATCAACCAGAGCAGTAGAAAGTCAGAGACTGTTAATACAACAAAATGTCAGAAAAGAATTATGTGACCTATTATAAAAATGGTTTTTATAGAATGAACTATTAAGTACTACATCGTTCATTATTCATATGAATATTAACTGAATAATGTATTTTAAATACCAGGTGCTAGATTTTTAATTTATCAATGTAGTACATACAGATTCTTTGAAAAAGATTAAAAACCAGGGGGTTAACCAGGTACAAAAAACAATGTATACATGTATTGTTTAACACCTTTTTCTCAATGTCTTTACCCTTCTTTAAAATGTGATGGCTCCTTATGTTATATAATCTGACAAATTTCATAATCGATTATCAGTTCATTATCGATATTAATTGATTATTTCAATTAAATCGGAAATAAATATATCTTGTTTTCACAGAAAAGAATATGAAAATAATCATTAAACTTCACTAAATCAAATATTGTTACTACGCAAGGCTAAAGTCTAAGAAAAGCATAGTCTAGCTGATAGAATGAAACCTTTATAGTAAATAAAATAGTTAACAAAATATACATGTAGAACTTATTCGCTGTTTTCGAAAACCAGAGTTACTTCCCATTTGAGATGGTATCTGACGTATTCTATGGAAACAGTCCTAAAAGTCTGGGAAATGACCGTATAAAGTAGACATCACCATACCATTTTCACTACGTCACAACTGTTCTATGTCAGATATCATCTGTCAGGGGAAAAGACTCTGTACTACGCAAAGACACAATGTGGGTAATAAAATCTTATTTAGGGTAGGGGGTCCATCCAACTTTAGAGTTCAATTTAAAATAGTTTAAAAGGGAATCAAATAATGTTCAATTCTGAGTTTACATAGTGAAATAGGCAATATTCATGTTGAAATTATGAGGGGTATAGAGGGCTGATGTGCCAGTGGGGTGGGTTTTTTTTTTTTTTTTTTTTTTTTTTGTCATTTTCAACATACGCCTTTCAGAAGGAATACGGCGAGATAAATAGGCGTTTACAATAGATTTTGAATATTTTTCTAGGAATCTGGCGTCTGTGGTTTCATATATCATTCTAGAAATGGTGTCCGCCCAGTATTCCGAAGGTCCGATAGTTCAAAGGCCCATAAAGCCGAAGGTCCGATAGTCCGAAGGCCCGATAGACCGAAAGTACTGCATTCAAATATACAAAGGGATCCATAATCCGAAGTACCTTAAAAATCGAATATCGGATATTTCGAAGGTCTATTAGACCATAGATTTAAAGGTCCGATGGTAAGAAGGCCTAATGGTTCTATGGTCTGATAGTCCGAAGGTTTGTAAGTCCGAATGCCCTGTAAATATGAACTTGATACAAGATACCTCCTGTACAATTGATATTGGCAGATTTAGAAATCTAAATGGAGGGGGATGGGGCTGAAAGAGATAGTATCAAAGAAGTTGAATTGAATATATACCCAATTATCAAATCAGATCTAAAAGGTAGCATCATAAAGAAATGATATTATGTTGTTTGAAACAACATAAGCAATCGCACGTAAGTTAAAAATAGCAACGCCAACGCTGCAAGATACACCCGTCGGGGTATTAATTTTGTGAAATTCAATGCAATTATATGTCAGTTTAATTCTTAAAATGACTTGACCTTTAAACACAATTCTCATTTAACATGATTAAGATACCAACAATATGAAAAAAAACATGTCTTCAGGTGTACATTGTACAAAGTTTGAATCGAAAATAGTATTTAAATAAACAGTCAAAATAAAAATTTCCAAATAGAAAAAGAATACGTTGCCTTCAGCCACAAAATGATATTGACCTTTGACCCCTAGCTTTAAAAAAACCATTAGGTTCTTTGACTTGCTAAAGTCAACCCACATGGAAAATTTGAAGGTCCTAGGGCTAAGAGCTATTCTAAGTTCATGATCCATAACTCTGCAAAAACATATTAATCGCGAAACTAAAATCAGATCTGTTATTCATTATTATGAAGGTGTATACCAAGTTTCAATTCAATAGCTGCATAGGCTGCAAAAAAAAGTCATAAACGAAGTACAAGTAAAAATGGAACAAACTTTATGCAATTTGGAGTGACTAAATCAAATTCAAAAATCATTAGCACCATATAGCCTGTCTCCGTTGAATTGAGTATGATCGATATTTAAGTGAATATATTATAGGTATCATATACCATTGAAGAAATTAAAATGAAATGATCTGCTGACAAGAGATGAACTAATTACATTGTAAGTGTTTGATGTGTACAATGACCGAAAAGTCACGCATTCCTGCCCCCCCCCTTTCCTCCTAAAAATCAAATGGTAAGGCACCGTCCATTTGATATTCTGGGGGGGGGGGGGGGGGTGGGGGCTTGGGTTTTTTGTCAGAGCAAGATTATTTTTTTCGCCCCGGACAGGGGCAAAATTATTTTTTTCTCGCAAAGTTGGAGCAAGGAAATTTTTTTAACAATGTTAAGAATGTTTGTGTTTTATCAATCGAAATTATTTATATTTTTATTCACAACTCTAAATATTGATATATCACTTAATTTTTATGCAAGTATTCAATCATCTTCTAAACACAGCAGACAAATAAAAGATTTTTACAATACGATTCTCAATAAACAAAATTTATACAAGGTACATGCATATAAGAGGGTCTGAAGGGAAGGTCTTTCAGACAATTTCTTAAATGAAGAATTGTAAATTGGTGAATAACCGAAGATTTCCCTTCCAAGCTAAATTATAAGAACATGAAATTAGACTCTATGCAGTTTGATACATACATTATACATGTATTAATACATCTTTTTAAGGAAGCCCATTCTTTTATTCACATACATGTATACTTTTTATATCTGCAAAAATATGAACTTTGCAATTAGAGAATAATGTTTTGATAGAAAAAAAATTGATATAAATTGAAAACTGCGGCGAGCGAAGCGAGCCGGAAAATTTTCAAGAAATTTTATGGTAATTCTTCAAATTCAGATTATTTGTAAGATCAAGATTAATTTTTTCTGTCACACCATAAGCAAATTTATTTTTTTCATCAAAATTCAGAGCAAAATTATTTTTTTCGAAAAAACCCAAGCCCCTCCCCCCCCCAGAATATCAAATGGACCGTGCCTAAGTCCCTTACTAGTATGGCAAATTTAGGAATTTTATTGGATATTCGGACTATTGGGCCTTCGGACTATCGGGCCTTCGGAGTTATGGGCCTTCGAACTATAGGACCTTCGGACTATCAGGCCTTCGGGCTATCGGACCTTCGAACTATCAGTCCCTCGAATTATCGGGCCTTCGAACTATTGAACCTTCGTCTTTTTAGACCTTCGGAATACTGAGTGGTCACCCTAGAAATTGCTTACTTACATTGATTGAAACTGTAAAACGTATTGTTCACTGTTAAAATGAAAGTAAATTTTGAGCAATTCGGACATATCGTACAACAAATTGTTCGATAACATTCCCCACACTGACGGATTGAACCCCTCAGATACAGATACAGATACAGAATCTTTATTTTGTGTCGAATATTTTAACTACAAACATAAGCTCAGAAGAGCTTGTATTTCGACAAACAAAGATATAAAACTGTACAAAGTAACAACAGACTAAAAAGCATGCACACAAACACAAAGCAGACATATAGAAAATATCACACTAAAGCTCTAACTAAAAGGCATGCACCAACAAGCAAACTAAAATAGACTACATCTAAAGCATGCAGCAACATAAATGAAAACAAGCTAAAAGAAAATGCATAGAATGCAAGCAAAAAGCAAAATAAAGCAGACTGGCGCAAGCATGATATCACATCGAGCACAATGTCTAAGCAGCATAGCACTAAAATATCACAGATAGCAACTTATTAAAACACAGAAAAACAAACTCCCTCTTGGAATAATTAACATAAGTGAAAGTGAAATGTCTCTACGATAAACAATTTATTATATCTACAATATATCTGAATAATGAAAAACAAAAATGGAAGAATCGGCTAAGATTGGATGAGTTAAATAAAGATCGAGTTTGTTCGACTGGGAGCGAATGTGAATGTGAACGACTTGTCCATAATCTTGTCATGGCTCGTCTCGACGGACGCGTTTTCCTTTTTGCGGTTATTCTTCAAAGTTTGTCATCTGTAATTTCTCAAAGTATGTGCTTTTTTTTCAAAATGTATGGTTATTGAATTTCATACGTCAAAAACAGGTGATTATAGAGAGCGCAGCCCGAACGGCCGCGAATCGAACTCGTCGGTAGAAATGTCTCTAAACTACTAGCTACTGTCACAGGCACCAGATTCCTAGAAAAAAAAAAAAATTAAAACCACATCTTAAACTCCCGTTTCTCTTCTCTTTACTCTTTCCTTAAGGCATGACAGCTTCCATATTTAAACACCATCCCCCTCTTTGCCCCCTCAATATCTTAAGTTTCAACAAGATTTCAGCATTAAGCTATATATCATTATTTTCTACAGATATTTTTCTTCATGACCGTAACCTACTTGTCATTGATTATACTTGCATTTAGCCGCAATTAATCCAAAAACATGAAATGGAGTCGAAACCTACACTTTACTTTATTCTTAGCATGCGCAGTTTATTAGTTGGAGTTGTCATCCTTGCCGCTAACGGTAAAGTGTAGGTTTCGACTCGATTTAAAACATGGGAGCTGTCATGCCTTGTAAAAGGATAAAGAGAAGAGAAAGGGCGTTTTATTGGTTGGATGGGTTAGAGTTTTATCTCTAGGAATCTGGTGCCTGTGGCTACTGTCCGAGCGGCTCACTTCGGAAACTGGATAAACGCGATTTTGATAACTTTGTCATGCAAAAAAAAAGATAAAATCTATATCATTGAATAGATCTCGCTCATATATATTGCATGGTCGAGGGTTTATGCAATCAAATTATACAGACAATATAACTTTTAGATGGGACGTTTTCAATGTTTTTCAGTGTGACGTCGCCTAGTTAAACATTGATCCTATGGAGAGCATCACGACGTCACAGGAAAAATTAGCATGGGAAATGGCCCATGTCAAATTTGTTTTCTCTATTAATTTTGATTGTATGCACTACATGTAACTGTCATATATTTTTACTTACAATGTATACCAAAAGGATCCCATGACCTTAAGGAAAGGCTATAATAATCGGAGAATGAAATAGTGTCCTCCGTAGGGAAGTTTAATGTAATAAATAACAATGAACACTCTCTATCCACAAATTTTCGGCCACTCGGCCTTTATCAAGTGGAAAAGCACGAATACCGTTAATAAAATTGTAAGATTTATGAATAAGAAATAGAAATTCAGGAGGTTAGAGACAGGCACGTCCCCCACCGCATAGTTGTTAGAAAGGACGGCGGTGGGGGACGTGCCTGTCTCTAACCTCCTGAATTTCTATTTGTTATTCATAAATCTTACAATTTTATTAACGGTACAACTTAAATGAACTCTTTTCTAACTTATTTACGTTCGATAACGGTACGCAGATTTAGCGGTTTTATGTAATGTCGTATTGGCGCTTTACGCATTGTTGATTGTTATGTGTGACGTCATACCTTGTTCATTTTACGCTGGGCTTTGTTTACCAGCAGATATGGATATTACGTAGAATTCTTTTGTATTCGTGCTTTTCCACTTGATAAAGGCCGAGTGGTCGAAAATTCATGGATAGAGAGTGTTCATTGTTATTTATTATAATAATCGGATTTTTGAATTTTCAAAATTTACTGAAATAATCATATAAATTGTTTGATCTATGTCTGAACAATAACTTTCATATTCCTTTCTGCTAAGATATATAATAACCCTAAGCACTTGCAAAATTAACTAAAACACACCCACCCTTCGTGAGCTTTGGTTGAACAGTTCACAAAAAACCCAGGTTGTTATGATAAATTTCACTTTAATTAGGTATGGGCGCAAAATAGAATGGCTAATTCAGACAAACTAGTGAAAGATAGATATACGACAAATTCTCCTTGAAAAGGAATTAGCCATTCTTTTTTGCGCTCATGTTGAAATTAGAGAAAATCAAAGAAAAAATACACTGGACAAAGTACAAATTAGCATGTAAAACACCTTTTACATATATCGATCTATATATCTGCATTGATTTTTACCTGAGCGAGGGCGGTTTATTGGGATATTTCGGTTACCCCTCTTAACTGTATAGACGTTACATAAATTGTGATGAGATTACAAACGAAATTTTCATAATTATTCTTACTCATAAAATGTTAAATTTTCTTCTGGTGTAAAAAGGGAACTAAATCTTTATAATTAGTCGATATATAGATGATCCAAAAAGGGGTCCTTAAGGTCCGGGATCCTTTACGACTAAGCAAGATCTACTGAATGGTATCAATTTTATTCAAAGTTCTGCACGATGAAAGACTGTCAAAATCGCATTGATCCAGTTTCCGAAATGAGCCGTGGGGACAGTAGGTTATTTTCGCATTTTGTATCTAGCTGTCCACGCGGCTCACTTCGGAAACTGGATAAACTTGATTTTGATGACTTTGTCATGCAGAAATTAAAATAAAATCTATATTATTGAATAGATCTCGCTTAGTTGTAAATTTTAGTATATGTTACATGGTTGAGAGTTTATGCAATCAGATTATACAGACAAAATAAATTTTAGATGGGACATTTTCAATGATAAATTTCATCTTGACGTCGCCGAGTTTAACATTGAACCTATGGAGAGCGTCACGACGTCATAATAAAAATTAGCATGGGAAATGACCCATCTAAAACTTGATTTCCCTATAAAGTTTGATTGCATGTACTGACTATCATATAACTTATACCAAAATTTACGACTAAGCGAGATCTATTGAATGGTATCAATTTCATTAAAATTTTTGCAATATTAAGTAACTTAAGTCAAAATTGCATTTATCCAGTTTCCGAAGTGAGCTGCGCGGACAGTATTACGCATCTGTATGGTACTAAAAAAGAACTCACTGAGTGAGTTAATGGCCATATCCACCCCCTTTGCGTACCGCCTTTACTCACAGTACACTATGGTACCTAAATTTGTCTTGAGTGAAAATGATGCCATCTTTAAGGAAATGAAGTATTTACGTGAGGGCACATACGTGTCCAGAAGAACAGTCGGGATTTGAAATAAAAATTCGAGATAATCCAGTGTTCCCACTAGGCCAAAATAGAAGGGCGCGGCACCCTTGATGCCCATCCTTGCACCCTTGATGCCCTTTTGTTACGCCCTTGATGCCCTCCCGTTTTCCTCTTGTTGCCCTTCTTGATCAGCTATTCAAGTTTCGATTAAGTTTTCCATGTGCGGTAATTTATGCATTACCGTCTTAAATTTGAATTGTTTGTACAATCATTTAGCACCTTTAAGAGTAGTTCAAACGACTGCCTAATTAAGATGTTTTGATTAAATACGCAGATATGTACAACCAGTAAAACTGATAGGTTTTATCGATCGCGCAAGAGATTTATTTCTAAAACAAATTTTCACTTCATATTTTGACGTTTTAAGTTGACAGCACAGTGCACAATGTTCAACTAACAGCATGGCTTCCAGAAAACATTAGCAAACATTGAGAATGAAAAGTCAAAAATTGCAAGGCAATCTATAACTTTATTGCGCCAATATAGCCTCGAGTCGTTAACAACGGCTCACGACATAAATACACATGAATCCGCCTTGATGAATTTATACTGTTTTATTTCTGATGATTATGATGACATTTCACACGTTCAATGTATCTATGCTTGCCATCTCAAAACTTAAATTCCCAAGCTAAAACGGACAACTAATATATACAAGTATTTAGGTGGGTACGTTTAGAAATCAGCTATAACTTTATCTATCGTCTTCTTGGTCTATTTTTATTTACCTACGGTATTTTTTAATGCACTTAATACATGTAGAACCAATGTCTTTTGACTGCGGAAATTGCTTTCACAAATCACGTACCAACGTAATTCACGGTCTATCTGCGTCAATACTTTCAAGATATTCAATACACAAAATAATTATGACCATAAACAGATAAGTACGTAAAAGAAAGAATATACACAGACATTTATACATTGTTGCGCAGATGACTACCACAGTCTCCCAAAACTTGAAACACAAAAGAGGAATTTTATAAAACGGAAAACCAAGGTCGCTGGTTTCGTTGTACAGTGTCCAGGGGATGAAAGAGTCAGTTGCATCATCTGTAAACGGTCACTATAGGAAAGTAGTCTCAGACAATAGTGCAAAGCAAGTACATGTATTACAGACTGAAACAATAAAACTTGTGAAATTTTGATTTTGTACTTTAATTTGGTTATTGAAGATGCACTGCAAAAGAAATAAAGTGCCTTATTTGCAAAAAAAAGAAAGCTTATGCCTTGTAAGATATACTCTCCTTTGACTACATAATGAAAAAATGTGCCCTCCCTTGCTTACCGCGTGCCTATAAATGTGCCCACCCTTGCCCTCAGGGCGTGCATGATGTGCCCTCTTTGGCCCATGGCACGTAGAAGTGCCCTACCTGGCGCCCTGCCATTTTTGTTTTCTAGCTGGAACACTGTAATCCGTTATTATATTTTTCTTCAATTGCACGAAAGTAAGCATTCCTGAAGATTGAAGTACTTTTAATACTGTGCTCTCCTATAGGCTTTGCCTAATAGACAGAGAACAGGCCAAACTTTTATTCCTGAGTTGGTATATGGTCTAGGTCTAGCTTTGCCTATGTTCATATTAAACTCAGTTGTGACATTACCTTTAGACCTTATGGACATATTCCTAATGATCTAAAGTCACCAACCCAATGGTTATAGCTAAATATTTTGCATAGTCATACTTGGCTAAATATAGCTGACATTTATATATTTCTGCACTTTCCTACAATACTGGTACTGTAAAACCAGTTACCGGCTAATAAAGTGCCTTATGATTGAAAATATAGTACAAAATTTGTCAGAGTCATTGAACACCTGAAGTTACCCTGATTCAAGGTATTTTAAAATTGCAACAAATAAGATTTTGTCACATGAATTCAAAGTGTGAGAAAGGGGTGGATGTATTCATCCCTCTACGACAATAATTAAATCTCATAATAATACCCCCTGCAAAGGAAATTTAGGGGGGTATAGATAGGAATCACCCTTTCCACCTGTCTGTCTGTCTATCTGTCTGTCTATCTGTCCGTCTGGTTAAGAAGTTTTGAAAGCAGATTTCTTTTATACTATTGATGGTAGGCCTTTCATTCAAAATTGCAACAAATAAGATTTTGCCACATGAATTCAAAGTGTGAGAAAGGGATGGATGTATTCATCCCTCTACGACAATAATTAAATTTCATAATAATACCCCCTGCAAAGGAAATTTAGGGGGGTATAGATAGGAATCACCCTTTCCACCTGTCTGTCTGTCTATCTGTCTGTCTGTCTGTCTATCTGTCCGTCCGGTTAAGAAATTTGAAAGCAGATTTCTTTTATAATATTGATGGTAGGCCTTTCATATTTCATACACTCATTCACCATAAAGAGTACTACATTTTAGTACATGTACCATGAATTTTGACCCTGTGACCTTGTGACCTTGACCTTCACCCTATACAACATTTTATGTTAAGATGTTTTGAAAGCAGATTTCTCTCATACTACTAATGGTAGGCCTTTCATATTTTATACAAACATTCACCATAAAGAGTACTACATTTTGGTACATTTTTTGTACCATGACTTTTGTCCCTGTGACCTCGACCTTCACCTTATACACCATTTTATGTTAAGATGTTTTGAAAGCAGATTTCTTTTATACTATTAATGGTAAGTTTTTCATATTTCATACACACATTCACCATAAAGAGTACTACATTTTGGTACTATGACTTTTGAATTTGTGACCTTGACCTTCACCCTGTACAATATTTTATGTTAAAATGTTTTGAAAGCAGATTTCTTTTATACTATATAAATGGTAGGCCTTTGATATTTCATGCACTCATTCGCCACAAAGAGTACTACAGTTTGATATCATGACTTTTGACCTCTTGACCTTGACTTTGGGCTTATGTTGAAATAAGGACATATTTCGAAATTTTGAAAGCAGATGTCTTTCATACTATAAATGGAAAGTCTTTCATATTTCATACAAACATTCACCACAAAGAGTACTACAATTTGGTATCATGACTTTTGACCTTGTGACCTTGACTTTTGACTTATGTTGCAGTTTAAGTTAAGAAGATTTGAATGCAGATTTGTTCAAAAATTGTTGCCTACTATAAATGATAGGCTTTTCACGTTTCATCATAAATGGCCCCATTTCTAAAAAACGTCCCGGGGTGGGTATAATTCGTCCACTTTAGAGCAGTTCTAGTTTTTTGTTAGTAATGTATTAGACAATCAAGTAATGATCAATTTCAATGATATCGAAAATTTTTGTCAAAATATTTCAGTGTATAAAATTTATCAGCAATTTAGCTGAAAACTGGTACAGTAGCCATGGATGCTCATCAAATTTTAAACCTCCTTTAAATCATTAATCTACACAATAAACCAATTTTGTAGAGAAAATAATAGACGATAAATTATTTAAAGTAGTAGGTAATAATTTACCATGTCAAAAATTGTCAAGTTTCAATGAAATATTTTTTAAAAATGAAATTTTAATGACAGATTATCCCTAAAATTAGCCGGGAATGGTACAGTTCCTGTGCATTTTACAATCTGGAGTGTCCCCTTCCCCACAATATGATTGCTTTTCTTCAATACAAAATGTCTGTCACTTAAAACCATGATAATCCTTTATGTCACTCATTTTTGGTCAGATTGCAAAGCAAAATCCGGTCTATGAAATATTTAAGCACTACCCCTGATAATTTAAGAGATATAGCTTATTGCTGCTATCTTTAAGTCTACCAGTAGACTCCTTATACAGTAACAATGTGGTACCGGTAGATAAAGAATACATCAACTAAAACTAGTGCTTTGCAATTCAGCCATACCGCCTTTAGCAGTATAGGGTTTATGTTATCTTAAATCCCTATAGTTATTTTGTTTTCTGTTTTACTGTTTTAAGTGTGCTATGTATAACAGCACATACAGTGAAAAATGAAGAATGTTACAGGAGTTTAGCAGCTTATGATTTGCACATCCTAATGTAATGAATGTACACTTTTTTAAAGTCTAATTTTAATTCAACACAGGTATTCATCCACATTTTCAAGATTTTGCTCCTGCTGTTTTGGAAAGACATGTAAAGATTTCACGTCATTTACCCCTATGTGTAATTTTTAGGGAATCAAGTAAGTGTGTAAAATATTGAATAATCACAGTAAGTTATCATAATTTTGTGAATTACAAAAAAAGGATTATACATGCATGTACGAATAGAAATCACTGAAAGTACGCTCAGGAAAAAGTATGAATGATCAATAAAATAAATTCATATTCTTAAGCTTCATGATTTTTATAGAATTGGATAGATTTCATGAAATTTTCTGTCAGTACAATCTTTAGGTTTACACTCAAATTGTAACTTTATAGACATATGTATGCATGTAATTATCATACTTCTATAATGTTTAATATCAAAATTATTTTTGAAATGATTTTGTTACGTCGTAGGTGGGATAGGATCCAGACTAGAGGAAAAAGTGTATAAACTGTGGAGAAACTCTTCCCTGTCAAGAAACTACACTAGCTGGGAATTTGGATCATACGTCTTTGAAAGGGTATGCCTGTACATTTTTGTAGTTTTTTTACAAAATTATTATCCCTTCGTAACATAGTTGCAGGGAGATATAGTAATGCCATAGTTTGTGTGTAAGTGTGTATGTCACACTTTTGTATACAGCCTAGAGGACACAGTTTTGATCGGATCTTGATCAAACTTCATACACTTATTCCTTATGGCAAGAGGAAGAACCCTATTGATTTTCAAAGTCAAAGTTCAAGGTCACAGATTGGAAATGGCTAAAATCCTTGTGTACATCATAGAGGACATAGCTTTAATCAGATCTTGACCAAACTTCATACACTTATTCCTTATGGCAAGAGGAAGGGAAGAGCCCTATTTATTTTCAAGGTCATAGGTCAAATGTCAAGGTCACAGATTTGAAATGGTTAAAATCCTTGTATACAGCCTAAAGGACACAGTTTTGATTGAATCTTGACCAAACTTCATACACTTATTCCTTATGGCAAGAGGAAGATCCCTATTGATTTTCAAGGTCATAGATCATAGGTCAAGGTCACAGATCGGAAATGATTTATATCCTTGTGGAAATAGATAAAATCCTTGTATACAGCCTAGAGGGTACAGTTTTGATGGGATCTTTTCCAAACTTCATACACTTCTTGCTCATGACAGAAGGAAGAGCCCTATTGATTTTCATGATCATATTGATTTACATGCCGTGCGAGGAGATGATACGCTTTGCGTTGCCTAAGTTTATTTATATTTACATTGCAAGTTGATTTCCAAATTGTATGTTAAACGCCTATTCAATTTTGAAGTTCATTTAATGATGAACTCATGTGGTTATGTTATTTTTAAGTGAGCAGAGCATACTGGTGCAGAATTTAAAAATTTAGTACAAGGCATTATTTTCTTCAAATTGCTAATAAACTATTACATTTTATGTTTGGACAATGTAATTCTAAGAAATATTCAGTACATGTATTTCAACGTTAAACAGCAAAGATAAATTTCATACTTTGCAGTGTACTATTTCTTTTCCCCTGTGTTACCGTGGGAGTTTATTTACACACAGTGTTCTAATCTACAGTTTTTAATATATTTTAAAGAAAACTTTAGGAAGTTTCAAAGATATTTCATATCTTAATGTCTAAGAATTGAGTGTCTTATGTTTTGCGTTCACGACTTTAACACTCTGTTTTATTAGTTACAAATCTTCTGACAATTGCTTTATAGTTTAGAAAATTCAGTAGACATTCTATATTGTTTGAGCACAAGCTTTATTATCTCTAATTTAAGTTTTTAGAATAAAGATGATAAATTCCTCTGTTTGGGATAAAAGACTTCTATCTTTATAACAGACGTACATGTAGACTAATTTAGTGTAAGATGTATGGTTCATAAGTTTTACATGAAAGAATGTATTTCAGAAACACATGATAAAGATCAAGAAACCAGACAAGCTACCTGCTCTGGAATGTTTCATCGGAGAGACATCTGCACACACTTACAGGGGAAAATCAAAAAGAAAAGATTTAGACCATTGGCTACAGTCACTGGTAAATATTTTTAAATAATCCCTTTTACTTTTTGTCCACTTTCCATGCGAAAGTGATGGGCCCCCTTTGGCCTCTTGTTTTTAATTTCATTTTAAACTATAACTATTTGCAGATCATTCTAGACCAGAATAGACCATATAAATCTTAAATAATAATAATATTAATATGAATCAAGGCAACGCCTTTTCGTGCGAGCGGAGAGAAAATAAATATGATTTTAAAAATCCTAGTGATGGGAAATCGGTTCAGATCGAATCATAATCGATAATCGTTTAGAAACGGTTGGTATATCCGATGCAATTCTACCGATTATAATCGGTCATATTATTTTCCTAAATATTTCAATACTTTCATTATTTTTATTTTTGTCCGTTTCATTCATTACTGACCAATAATGCAGCACTATGTGTTTTAATTACATGCGCTTATCGTAAACATCCAAATTTAATCAAAGTAATCAAAGGCCTTCTCCTTACAGTTGTTTCATTTAGAAATAATGTATGATGGAAAGTATACAAAAACGGATCATTTTTTGCGAGCGTGTGATATGGAATGAGAGGGGGTTTTCACATTTGCTTGCAAGTACAGTACATGTATCTGTGAAAGCAAACAGTACCATCAAAATTCAGACAGGAACGCTCAATAAATCTCAATCAAATATTAAATCAGTTTTAACTTGAAAATTGAAAAGGATTGAAGTAGAACATATTGTCACCGTCGGTACGTTGGAAATATGTAGTCCGTGGAGATTGTAATAAATGATTTTTTACAAGTTTTCTCTCTAATTTATCAGGGATCGCCTTATGCTACAACACTCATTTCCACAGTAAGAAAGTTTTGACCATCAGACAGAATTTTCTCTGATCTTGGTCCCCCCCCCCCCTTCATTTTCGCGCTATCGATTATTTTACTTTCAAATCGGTTATCGAAATTGGATGACTTCAACGTGCCGCTAATCGATTACTATCGATTATAGGCCCATCAATATTAAATCCAACAAAGAAAAATCTTTCTTATTTTCTTGCATTTTAGACTAAGGCACGGTCCATTTGATATTCTGGGGGGGGCTTGGGATTTTTGTCGGAGCAAGATTATTTTTTTCGCCTCGGACCGGGGCAAAATTATTTTTTTCTTGCAAAGTCGGAGCAAGGAAATTTTTTTTTAACAAAGTGATGTGCAAATAAATAAAGAATGTTTGTGTTTTATCAATAGAAATGATTTAATAATATATTTATTTACTCAAAACTCGAAATATTAATATATACTTTATTTTTATGCAAGTATTCAATTCAATTCTAAATAGAGAGATAAAAGTAGATTTTACAATACAATTCTAAATAAACAAAATTTATATGTTTTAAAGGTACATGAATATAAGAGGGTCTGTGGGGAAGGTCTTCTAGACAAATTTTTAAATGTTGAATTGTAAATTGGTGAATAATTGAAGTTCTCCTTCCAAGCTTACAAGAACATAAAGGACTCTATCATGTCTATGGGATACATGCAACATGTATTAATAGTAATACATAAATATTTGCTAACACTTTTGATATCTTCAAATATATGAACTTTGACATTATTAAATAATGTTTAATAGAAGACTATGGCGAGCGAAGGGAGCAAAAAATTTTTTGATAGACTGAAAACTTTGGTGAGCGAAGCGAGCCGGAAAAATTTCAAGAAATTTAGCAAAATTTTATGGTAATTCTTTAAATTCAGATTATTTGTAAGAGCAAGATTATTTTTTTCTGTCACACCATAAGCAAATTTATTTTTTTCATCAAAATTCAGAGCAAAATTATTTTTTTTCGAAAAAAACCCAAGCCCCCCCCCCCCCCAGAATATCAAATGGACCGTACCTAAGACAGTTTATCATATCTTACAATATTTGTAAAACTTTCTGTTTGATGATTGCCAAAAAAGGTAGTTAGGGCGAGTGGAAACATGGAAGTATTTGTTCTTTTGGTAGAGACCAGCAGATGAAATTTTTAAGGGGGGGGGGGGATGAGGGGCTAAAGTATGATTATATATATATATAACCTTAAACATCTTTCTTTTTTATGTTCTTGCATATTTCATATTTTGTGTTAGATAACGCCCCCTTCAACCCCCCCCCCAAGGGTAGCTGGTAAGGTAAGTGGAAACAGAAATATTCGTTCTTTTGGCCAAGACCAGCAGATATTAGATAGGGGGGGGGGGGGATTCCGGTCAGATTTATGGAAAACTACGAGCAAAAAAGAAAGGTTTCTGATTTTGAAAACTTATATCATAGATCTAATTTTAAAGAACTCAGTAAACAGTGCTCAGCTAGAAGTCATCTTTGCTTGAACTGGTCAGACCAAGGATTTATAAACAGACTAGCTGGTTAAAAACGGGATCGACCTAAGCTCATATATTTCCTACATATGAATTTTTTATTTCAAGCCATTTTAATTTTGCAAGAAAAGGTTAAATGAAAATTAATTACTCATTGCATTTTGATCAAAAGAAAAAAAAACCCTATTCCAACTTCTGACAGTACGAAACCACCTAAGACGAGAAAGGCAATAAAAGCGAAACATTTCCTTCAGAAACACTTGACAAATCTAAAGGATTTTAGTGTTGGCTTTCTTAAAAGATTCTGCAGTAACACTGAGTTTTTGGGGACAAAAGTATTTGAAAGCACAGTAGTACATTCTCATTCACTGATTCAGCATATTTTCTCTATAAAGTAAGTGTATACACGTTACCATAAGAGCGAGCTTAGTTCGCTTATGAATTGTCCAGAAGTAGAATGTTAGGTCGCAGCAGTTCCTAGTTAACATCTCATTTGTTGAATTTATTTTCTGTGTAGGTCGTTAAACACAGTGAGCAGCTACAAGATGCTACAGAAGATGTTGTAGAAAAGGCTGTGAGTATCTATAATACTACAATACTGGCCTTCCCTGATCATCATAGACATCATGATATAGAGGAAATGGTATTTCAGGTACATGTTAATGCTTTTGGAATGTATATTATTGTATTTTGTGTGTGTGTACTGTATGATGCATGATTACTAAGTTGTGAGCTGTATAGATTCAAGATGATGTACAGACTCAATTTGATTTAAATGCCAACCATACATCTGTACAAGTTCTATGTTGCCTCTGCAGAAGCACGTCCATGCAATTGCTGTACAATAATGCATATTTTGTGTGTTTGCTTAACAGTTGTTTGGCAATTACAGATCAACTATTATTTGTTAGTTGTAGATACATTTTTGTGATTGCATGGTGACTTGTGACTATGCTTTACAAATACACTTTGATTTGTGTGTAGGCTGCATGCATACAGATGCGCTATGACTTATTTGTGGATTTATTTATCTTCAGTGATGCGTGAGAAGATCCTTCTGATTTTGAGTTCTGGATAGAAAAATATCAGTTGTGGGTGGGATTGATCATCAAGACCAAACCGAGGCCTTAGCGGAGGTTGGGATGTTGATCCATCCCACCAAAGACTGAGATTATTTATCCTGCTCATCGAAACCTTCAAATTCCTCTTGTTTACGCATCAGAATGACTGAATTTCATGCTAGATATATGCGCACATCAGCTTGTCTTTGAAGTCATAAAGCAACAATCAACAAATTACAGATAACCGGTGCTATATTGAATTTTGCAGTACTGGTGAAAAGGGGAATTAGTCTATCCCATGTGCGAGAAACATATATCTGTTTGTAACTCCATTATGAAACCTTTATTCTCGATGTATCTGTCTCTTTACAGATCAGTGAGGCTATGCCAGATTGTAAAGCGTTTGTTATCCACCAGTATGCACTGAATGCAGGGTAAGACGTGGTTTTTGATAAAGAGATTTTCACTTTTTTGTATAAAACAAATAGAATGCTTAATATAGACAATTATTACATACAGGTACAAATAATTAATTATATGTTCCATATGTTATATGAATAGGTATTAATTTCTATAATGATTTTTTGCAGTATCGATATCATTTAAATTTTTTTCAGTGATATGAAGAGACTGTACAAAGTGACTGATGTGCCTTCTGTTTTAGTCATCACCAAGGACAGTATGTATATCCCATCTCTTGTGTCATATTTAAAACATGCAAAATAATTTTTGGAATTCATTGCATCAGGTCATAATATTCATCAAAACTTACAATATTTCTCCATTGTATTGACAGAATTCAGAAGAGATAAGCGTGTACATAGACTTTACGCCAAACAACATCTCACACGGCAAATACTAGAAACTCATATATTGGCAAGAGGACTTAACGCAACCCACTATAATGATGTAAGTACCTATACTGTTTTTTTTTTAATATATTTTTTTTACGCAAGAAAAAAAAAACATAATTTGTTGTAAGGATTTTTAAGGTTATCCTTTTTTGGTTGTCATGTTAGCGAAGTCAATAAAATATTTTTCATATTTTGTGTAAATCAAGAAGTAATTTTAAATCTTATATGTTTATATGTATGTGGTTGCAGAACATCTGTAGAGTTTATTTTTTTTATATATACATGTATAATGATTTCAGGATGAATTCGAAAAGGACATAATGACTTTGAGGGGAACACGATACTTTCCTAAGATCATTACGTTTTATGCGTACTGGGGTAGGCATGTCAAGGACTACCTCACAGCCCTGAGGAGGAGCATAGAGGAGTTTACAGAGGTGGACCTCCCAATGAGGTTTGGTTTGATGGACCTCACAGATGACACAAGCAAGAAGAGTAAGATTTATATGTGTATTGTATTTTAGAACTCTGTTATGGCTACAGTTGATTTGGCTGTAATCTCTGAAATGTAAAGAATCTTTTATATGATTTTAGCTCTGCCTCAATGATACACTGGTAGTATAAAGAGGCAAAATTTTGTTACATGAATTGTTCAGCTTTAACTCTGGACAGAGACCTATTAACTGTAAGGCTGAATGTATTGTTGCATTCAAACAATAGCTTAAATATTAAGGTGGTATTAGCATTTGTAAAATGCAAAAAAATAATGATCATCATTATGCTTTTTGACAGCAATTTCAAGATGGATACAAGCTGATTATGTGAAGAAAGTACCTTTTACTGTTGCCTTTTTCACAGGTTTGTACATCTACTATTTTTGCTTTGAAATTCTGTGAAATCATTTATTTTCGTTGGGCCCAATTTGAGATTCGGTATTTTTTGGGGACGTAATTTCATGGATGACGACAATTACAATCATAAAACATCCACCTTAAAGTCCCTCCATGCCAACTGGCTTATTGCCAAGATGTTGCTAAAATGTTACCTAATTAAAAGCAGGTTTCGTTAGGTTGGCTTGTGACAAACAGTTGTAAAAAATTGCAATTAAAAGCAATAAACGTATTTGACCATGTTATAGGAACGTGTTTGCACGTCACTTGCCTGTAAAATATGCATGCTTCTTTTGTCATTAAAAGTTGTTCCAATTTCTTGCTGTATGTACAATTATTTGTTGGGGATGTAAATTCATGGATGAGGCTATCCACAAAAACCATGAAAATTGATCACCCACAAAATATAATGATTTCACAGTACATGTCCATGTTTATTTATACCTATCTATAGTCCTCACATCAATCTACATGTACTTTGTCTTTATGTTTTTGTCATTTAACCATTGTGGTATAAGAGTATTTTACCACAAAAATAAACTAAACAAATAGTTGATCAGATGGAATGATTACGTTAACATTATACTACATGTATAACTGGATGAATCTAATAGATAACATTAAGAGGACACCCATAAAATTATAGAGTGTAAAATAATTGCACACATCATTATGAAAACTTGCACCTCTTCATTTTCTAATTGATAAAGGTGTTGCGTGTATTAGAATGTTTGTTGTAATATGTACGAGATGCACTAAATACATGCATTATTAATACAGATGCCAAGAATAGTAAGCTACTACAGCTAGGATTGAACGAAGATAGACCCACACCTATGTCACTGTTTCCTCTGATCCAGAAAACAGGGGAGGATCTCACAGATATTAAGGGGGATCCATTGGTGTATCAACCATGTGGAACTGAGGATCCATTACAGGTAATAACATTGTGCAACTGACTTATTGTCATTTCTAAACACTTGTTACCTATAAGACATAAGAATAAAAATATACCAAAGTTTGAACATTTTATGGTTTTCTTCAGTACATATACTAGTAATTAATGCTAGAACTTTCATAAAAATGCCATTAGGCCAAATTGTTATCAACCTGATTTTAAGTGAAAATGTATGTTTTTAGATAACTCCATTGTATGAAGGACCTTTTGGGTCAATGTGTTCATCATGGTCACATAACCAGACAAACAATACACCTGTCCCAATCAAGAAAACCAAAGTCAAGAAGCATAGGATTTCAAAAGCAAAAGAAAAGAGAAATTGGCATGAAAAGGTATGTCTTAACGATTTTGTGTAATGTTTTGACAAAGATTTTTATATCATCTGTACTTTTTCAGATATGATTTATATAATATACAAAAGAATTGCTTTGTCATTGCACTGATATACATCAGACTATATATCCATGATTTTAATGTTTGACAGTTTGGGACAGACTTAATAGATGAAAAACTAAGGAAAGTTAATGGAATTCCTGTGATTTCAAGCACCACCTGGTCAGAAGTTATAGAGAAGTCTCATGCCCCCAACCACCCTTTCCTAGGAGGGCAGCAATGGGCCGGGGAGGTCACAAAAGTAGCATTGGTAAGGACAAATATCCTCAAATTAAAAAAAAAAAACCTGTCAGAACATGCAATAAATTTGTCTAAATTTGTACAGAACATAAAATCACCATTGAATCAACAGACAGACTGTGAATTGTTCTGTATCGTTCCCATTTTGTCATTGTAACAGGTGATATTTATACAAGCTGACTGTGGAAGCTGTAACAGGAATATGGAAACATTTAAACAATTACAACAATCTGTTAAATATATAGGTAAGGACAGGTGAAAATCAATCATATACATGTATAAATAGGTAAGGACAAGTGGAAACTATATGTAGAATATATATGGAATGTAAAGGTGACTATCCAAGTCAGGATATGTGACCATGCATAAAATATGTAGGTAAGGACAGGTAACAACCACCTGTAGAATATATAGGTAAGGATAGGTAAAAACCACCTGTAGAATATACAGGTAAGGATATGTAACAAGCACCTGTAGAATATACATGTATACATGTAGGTAAGATTAGGTGACCATTTATAAAATATGTAGACAAAAACAGGTATTGTCCATCTGTAAAAAATACAAGTTACGACAATTTGACAACCATCTGTATCTAAATCAGTACATTGTACTTACAGTAAATCAGTACATTGTACTAACGGTAAATCAGTACATTGTACTTACCATAAATCAGTACATTGTACTAACGGTAAATCAGTACATTGTGCTAACAGTTAATCACTACATGGTACTAACAATAAATCAATACATTGTACTAACAATAGCTGTATAAATATTTGTGACATTAGACCATTTTTAAAAATTAACTTTGCTTGTTATCTTTTTTGTCATGGAGGGTAAAATGAGGTGAATTAGCTTTTAATAACACATAAAAACGATTCACGTTCTACTTTCACTTTCATCTACATGGATCATGTCGATCATTTTTTCAGCTCTATTAAGAGATATTATTCTCTTATTTTGGATAAAAGTGAGGGCTATGGGATCCTTACACTGCATCACATTCCCCTTTTTGTGATATATAATCTATATCACACAAAATTATAGAAAAACGATTGTTCTGCGTTGCGAGATTACCCACTGTGTTTGTGTGTATTGTGCTCATATTAAGTGATTATAAGATTTATTTGCTATATGTGGTTGTAATATTTGCATCATCGTATCATTCCACATGACAATCTGTTTACATTTTTGTAGAGGGTGGTTCCTTGTATCTGGTTAACTGCACCACTGATACTAGCCTGTGTAATACCCACAACATAAAGGGTTACCCTTACATCATCGCCTACAGAGGGCTGGGCTGGATGGGAACCACCTCGTGTTTGTCACCACAAAGTCAGGACAAGTACAGGAAATATGTCAGGATGGACTACCACGGAGTTATACAGGTTCAATCTTTGTCATATCTACTTCTGAAAATATCGTAAGAGAGGATCTAGATTTTCTTTCACACAATATATAGGAATTTATACCTGTAATAAGCAGTACTTGATTATGAAGACAATGTTACTTGGATTTATTTAGGTTTAATTAGTTTATAGATTTTTACAATGTACTGGATCCACTAATGCACACTGATCTTTTGTTAAATACCAGTATGTGTAAATAATAATATGAAACAAGTTGTTTTACATTGAATGTTTGTTGCTTTTTTTTTCTTTAAGATTTTTCTTTTCCCATAGTTTCACTTATTCAAACTGGTGATAAACCTCTTGATTTTGTAGGAGAAAGCAATAATGGAATGGTTCACCAATGCAGCAGCATCTGCAATAACCAATAATTATTTTGTTTGGCCTGACAAAAGTAAAATGGTATGTACTATAAAGATATATAGATCTGCATGTGACATACATGTATGTACTGATCAATAGCATCCCCTCGCCCTTTATTTGTTATGGTATAAAAAGACTTGGATGCCACTGGTGTAATGATTTACATCAGATGTAAAAGTAAACAGGCACTGAGACTTTCAACATTCAAAATTTTTCTTCTTGATTGAATAATTATATTAATATTGTAAATAACTTATTTGTCAGTAATGATCCAGTGCTGGAATTTGTCTTTCATATTAAATTATAATTAAAATTGATAGACCAACTGGGAACTATTTTTGAAATGCCAGCTGCTGATGCCCGAGTCTTTTTTTAAGAAAATGTCGAGGATGATCCAAATGATTTACTGATACCAAATTTGCTGCTTAACTAATAATTATTTTGTATGGCCCTTGAAATCGAGTAACGGTATCTAAATAAACGTTTAGATATCTAACTACATGTATGTAAACATGGACACTGTTTTGCAATAACATTGTTTCTTTACTTACCAAGTTATGTTATAGATTATAATTGGTTATAGTTAATTGATATTGAGTTTGATAAGGGTAATTTCATACAGAGTATTTACTTTTTAACAATTGTATATAACAAAGCTAAGACTCTTGTGGATTTGATACAGGAGATAGCTATTTTTCAGGTTGAAGATGTCAGACTAATAGGAGTGGTGATACCAAAGATGTCACGTTATTTACCGATCCCTCCCAATCGAAATCGTAATTATTACTACTCGTACGAGTGCTTCAGACTAGTGTGTGAGAGGCTGTACAGTAGAGCTAAGTGTTACGGAGTGTACAGTTTAGAGATACCTACCTCAGAGTACACAGACAGTAATACAGAAGTCATCGTCTCCAGGGTAATTTATTACATGCTAAATGATAGATCAGAGAAAACAAGACGGCACAGTGCTTAATGTATTAATTGATACATGGGAACTAAGATAATCAGTACAGTATTGAGTACATTTCTTCAGTTAATTCAATTTTCTCCCAATATCTGTTAAAAATTTTGATTGAAATCTGCAAGAATTACAAACTAGGTTGTTTGTATATTGCACGTGGTTTCTTATGAATTACAGGTTGTATTGTGTATTACGGGTCGTTTGTGTTTTACATACCGTAGATCTGGAAATTTTTGCGTTGATTTATTATTGTGGTTTTCAGTTAAAAGTCTATAGATTTACTTTTGTGATTCTAATTTTTACAAATCCATAGTGACTAAAAAAAAGATAAAATTATAGCAAAAATTACGGTATTTGTAAATTTGCTGTACAAAATTGTTATATGTTTTAATCAATAGTCATAAAAAAAAACTGGCCTGAGAGTAAAGAAATTATTCCTATCTCAGATTCCTTTCCAAATGAATTGATAACAGTATGTTTTCTGATTTGGAAATACACCATACTTAGAACTTGTATTGCAGCGTAGTTCGCATGTACGCTAACCTTTTGAAATGTGATGAATCCAAAAAGTATACTGATCGCAAATGATGTCAGTAATGACAGCCTCAATCAGAGGAACTTTACCTACATTATGACTTACTTAACTAACATTAACTCCTTCATTGCAAACAAAGACCCACTTCAGTTATCTTATGATTTATTTTTCACACCTATTTGGCGATCTGCACAGTGTCCCTGTATTTCACATGATCTGAAGTTTACTTATGTTTTGTTATGTGTGAACATATGTGATTTCCCTTTTGTTTTTGTAAAGTTTGAGTTGCTCTTTTTTTTCTTTCGGAAGTTGTTTTCTTTTTATTTGGCCACTGAACGTCCTCTCCTCATGCCCACAAAATCGCTCGGAATTAATTGACAGCAAAAATAACCAGATTAAGGGTAGTGTTTTGCGGGTTATATTATAGGTTATATTGTGTATTATATAGGTAGTTATGGAGAGGAGGGATGGAGTGAGAGCAGATCTAACCTACCTTGGACAGTCATTCTAGGGTTATATTATAGATCATATTGTGTATTATATAGGTAGTTATGGAGAGGAGGGATGGAGTGAGAGCAGATCTAACCTACCTTGGACAGTCATTCTAGGGTTATATTATAGATCATATTGTGTATTATATAGGTAGTTATGGAGAGGAGGGATGGAGTGAGAGCAGATCTAACCTACCTTGGACAGTCATTGATGGACACTATGGAGGATCAGGAAGATTCTATATTACATAGATTCCACAAACCACACAGGTTTATAGCACTATCAATTCCACTTCTACTGTCAGATAAATATATCATTATGAATTGTATCTGATCCTCTGAGACATTTTTTGAAGTCAAAATTGATGATTAGCATATTTAGAATAATTAAGCTAATCAAAATATGAAAAGTCAAGTTTCATGGTATCGGACGGAGAACAATTGTTTTAACTTCACTTACAGTAAAGATGTAAACAATATGTATAAGGTACTATATTTTGTGTATGCTTTGTTTTGTATATAGATTTTTTTTTTGTGATTAGGTATAATTTGAAGCCAAGTCAGAAGTGTGAAGATGACCATGGTATCTGTACAGACCTTATAACAGACTTCACCCTGGATCATTCCCGATTACCCATAACTCATATCACATCCGACGCATTCCACACTGATGATAGGTTTGTATGTTTACACCCTGGATTATTCCTGACTACCCATAACTCATATCACATACGACGCATTCCACACTGATGACAGGTTTGTATGCTTCACCCTGGATCATTCCCGATTACCCATAACTCATATCACATCCGACGCATTCCACACTAATGACAGGTTTGTATGTTTCACCCTGGATCATTCCCTATTACCCATAACTCATATCATATCAGACGTATTCCACACTGATGACAGGTTTGTATGTTTTCACCCTGGATCATTCCCGACTACCCATAACTCATATCACATCCGACGCATTCCACACTGATGACAGGTTTGTATGTTTACACCCTGGATTATTCCCGACTACCCATAACTCATATCACATCCGACGCATTCCACACTGATGACAGGTTTGTATGTTTACACCCTGGATCATTCCCGATTACCCATAACTCATATCACATCAGACGCACTCCACACTAATGACAGGTTTGTATGTTTACACCCTGGATCATTCCCGATTACCCATAACTCATATTACATCCGACGCATTCCACACTGATGACAGGTTTGTATGTTTACACCCTGGATCATTCTCGACTACCCATATCTCATATCACATCAGACGCATTCCACACTAATGACAGGTTTGTATGTTTTCACCCTGGATCATTCCTGACTACCCATAACTCATATCACATCTGACGCATTCCACACTGATGACAGGTTTGTATGTTTACACCCTGGATCATTCTCGACTACCCATAACTCATATCACATCAGACGCACTCCACACTGATGACAGGTTTGTATGTTTTCACCCGGCCTGGATCATTCTCGACTACCCATAAGTCATATCACATCAGACGCATTCCACACTGATGACAGGTTTGTATGTTTCACCCTGGATCATTCCTGACTACCCATAACTCATATCACATCAGATGCGTTCCACACTGATGACAGGTTTGTATGTTTACACCCTGGATCATTCTCGACTACCCATAACTCATATCATATCCGACGCATTCCACACTAATGACAGGTTTGTATGTTTCACCCTGGATCATTCCTGACTACCCATAACTCATATCACCTCAGATGCGTTCCACACTGATGACAGGTTTGTATGTTTACACCCTGGATTATTCCTGACTACCCATAACTCGTATCACATCCGACGTATTCCACACTGATGACAGGTTTGTATGTTTTCACCCTGGATAATTCCCGACTACCCATAACTCATATCACATCCGACGTATTCTTCACTAATGATAGGTTTGTATGTTTACACCCTGGATCATTCTCGACTACCCATAACTCATATCACATCAGACGTATTCCACACTGATGACAGGTTTGTATGTTTACACCCTGGATCATTCTCGACTACCCATAACTCATATCACATCCGACGCATTCCACACTGATGACAGGTTTGTATGTTTTCACCCTGGATCATTCCTGACTACCCATAACTCATATCACCTCAGACGCGTTCCACACTGATGACAGGTTTGTATGTTTACACCCTGGATTATTCCTGACTACCCATAACTCGTATCACATCCGACGTATTCCACACTGATGACAGGTTTGTATGTTTTCACCCTGGATCATTCCCCACTACCCATAACTCATATCACATCCGACGTATTCCACACTGATGACAGGTTTGTATGTTGTTACATTAACTCAAAAGTAAAAGAAAATACATTTCTCATCACAAGTTTTACTGACATTTTGGACATCAGATTTCTCTCAGTTACCCATAACTGATGGATTCCAAACTGCTGAAGGGTATGTTTGTCATTTTCAGTTTTCATCAAGTGCTGTCTATTTGATCAGCCATGAAAAAGTATTTGAGAGTTACTGATTTTGAAAACTTGACATCTATCCATAGTTTTTATGCCCCAGGAATCACAGATTTCGGGTGCATATAGTTTTTGGCTTGTCTGTCTGTCTGTTTGTCTGCTTTGTCCGAAAAAAACTTTAACATTGGGCATAACTTTTGAATGGAAGGTGATAGAGCTTTCATATTTCACATGTGTATTCCTTGTGACAAGACCTTTCCATTAATACCAAAATTTTTGACCTTGTGACCTTGACCTTTGACCTACTTTTCAAAAACTTTAACATTGGGCATAAATTTTGAATGGAAGGTGATAGAGCTTTCATATTTCACATGTGTGTTCCTTGTGACAAGACCTTTCCATTGATACCAAAATTTTTGACCTCGTGACCTTCACTTTGACCTTTGACCTACTTTTCAAAAACTTTAACATTGGGCATAACTTTTGAATGGTAAGTGATAGGACTCTCATATTTCACATGTGTATTCCTTGTGACAAGACCTTTCCATTGATACCAAAATTGTTGAATTTGACCTTTCACATACTTAACAGAAAATGAAGTTTATACTCACAAAGATGCCACCGGGGGCATTTGTGTTTCACAAACACAGGCTTTATTCAAATTGAAATCATCCATTGTCTTTTCTTTAAACTTGTTGGAGAACACAGATAAATTGATGTGATTATTTATATTTTGAAGTACAACAACATCAATATTTGTTGTTCAAGTGGCATATACACTTCACTTTTTATGTTACAGAGGAAAAAGTACTTTCAGATGTAAATCAAAGTGCAGAAAGACATCTTTAATGTATAATACATGTTGAATCAAAATCAAAGATTTTTCTTCAAATATTGAGTTATTCATTTACATGTACAACAAAATGTTACTTGGTTTATTGTTTCTGTCCAGTCTGTTCATTGTGTGTAAAGCTTTCTTGTTTCAAAAGTAAATTAACAATGACAAACATTTCTTTTGGTACCAAGCATTGACCTTGTAACCTTACTTAGTGTTTGAGGTAACCTACACATCAAATATACATGTAGCTCCTGATAGGCACAGGGTTTCTCTAACTCATCTTGTTTCTTTTGTAGACTGAGTGATGAAGAATTACCCGTTCTAATTGCATTGGTACATCAGGAAAATATAACAAAGAATTCACCATTCCTGGAGGTCAGTTATAATTATCGCTAATCTACTATTTTATTTATTACATTGTTTGAAGAAATTTTGTTTTTCTGTACAGTAAAATCGAAATGCTTTGCCCAAAACTTAGAAAATAGATTTCATGAAATAGCTTAGATGTCACAAAAGGAAAGTATAGTAATGTTTACATCTTGTGTTGACTATTGTGATCTGTTACAGGTGCTGACCTTCTATAGCATATGACATGTATAATCAGATTGTAGTGACCACTCTGGACGTTGACCAGTATCCGGCCTGGGCCGGTCAGTTTGTGCCAAGGAATTATGGACGAACAATGATTAGAGGTATGGATTTACGTCTTTGTCTGAGATATGTATTGGAAAGTGTCACAAAAGTTAATTATGACGTCCATCTTTGAAATAATTCAATAATTAACAGATTATGATCAAATGAGCTAAAATTATTATTATCCCCTCGCAACATAGTTGCAGGAGGATATACTAGTAGTATCGCCCATGTTCGAGTGTAAGTGTGTACGTCACACTTTGTATTAGGCCTAAAGGATACAGTTTTGATCTAATCTTGACCAAACTTCATACACTTCTCCCCTGTTATAACGCCACGTTTTGTTTTTCTAGAATTTGGCGGTATATCGAGGTTTACTGATAATGTCAATAAAATCGGTGACTGTTGAAAATTTGAATACCAACAACGGCATAAATATCGATCTATAAACATACGTCCTTCGGTATTATAAATGAAATATTTATTATGAATGGTAAAAAGACATTATGTTCCTTGAACGTCGTTCTAATATCCATACTTAATTTACAACTTCATTTTGTATTTCATAGTCTTAAAATCTCGAGGAACTATTGTACATTTGACTTTAAATTGTCACTTTTGTCTGCATGATCCACAACTCGTCATTATCTTTTTAAAATATTACGTCGGCACGCGGCAGTGATGGCCGTAAATTTATCAACATAAATTGAATTGATGTCATAGAATCGGAAATGATTATAAAGAGAAGGATTCAACAATTTGATTCTCTGTTATTCTTTATTTTTATCCCTATCATCCTGCTTTGAAGGCCATATCGCCGTCTATAGGCGTAAATTTTGGCCACGCGTTCAAATTTATACGTGAAAATCAAACTCTTTGGAATAATTATCTTACCTGAGACAGTGTTTATTTAAACAACAATTAATTTGTATTGGAGAACACCCAATTACCTGGTTAATTACCTTGTTTGGTGGTATTAATCGGGGATTAACAGTTGTTTGTACCTTTACATAAAAGGCGGATTGCGGTATGCGGGTTAGGCGTTATAACGGGGGTTTTATATAGGGAGAATTCTGTTCTTTATTAGATCCTGGCGGTATGTGAGTTTGGCATTATAACGAGGGGCGATATAGCGGGGGAGGAGTGTACACTTATTCTCTATGGCAAGAGGAAGGGCATAGGTCAATGTCACAGATTGGAAATGGCTAAAATCTTTGTATACAGCCTAGTAAACACAGTTTTGATCGGATCTTGATCAAACTTCATACACTTATTCTTTATGGCAAGAGAGAAAGAACCCTATTGATTTTCAAGGTCTCAGATATGAAATAGCTAAAATCCTTGTATACAGCCTATAGGACACAGTTTTGATAGGATCTTGACCAAACTTCATACGCTTATTCTTTACTGCAAGAGGAACAATCCTATTGATTTTCAAGGTCATAGGTCAAAGGTCAAGGCCACAGATTTGAAATAGTTAAAATCCTTGTATACATCCTGAGTGAGTATATTTTTTGATTTACATGCCATGTGAGGGGTTGCTACCCTTTGTTTTGCTTTGGCTACAAAATTGTTAATGTACAAGTACTGTTCTCAAACATTCTAAAATTCAGTATTTGTAGCTTTGTTTTGGGTTTAAAAAATACTTAATGTTAGAATGTTTGAGAATAGTATGGGGATTATACTTGATTTAAAAATATTTACATGTATTAGATCACACAAGTTTGTGTTATTTAACATGATTTAGATGATGCAAGCTCATTATTATTTATTTTTCTTCACAACAGAGGACGGTGATCCAGATAAGATGTACGAGTATCCAAGGATTTGTATAGTGAAGAGAAGCAACCATCATAAGGCCGTATTCTATCCTCCAGTTGGGGAACATGTGGATCAAAAGACGGTATTCTCCAGAAAAAGGTTAAAATCATACCTGCTTAAAGTACTCCGAGATCTGGACGATCATTTTATCACAACAGAACACTTCTGATGTACCACACCCAATACACCTTTGTCCATCATATTCACCATCATGCTCACCATAGCAACATATTGTATTACAATTCCATTTCCGAATCATTTTCAGTTGAGATTATTGTTTACAAATGCATGCAATCATTGTGTCTATAATGCTAACGCAAAACTAATCTATGTACTTGACATCTTCTAATAAACTAAATGTCATGATCCAAAATAAATGATAAATGATGAAGAGGTTAACAACCATAATGATAAGTAGACATGAGACATTATTTAAATATCTTTTGTTATGTGAATTATACATGAAGGACCACAAAACTTTGATATACATGTATCAAATTTTTTTTTATGAATTTTATAATTAAAGTAGCATTTTATAGTATTTTATAAACATTTTTTGACATATTATTTATCATTTAATACTTTGATTTATTTGATTAACTATGCAAATGTTTTCTATATTTATTTTTGCTCACCTGAACCAAGGTTCAAGGTGAACTATAGTCATAGCCAAGGGTCCATCTTTCTTTCTCTCCTGAGTCTTTAAATTCTTCATATTTGTTATTTACTTCTTCTCAACCACTGAAAAGATGATAACCAAATTTAGAATTTTTTCCTGATTTGTGAAATAATATTACCAGCAAGATTCCCAAAATATGCTACTTAAGGTTTTATAAAGTTGCGTAACTTCATCCTAGGATCCACAAAAGTCAAGTTCATTTTGTCCTAGATGATCATGGAAGGTTCCCACCAGAGGGTAGCATGGTCATATTAACAAAATTGACCAAGTCCACAAAAGAAGATGAGGAGTTTTTATGATAGACTAATCCTCTCCACTTTTAAATCTTTATAATTATTATTTCGTTGTTAGCACACCTGTTGTATCAAGTGACAGGGTACTCAGGTGAGCAATGTAGATCCACATGGGCCTCTTGTTTGTATACCATTAGTATATTTATGTCTTACACATCTGCTGTATCGAGTGACAAGGTACTCACACATGGGCCTCTTGTATATTTATGTCTTACATTCCGTCCAATAACTTTGTCAGAACTTTGAGTCTGTGATATCAAAGGATTACAATTTATTTTGCTGTTGATGTCATTGTTGTAATGGAAAGAGTAACACTCTTTTTAAGCCCCTGTAATTGAAGATTCGGGGGCATATAGATTTTGGCATGTCCGTTTGTCTGCCAGTTTGTCTGTTTGTCCGCAAAAACTTTAACCTTGGCATTAACTTTTGAATGGTTAGTGATAGGGCTTACATGTGTATTCCTTGCGACAAGACCTTTCTATGGATACTAAAACTTTTGACCTTGAGGCCTTGACCTCGGAGTATGAACTACTTTTTTCATTACAGCTATTTTACTATCAAAGATCAACGGGGGCATTCGTGTTTCACAAACACATGTTTTTTTTCATAATAACATCACAAAATCCATAGAATTCAACAAATGTATATTTCAATGAGATTACATAATCATTAAGTCAGAATATATTTAGGTCTTGCAACTAGCCATCTTCTAAAGTTCTTTTATAAGCAATATCTTGAAGAATGTATGAAAAAATCTTTTTTTATTGTGTTCCGTTCCACATATTAACACATATATATGTATTTGAACTGTTCTGAACATGTTGATGTAAATATGATACTAGTATTTTTCAAAGTAATATATTAATTGTTATACAATACTTGATGAAAATCCTTTTTGTCACATTATAATATATATTTACAATATATACAGTTGGAGCTGGTCTCCATATTCATAAACTAATAACAAGTATATATGTCTCTCTAATCTTTCTCTTAAGATAGTTTTTATGTTTATGAATTTATGCAATGTTAGTCATTGTAATATGACTTTGTTTTCTCAAGTTGAGAAATAAAGTAACATTTTCTACGTTTTCTGCAATCTTTTTTATAAATGTTTAAGAGACAAGTAACTCTGTCAACTTTTCCTCTCATTATCATCCTATATAAGAGTTATCTTTCATTACACTTGTGATGCTACATGCCGAAAACAGTATGCTTTAAATATTATATTGGAGATGATGAACCCAATTGATTTTCAAGGTCAAAGTCACTTGGGGTGCAGATTGCAATGTCTTGCAAGCACGGATCCATAGGATGGGGGGGGGGGGTCTCTTTTATTTTTTCTCTGGCTCACTTCTGCTTGCCAGAATTTATTACATACATTATTTTCTATAAACAAGGGCACCAAGAGTAATGAAACTTAAGAAAACATGAATAGAGGATTTTATTCCAATTCTGAAAAAAATTTGCTGGCTCGCTATTGCTTGCCATTTCTTGTATTTACATATTAGAACTCACAATTATGATATAAAAATTCAAGATTTTTAAAAGCTTTTACCTTGCTATTGCTTTCCAGTCATCTGTTCTAAAAAAGGCAAAAGTTACCATATGGAATCATCAAACATTCCATAGATAGTAAAAATGCAGCAATTTCTTGGGTTTTACAGTATATGTATCGTGTGACATGTACTTGTAGAAATTTATTAGAATTATATTAATTAGAAAAGGTGTTTTTTATGATGTTTTAAGTAGCCCTTACCCAAGTCAAAGTAAAAAAGAAAATACACATGTGAATGAATAAATGAACGTGCAACTTACAATTCTAGGATATTCAATTATAGGCATAAGGCCTTCTTAGTTTTAGTAAGATAATGAATTTGAATACATATTTTAAGAAAGATATTTTTTTAGAAAATTTCATATGAAATTTTTATCCAAAGTACAGACAAACTTTGTAAGTTTGATATATGAAAAAGAAACAATAGCCTTAGAATTGAAATGTTTTTGAAATAATGTCACATTCCTATTATTAATGCATGTCCATTGAAATTTCAACCAAAGACTCAAATGATGTAACAGCCAATTTATTACGCAATAATTTGTAAAAGCATTTCCAGGTTCTTGATGTATTTATCTTATTTGGATATTTATGGGGTAGATATATTCTTTATGTGTATATTATCACGTAGACACATGTACTTGTATTCATCCGTTCACAGGAAAAGGAAACAAAACAACACTTATCCTCTCAGTGACGCTCCATTCCTCTTGGTATATATATACAGCTATTGTTTTACTGATCAATTGTTTTTATCCTGCTATTTTGACTTTTTAAGAGATTGTGAAGGAGGAGGGGGTGTTTTAAAAGAGTTTTATTAACAGCACTGCAAATTGACACAGATAGTGTATTACGATGACTGCACTATACGGAATCGTGAATTGTCAATTCAAAATGTACAATAATGCATATTTTTGTAACAGTTACTATTCATTTGAGAAAAAATGGTAATTTACTGTTTTCGATCTTGAAATCATGGGATTTTGATGAGAATGAAGAATATTTATTATGTTACATTATATAGGTGATAATCGTTTTCCATAATTTGTATAGCTGTCCAATTTATAAATCACATTTATATAACTTACAATTTTTAAAAGAACTTACAATTATTTGCAGTTCCTATCATCCATCGTTAAATATATCATATTTCTCGTAATTATGTTAGACGATTTGGACATTTTGATGGTAACTTGACAAGGAGTCGACAGACAGTTTCCTTATTTGATAAGTGTCAATAATTTTACTTTGTTCATAAATCATCATCAGTTGTAGTCACAAGGGAGTCAGTGATGATTTTACAGAAAATTTTATCTACGGAAGTAAATGCATCAAATAATTATAAGGTAGCCTATATAGAATTAGCGAAGGAGGAAGGGGGGGATTTACACTTTTCACAAAACGTTCATTTTCTCCAAATTTTACAAAGAGAAGCTGATTCATTATTATTCAACTCTTTGAGGGCCCATTGGAATATGAAGATGGTACACAACATCCCCTGCGTCTTTTTGTAACTAAATATCTATTTAATTATGCGTTTTATGTCTTCTTTGTGCTCATGCATGTTCACACATAAGATAATTCTCAAATCCCTAGGTTTATCTTTTCTCCTTCTTACGCAAGCAAAGTTTCTGTAGTTGATTGGTTGTAGATTTTAATACCAACATCTGTTGATTTTTTTTTTCAAATGTTAAAAGGATGTTTACATGTATTTACGTACTGACTGTATCGACCAATGTATATCAACTATATTGTAAACACCTGTATACTTGCAACACGTAAAATAATCATTAAGATTTTCAGCGTAATGAAATATCATCATTAAAATTCTAGTAAAATCAGTGACGAAATGTAAACCATGAGCCTATGTGAGATAGGTCACACGTTCTTATGTGATAGGTCATTACAAAGGTCAAATAATTCGTCGAAAGCTCCTTGGTTCAATAAATCGTCAAGGTAACTCACGATATTCAAAACATTTCCTTATTTTCAATACCTGCATATATTACGTATGATTCAGAGAGAGAGAGAGAGAGAGAGAGCATCATAAGGCATTGGGAAAACAAACCAAGCTGTTTTTCTTTTTTTTTTCTGTAAGATTTCTTTTTTCTTTTTAATTTTGCAATACGATTTGATCTTAAACTAATTCAAGAAATAATATTATTTACTGATTCATTCATCAAATGAATTTTCGATTCAGAAATGTGTGAAAGGAAATATCCACGGGGTTAAAAATCACGGTTACTCTTTCCCTTAGTGAAAGTTACTAACCTTTAATCTACATATTAAATCTTATTAACTTTATTCATATTCTCGAAAAAAATGTTTTAATTTCTAATTGAATCAATGTATAGAATACTTAACCTCCACTCAAAAATTCTAAAGCTTAAAAAACCTGTTTTGAACGGAGTATAATTTGTTTATTTACAAGCATTCAAACAGACTACCTGCCAGGAGGCTTCCCTCTATGTCAGCATCTCAACTATTTAGTTCAATGCCCTATTCTGATATCGTTCTTAGACGACATCACGGTATTCGTATATTTTTCGACAACACTTCAAACGTCTTGCACCGATCGCAATCTCCTACGCATGCGTCCGAAGGTCAGAAGGGCTGAGAAATAGAAACCCCATCATTTATACCCGTTAAAACTTATCTATAATCAAACATTTTTAAAACATTCTTAAATTTCGGATTAATTTTAAAGGAGAACTAAATTTTAATTGAGAAGGAAATATATTAATGGGAGATTTGCAAAGAACTTTGAAATTCTTTACCTATTATTTTATTTTAATTCATTTCATTTCATTTTTTTTTTTTTTTTTGTTGGTGCGCAGACTGCACGTGGCAAATCGTACATGATGTTTTGCATGAAATATTAGAATTTTACGTATGTAGTGTTCTCCCCTTGACGTCTATGTACAGAGTAAAGTATAAAGTGATAACAAGCCGCCTTATATATACTGCTGTAAAAATAGATCAGGGGAAAAACGTGGCTGCAAAAAAAATCTAACTTGGAATTAATTGCCCCTGCAATCAATTTCCGCCATCAGGGTTTTATGTGATTCTTTTATTTTATATCGTTTAAGCGTAGAAAACAATAAAGATCCAGACAGTGGAATTTTTGTGTTTCAATTCAATTTATTATAATTTTCAAAGTTGTGGTTTAGATAAACAAGGATTAGAATATTATGAATTAGTGCCCATCATTAATATATATAGGTTATTTAAAATGCACGATATATCTATTCAGAGTCACTTTGTGAAAGAAACGAAGAGTTACGCTTCTTACTCTAAGCAAACACGATTGGGGGGGGGGGGGGGGGGTACACAGCGATTACAATACAGTTTGCTTTTATTTAAAGTTTTTAATATGATTTTATGGGATCAATTGTTCGAGACAAACTAAATTTATTAATAGATTTGAAGTGATCTGAATATTTCAAAATCCGTGACGTGTGACTGTGAAGTATTGATTAATTCACGATCAGCCTCTAGGTAAACATTTTTCTTCCCCTCCCCCGCTAAATACTGAATAGAGTATCTCCGGATTTAAGAGTAAATTACGATAAATACGTCATATAAAAGAAGGATTTTAAAAACCGCATACTAGGATGTTACATGTGCAGCAATAAATGACCGAAATGCACAGCTATGCATTTACGTCTTACTCCAATTTTACCTCAAGCGAAACATTTTTCATTGACTCCCCCGCCAAGAACCGGTCCGCGTGAGAAAGTTAGAAGAAATACATCAATGTAAATATTTTCTAAATGTGCACATTTTTGGCCTCTCTCATCATACATATTTACGTGCATCGTCAACCATCCAGATCTTTCTAAATATTTCAGTCCAGTGTTTACAGCTCTGAATCATAATGTATTCGTGATACCTACTATCATCCTTTCGAAAAGTCGGTGAAATCTCTAAATGACGTTAACCGTCCAAAATTATATGTAAATATATCGGTCCAATGACGGGTGATGGTATTCTTATATAGAGAGAAAAAGTACTAGTTAGTATTAGAAATTAGTTTTTTCCCTAATGAAATGAGTTTTCTTAAGTGTCTTTCTGGATTTTTTTTATTATTTATGATACAAATCTGCCGTCAAGATAATGAATTAAAATAACAAGAAAGACATTATTGAACTTTGAGCATTTTGCAAATATTATAAAGCAAGTTCAGCGTATTGTATTTATGATTCCTTTGACACACATAATCGCTATATATATATGTTGTATCGGAAACTTATAAAAAATTTCAAGATATCTGTTGCTTGTCTTCTATCAATGAAAAATACACTTCGTTTTGCTCCTTTTTCAACTTTATCATAGATCAAAAAGTTGGTCTGTATAATAAATATATAATTGTAAATATAAAGGACGTCCATTAAGTTTTTATTTAAGCAAAAATCCTACATTTGAAGAGAGGATTAATCTTTCCCTCCTCCTAATATATGGGAGGGAGATTGCAGATATATTCCCTGATTCCTTTTATTATATGAGAGGGGGATTGCAGATATTTTCCCCGATTCCTCCTATTATATGGGAGGGGGATTGCAGATATTTTCCCCGATTTCTCCTATTATATGAGAGGGGGATTGCAGATATTTTCCCCGATTCCTCCTATTATATGGGAGGGGGATTGCAGATATTTTCCCGAGTCCTCCTATTAAATGAGAGGGGGATTGCAGATATTTTCCCCGATTCCTCCTATTATATGGGAGGGGGATTGCAGATATTTTCCCCGATTCCTCCTATTATATGGGAGAGGGATTGCAGATATTTTCCCCGATTCCTCCTATTATATGAGAGGGGGATTGCAGATATTTTCCCGATTCCTCCTATTATATGGGAGGGAGATTGCAGATATTTTCCCCGATTCCTCCTATTATATGAGAGGGGGATTGCATATATTTTCCCCGATTCCTCCTATTATATGGGAGGGGGATTGCAGATATTTTCCCCGATTTCTCCTATCATATAGGAGGGGGATTGCAGATATTTTCCCAGATTCCTCCTATTATATGGGAGAGGGGTTGCAGATATTTTCCCCGATTCCTCCTATTATATGGGAGGGAGGTTGCAGATATTTTCCCCAATTCCTCCTCTTATATGGGAGGGGGATTGCATATATTTTCCCTGATTCCTCCTATTATATAAAAGGGGGATTGCAGATATTTTCCCCGAATCCTCCTAGTATATGGGAGGGAGATTGCAGATAGTTTCCCCGATTCCTCCTATTATATGAGAGGGGGATCGCAGATATTTTCTCCGATTCCTCCTATTATATGGGAGGGGAATTGCAGATATTTTCCGCGATTTTTCCTTTTATATGGGAGGTAGATTGCAGATATTTTCCCCGATTCCTCCTATTATATGGGAGGGGGATCGCAGATATTTTCCCCGATTCCTCCTATTATATGAGAGATGGATTGCAGATATTTTCCCCGATTTCTCCTATTATATGGGAGGGGGATTGCAGATATTTTCCCCGATTCCTCCTATTATATGAGAGGGGATTGCAGATATTTTCCCCGATTCCTCCTATTATATGGGAGGGGGATTGCAGATATTTCCCCGATTTTTCCTTTCACATGGGAGGAGGATTGCAGATATTTTCTCCGATTTTTCCTATCACATTGGAGGGGATTGCAGATATTTTCCCCGATTCCTCCTATCACATGGGAGGGGGATTGCAGATATTTTCCCCGATTCCTCCTATCACATGGGAGGGGGATTGCAGATATTTTCCCCGATTTTTCCTATCACATGGGAGGGGGATTGCAGATATTTTCCCCGATTTCTCCTATTATATGGGAGGGGGATTGCAGATATTTTCCCCGATTCCTCCTATTATATGAGAGGGGGATTGCAGATATTTTTCCCGAGTCCTCCTATTATATGGGAGGGGAATTGCAGATATTTTCCCCGATTATTCCTTTCACATGGGAGGAGGCTTGCAGATATTTTCCCCGATTTTTCCTTTCACATGGGAGGAGGATTGCAGATATTTTCCCCGATTCCTCCTATCACATGGGAGGGGGATTGCAGATATTTTCCCCGATTCCTCCTATTATATGAGAGGGGGATTACATATATTTTCCCCGATTCCTCCTATTATATGGGAGGGGGATTGCAGATATTTTCCCCGATTTCTCCTATCATATAGGAGGGGGATTGCAGATATTTTCCCCGATTCCTCCTATTATATGGGAGGGGGATTGCAGATATTTTCCCCAATTCCTCCTCTTATATGGGAGGGGGATTGCATATATTTTCCCTGATTCCTCCTATTATATAAAAGGGGGATTGCAGATATTTTCCCCGAATCCTCCTAGTATATGGGAGGGAGATTGCAGATATTTTCCCCGATTCCTCCTATTATATGAGAGGGGGATCGCAGATATTTTCTCCGATTCCTCCTAGTATATGAGAGGGGGATCTCGCAGATAATTTCCCCGATATCTCCTATTATATGGGAGGGGAATTGCAGATATTTTCCCCGATTTTTCCTTTTAAATGGGAGGTAGATTGCAGATATTTTCTCCGATTCCTCCTATTATATGAGAGGGGGATCGCAGATATTTTCCCCGATTCCTCCTATTATATGGGAGGGGGATTGCAGATATTTTCCCCGATTTTTTTTATATGGGAGGTAGATTGCAGATATTTTCCCCGATTCCTCCTATTATATGGGAGGGGGATTGCAGATATTTTCCCCGATTCCTCCTATTATATGAGAGATGGATTGCAGATATTTTCCCCGATATCTCCTATTATATGGGAGGGGAATTGCAGATATTTTCCGCGATTTTTCCTTTTATATGGGAGGTAGATTGCAGATATTTTCCCCGATTCCTCCTATTATATGGGAGGGGGATCGCAGATATTTTCCCCGATTCCTCCTATTATATGAGAGATGGATTGCAGATATTTTCCCCGATTTCTCCTATTATATGGGAGGGGGATTGCAGATATTTTCCCCGATTCCTCCTATTATATGAGAGGGGATTGCAGATATTTTCCCCGATTCCTCCTATTATATGGGAGGGGGATTGCAGATATTTTCCCCGATTTTTCCTTTCACATGGGAGGAGGATTGCAGATATTTTCTCCGATTTTTCCTATCACATTGGAGGGGATTGCAGATATTTTCCCCGATTCCTCCTATCACATGGGAGGGGGATTGCAGATATTTTCCCCGATTCCTCCTATCACATGGGAGGGGGATTGCAGATATTTTCCCCGATTTTTCCTATCACATGGGAGGGGGATTGCAGATATTTTCCCCGATTTCTCCTATTATATGGGAGGGGGATTGCAGATATTTTCCCCGATTCCTCCTATTATATGAGAGGGGGATTGCAGATATTTTTCCCGAGTCCTCCTATTATATGGGAGGGGAATTGCAGATATTTTCCCCGATTTTTCCTTTCACATGGGAGGAGGCTTGCAGATATTTTCCCCGATTTTTCCTTTCACATGGGAGGAGGATTGCAGATATTTCCCCGATTCCTCCTATCACATGGGAGGGGGATTGCAGATATTTTCCCCGATTCCTCCTATTATATGAGAGGGGGATTACATATATTTTCCCCGATTCCTCCTATTATATGGGAGGGGGATTGCAGATATTTTCCCCGATTTCTCCTATCATATAGGAGGGGGATTGCAGATATTTTCCCCGATTCCTCCTATTATATGGGAGGGGGATTGCAGATATTTTCCCCAATTCCTCCTCTTATATGGGAGGGGGATTGCATATATTTTCCCTGATTCCTCCTATTATATAAAAGGGGGATTGCAGATATTTTCCCCGAATCCTCCTAGTATATGGGAGGGAGATTGCAGATATTTTCCCCGATTCCTCCTATTATATGAGAGGGGGATCGCAGATATTTTCTCCGATTCCTCCTAGTATATGAGAGGGGGATCTCGCAGATAATTTCCCCGATATCTCCTATTATATGGGAGGGGAATTGCAGATATTTTCCCCGATTTTTCCTTTTAAATGGGAGGTAGATTGCAGATATTTTCTCCGATTCCTCCTATTATATGAGAGGGGGATCGCAGATATTTTCCCCGATTCCTCCTATTATATGGGAGGGGGATTGCAGATATTTTCCCCGATTTTTTTTATATGGGAGGTAGATTGCAGATATTTTCCCCGATTCCTCCTATTATATGGGAGGGGGATTGCAGATATTTTCCCCGATTCCTCCTATTATATGAGAGATGGATTGCAGATATTTTCCCCGATATCTCCTATTATATGGGAGGGGAATTGCAGATATTTTCCCCGATTTTTCCTTTTAAATGGGAGGTAGATTGCAGATATTTTCTCCGATTCCTCCTATTATATGAGAGGGGGATCGCAGATATTTTCCCCGATTCCTCCTATTATATGGGAGGGGGATTGCAGATATTTTCCCCGATTTTTTTTATATGGGAGGTAGATTGCAGATATTTTCCCCGATTCCTCCTATTATATGAGAGGGGGATCGCAGATATTTTCCCCGATTCCTCCTATTATATGGGAGGGGAATTACAGATATTTTCCCCGATTTTTTTTATATGGGAGGTAGATTGCAGATATTTTCCCCGATTCCTCCTATTATATGGGAGGGGGATTGCAGATATTTTCCCCGATTCCTCCTATTATATGAGAGATGGATTGCAGATATTTTCCCCGATTTCTCCTATTATATGGGAGGGGGATTGCAGATATTTTCCCCGAATCCTCCTATTATATGGGAGGGGGATAGCAGATATTTTCCCCGATTCCTCCTATTATATTGGAGGGGGATTGCAGATATTTTCCCCGATTTTTCCTATCACATTGGAGGGGGATTGCAGATATTTTCCCCGATTCCTCCTATCACATGGAAGGGGGATTGCAGATATTTTCCCCGATTCCTCCTATCACATGGGAGGGGGATTGCATATATTTTCCCCGATTTTTCCTATCATATGGGAGGGGGATTGCAGATATTTTCCCCGATTTTTCCTATCACATGGAAGGGGGATTGCAGATATTTTCCCCGAATCCTCCTATTATATGGGAGGGAGATTGCAGATATTTTCCCCGATTCCTCCTATTATATGGGAGTCGGATTGCAGATATTTTCCCCGATTTTTCCTATCACATGGGAGGGGGATTGCAGATATTTTCCCCGATTTTTCATATCACATGGGAGGGGGATTGCAGATATTTTCCCCGATTATTCCTATCACATGGAAGGGGGATTGCAGATATTTTCCCCGATTTCTCCTATAATATGGGAGGGGATTGCAGATATTTCCCCGATTCCTCCTATGACATGGGAAGGGGATTGCAGATATTTTCCTCGATTTCTCCTATTATATGGGAGGGGGATTGCAGATATTTTCCCCGATTCCTCCTATTATATGAGAGGGGTATTGCAGATATTTTCCCCGATTCCTCATATTGTATGGGAGGAGATTGCAGATATTTTCCCCGATTTCTCCTATCATATAGGAGGGGGATTGCAGATATTTTCCCCGATTCCTCCTATTATATGGGAGGGGGGTTGCATATATTTTCTGTGACTCCTCCTATCATATGGGAGGGGGATTGCAGATATATTATATGTGACCGATACATATCATGGGACATATGGAAGGATGTTTACAGATATTTTCCCTGATTCCTCCTATTATATGGGAGGGTGTTTGCGGATATTTTTCCGATTCCTTATGTAAGATACATATTGAAATTCCAAAGAAGGAAATAGATAGAATACGACATTGCGATATTTTCTTCCTGTATTTTGAAATGGTCTCATTTCTTATTTATATCATTTGAAATTGATTCCTTCCTGATTAAAACCTTGGCTTTTTATACCATTAAATCAGTCAGTGTGTCACATGATAATCCGACGTATTGACAGACTGTCAAATGTGGCAATAAAAACCAAGCTTCGTAAAATGCTTATCATCGCTTCGTATGCATCAAATTAATATCAAACTATCAAACGTTACGGAATGAAGGTAGAAAAAAAATCATACGAGGAAGTCGTCTGTATTCCCCGACAATCACGTTATAAACTGAAGGGTTACTCAGACAACGGGCCCTTATATACTGTTTTATAAATAGATTAGGGGAGAAACTTGTCTATGTTTTATATATAGGTCAAGTTTAAATAGCTGTAATTGGGTTTTTTTTTCTTTTATTAATTAATAATTATGTTCTAATTGTGGATGATATCAACGTTATGAAATAAGCTCAACTGAACGAAGTGAAACTTTTTTTTTTTAATAAATAACAATAAACACTCAATATCCACAAATTTTTGGCCACTCGGCCTTTATCAGGTGGAAAACACGATATTGGATATTGAGTGTTTATTGTTTATTATTATATGAACTTCCCTACGGAGGACTTTACTTGATTTTTAAACCTGAAAATTCATTTCTTTATTTTTTTTATGTCGCAATATAAAATTTCGCGTGATTTTATGTGCGATGTGGCTTCTTTACGACACAAAGTTTTCCAAATGTATAGATTGTTATCTATAGCAAAATTAATTTTAAAACAGGGCAAATTTTAAAACTTTGAATGCTGATGTGCCATTGATTTTATACGATTTTTTTTTCTTAGAAAATGTACAATGTATATCAATTTTAACACGACAAATTGACAATAAAAAATTCGGAAACTACGAAACCAGCAAAATTATGTAACTCGAAGCCAGATATTACTTTGAATCAGTGGATTTTCAAATTCAAATATTTATTATATATCATTATCATTATTTCATTTGAATTTCAAAATCCACTGATGATAAAATAATAAATAGATGAATATAAACTCCGTAATAATATTCCAAAGGAATGTTTTATTAGCTCAACTTGAGCCAATACATACAGTTAAATGAATATAGGTAAATACATGAAAAATGCCCCATGATGACATATTGAAACTGAATTTTAAATAATGCAGTAATGTCGACTTTGAAAATGATAAGATGTCATAGACAATAACTAAAAACCCAATTTAACGCGTAAGGTAATAAAAATAAAAGTATGAAATACTATTCATATAAGTAATGTATGTTTTGGATTTTTCCTCGACAAAATAATGATACAATACTACAATGGCAATGATAAAACAAAAGTTCATATTGGAGAAATTATGACGGATCGTCCATTGCACAGTTCAGAAGTTAAAGACAAGAATTCAGTATACCAAGTGCAGTTTTCCTAATCAAAGAAGAGAACGATTCTAATAATGGCATGGTTACAATCCTTGATTCATATTATATATAGAAATGGCCATTATACTTATCTCGGTACATTACGTTACTATTCATAACCACTGACAATATGTTATTATTCAGACATTTCCTGGCTATAGATTTCCGTGTTTAGGTTTGTTTATTCCTTTGTCTTTTCTTGTGTAATTAGCATTTCAAATCGGCCTGATGTACCAATGTACGTATTCATTGTTTCTGAGGTTCCTTGGTTCAAATGAACAACGTATTATCAACTGAATATATAGTAAAACTGTATAAAGCCAGATAACAGATATGTAAAACTTTCTCAAAATAAAAGAATAAATACATGTAGATATGTAAGTAAATAAATCAAAAGATGAGTGGCATTTCGGTCATATATCTACTCGGAGTATGTGTACAAAGTATAATTATAAACGCAATGTCAAATCAAATCTCAAACATACATCCGTTACATGGCTAACAAGAAATCAGACGAAAGACTTCAATGGATTAACGTAAGATTCTACTGAAAGGATTGACTTCACATTTAGATATAATGTTATATTTTACGGCATATCTAAACGATGAAAAACGTGACGATTTAAGCTTCAGTCCTTGAGTAGTATCCTGCCTATGAAGTATGCACACCTCACTTGGTACTCTATCCAAGAACAAATCCAAACTACGTGGACTACATTCTGATGGCAAAGTGACCTGCCGAAAAACTGTTATATATGACTAACTTCGAAAAGCTGTTATATATGACTAACTTCGAAAAATTGTTATATATGACTAACTTCGAAAAACTGTTATATATGACTAACTTCGAAAAACTGTTATGTGTGACTAATTTCGAAATGCTGTTATATATGACTAACTTCGAAAAACTGTTATATATGATTAACTTCGAAAAACTGTTATGTTTGACTAACTTCGAAAAACTGTTATGTATGACTAACTTCGAAAAACTGTTATGTATGACTAACTTCGAAAAGCTGTTATGTATGACTAACTTCGATTAACTGTTATACATGACTAACTTCGAAAAACTGTTATGTATGACTAACTTCGAAAAGCTGTTATATATGACTAACTTCGAAAAACTGTTATGTTTGACTAACTTCGAAAAACTGTTATGTATGACTAACTTCGAAAATTATTTGGACGATGATAATTTAGAACACATCAACCTTTTTCAAAATGATATTAAAGAGATATTTTGTGTAAAAACAATCCTAAAACACTGAATTTGATACATTTTTATCTGCAGAACAGAAGTGGCGGGTGTTGCTAGCAAACAGGGGATGCTAACTCTTTCCGGCATACCTTAAAGTACCTAATATACAAGATAGCAACTACAGCGTGGGCAGCATATCCGTTCTGATTTGCCTACTTACCTACCTAAACTTGGGGATTTTTCTGCCCACCGAAGTATATGTAAATTGATGAAAGCAAAACAATGGAGAGCAATCATTGTGTTCTCGAAAACATTCGTATAATTTTGGTTAGAATTCTACGAAAGATTTAGCAGTAGGAATTATTTACTTAAAGCTTGGATTGATTTGCAAAGCATCCTTGATAAAGATTCCATGTTGATTTTATAGAATCAGTTGTCAGTAGTGAAAAGTAAACGATGAAAACGTTTAGGTCGTCAAGAATAATTCGTTTATCTATATGACCTAGTAATTTTTTTTCATAAAAGTGGGGGTGGGATAATAAATGCATAATCGATCCTTCTTCAAGATCGCTGTGTACTCAGGTATTATTGCGGCTTTTTGATATCGATTTGGGTCTGCTTGAATTAGGTCAACTTTCAAGTAGCGTGGTAATAGAAGACACTCCAAAATCTTACATGGAGGTCACCTAAAGATTTATGTATTAAATTCCTGATACCTTTGTATAAAGATAAATAAATAAATAAATAAATAAATAAGAATGATAAGACCAATAAGTGAAAAATGAATGAATATGAATTTTATACTCATGTACTAGGATTTTTCTTATCGCGAAACAAGTGAAACGATTTAGGACAATGGTTTTTTGTAACAGGAAACATTTGAATTTTGGACTATTTCCCAAAGAATGAGTAAAATTTAAAATAAACATGTACATGTATAGACATTTAAACTGGCACTGAGTTCATAAAGAGATAAACAGGTAATCCCATGATTGCTCATTTGACATTACTGTATTAAGTCTGTAAGCATTGCCCATTGTTGTCACATTCCAGGTCCCGGATTGACACCTGATAAGTATCCGTCCCTCTCAATTTGCAGTTCATCTACCTCGTAAAAAGTTATCATATACTACAGAGAAGAACAAATATTTAAAATGAACAATTCAACATGATAAAAAACTTACTCTTATCTGATAAAATATTGTCAACATAAACCAAAATCTACGTGGAAAATTAGGAAAAGTGAAACGTTTCGAACAATTGCATCAATACAAATGGAAAAAGAAGGCATCAGTCCTATATCGGTCCTGATTCAAGACAATACATATTCTCAGTATAAATCTCTTGCTCATGTAGATAAAAACTAATTGTGGCGACTTAAAATTGTCAATTTATTACGTCATTATACATACTTGAAGAGATGGAAAGAAAAGATTGCTTGATCGGAAATGCAAACTTCATGACTAATATTGGCGAAAACTGCATTTTGGTAATTCCTAAACTTTCAGTTTAGCGTCAAACTTTAACTAACTAACTAAGTACATAAATAAATGAATAAATAAATAAATAAATAAATAAATAAATAAATGAATAAAATACATGTAAATAATAAATTAATAAAATCAATCCTATAGCTCAGCTGCAGTTAAAGAGAAATACTAGTACATAAGTATAACGTTATTAGGCGATTCAGATTCTTTATATACTTTGTACCATTCGGTAAAATATTTTTAAAAAGTCGGCTTCAATTATTTTTATTGAATTTTATCTCATCAGCATAATTCAGTATACCAAAACTACCAGAAGAATAACTGAGAAATAACATCGCACATCATATGCATCACAAGTACATTGGTTTAGCGACCGGTGGCGGCTATTTCCCCGTAAGTATAATTTGCACACAACATCTGAGTCATAATTTTGATAAAATAGTGGTATCGATGGACGACACAATACGCGGGGGATGGCGGGGGAGGGAAACCACAAAAAATACCACAAAAACAGGTATGCAGAAACGCGGGGGACGACATCAGCTGATGTTTATAATTTCAGTTTTTAAATTAAATTTTCTCGAATTTACCATCATTTATTGTATGTTACTGTCAACGAATTCAATAAAATGATGAAATAAAAAAGGAATGTCCTCATCCTGAATAAAGACTATGCCTATAAAAAGAAAGGGGCGGCCAACCATCGTTGTTCTGTTAAAGGGTCTTGCTTATTTTGGAAAACTAATGCTTAAAATTGCCCGTAAGCTATTTAATAGAATATTTCGCACTATGATCATTCTCAACATTTCCAAGTATGCCTGAACGGATGCACACCTGGTAAAAATAGAAATCAGATAGAAGTCCATGCCTAAGAAAGTTCTAAACATCTGATATCTCCATAATTCCTTTTCCGCGATCCATTTCGACCTTTGCCGTTTGTCATCCAATTCCTTGGTGTTCACAGTCATTTTTCTTAGATGTCGTCGAACCCAAATTGTAATAAAGTCACGTGACAATAGACAGTGGATGGCTTATCATTTAATCTGACCAAGATGCGTTGTATAAAGAACCATGATTAATGATAAAAGACGGCGTCATTTGTCACCGCGTCCACAGCGAGCCCGGCGTTATAGTTACGGCACTGTCTTGGACGTTAACGTCTTATTTGTCTCGCGGCAATATTAGTATATCCTTTGAAAATACCAAGATCAAGGGGAATCTTATGTTTTATCTTGATCTTTTTTTCCTTTCTAAGATAAACAAAGATAAAAGTAAAAAAAATTGTTCAAGAATGATTTACCCCATTGGCTTAAAAGTAAGCAATACCTAATGGAATCCCTTTCATTCTTTTCCCTAACCATATGGTTACATAATTATAGTGGATAAAAAACCTTAATCAAGATTAAACGGCTACAAATGAAGCATTATTGGATTACAATAAATATGTAAGGATGATGGATGAAGATGACACGAACAAATCTTAACTTGATGGATTGTTTAATCACAAAATCATGTGCATTTAAACCTTGTTAAATCAGTTAACAGCTTTGATAACTATGGTAAACATCAGATGATGAAGAGTACAAAAATGAATAACTTCTCCACACTTGTACAGTTTTTATTCAATCCATTCCTTGGCGGTATGATTTTTTTCCAATGAGTATTTCTTTTCCTAATTACTTGAACATGAATTTATTCTGTTAAGAGTGTCTTTCTTGGATGCGAGGAGTCAGAAGTATATATGGAACAATACATGTACGAAGGACGCCGAATAGAACGCCTACATACAATTATTAAATTAAAAAAAAACAACAACATTGAAATAACATTACCAGTCCTTAACTTTAATCTCAGTATTAAAAATACGCTACTATTACCATGATAAAATTATGATAGTCGTCGCTTATCCTAATCCACACCGCAATATTCTTCAGTGTACACTGAATACGGAACATACGGATATCTAGATTTGTGACTTTCCTAATCCAGAATGTTAAATTCTACAGTGTACACTGAATACGGAACTTACGGTTATCTAGATATGTGACTATCCTAATTCACACCATTATATTCTACAATGTACAATGAATACGGAACTTACGGATATCTAGATCTGTGACTATCCTAATCCAGAATGTTATATTCTTCAGTGTACACTGAATACAAACTGACGATTATCTAGATATGCGACTATCCTAATCCAGAATGTTATATTCTTCAGTGTACACTGAATACAAACTGACGATTATCTAGATCTGTGACTATCCTAATCCAGAATGTTATATTCTTCAGTGTACACTGAATACAAACTGATGATTATCTAGGTCTGTGACTATCCTAATCCAGAATGTTATATTCTTCAGTGTACACTGAATACAAACTGAAGATTATCTAGATATGTGACTATCCTAATCCAGAATGTTATATTCTGCAGTGTACACTGAATACAAACTGACGGTTATCTAGATCTGTGACTAACCTAATTCACACCATTATATTCTACAATGTCCTAATATACACTGTTATATTCTATAACTTTCACTGCATACAAACTTACGGTACAATCTTGATTAGGATAGTCGCAAATTACCGTAAGTTCTGTATGCAGTCTACGCTTTCGAATATAACAATCTCGACCTTTAGTATGCAGTATACACTGTAGTATACTTGACGTATAATATTATGGATTAGGTATGGGCGCAAATCACTATAAGACCCTTGAAGGTATAGCAATTTTGGTTTTAAAAAATGGCGCAAATTATCATACGTTCTGTATGCAGTATTAAGAAAAAAATGATAAGCCGGGCTCTATTGTCTCGTAATGCCCGAGCGTCCTCAGCCAATCACATTTATTACCGAGCCGCGTCAGCGGCGAGGTGATAAATGTGATTGGCTGAGGACGCTCGGGCATTATGAGACAATAGAGCCCGGCTTGTCATTTTTTATTTCTATTCTAATGATGACCAAACTTAGACTATTCGATCATGGTAAAAACCAGTTCCTGCCGGTTTATCTGCTTTCAGAAAATGGGTAGGCGTGGCTTATCGCTACTAGGGCCTATATTGGAGAATAGAGCCCGGCTCGCGTCTGTTGTCTAAATAGGGAAAAAGAATCTAGTCATATAGAATCACCGTTGACCTAGGCGCAACTTACCATTAGTTCAGTATACAGTAAACGTAAGAAATGTACACTCTTTGTTCTACAGTCTTAATTCAATTAGGCGCAGACTACCATACGTTGATTGGTGATTAGGATAGGCGCAGGCTAAGTATTGTATGCATTGTATACTATAGAATATAACATTCTGGATTAGGATAGGTACAAATGTTAAACGTCTTCAAATTCAATAGCATGGACCAGATATTCACGTGTCGGGTACTTAACCGTCGTCAGTGATCCTATTATCACAAGTTCTCTATGCAGAGTACACTGTAGAATATAACGCGCTGCAATGTTTTTTTTTTTTAAATAGGATGAAAATTCCGACGCCACTGCACATAGAATATAGAATATACATTCTAGATTATGGAGTATACTTTGTAGAATTTGCATTCTGGATAAGAAAAGGCTGATTTTGTCATAAGTTTTGTGTACATTATACACTAGAATATAACATTCTGGAGAAGAATAGGTGTATATTCCCATAAGATTTGTGTATATAGTATACACTAGAATATAACATTCTAGGTAAGATTAGGCGTATATTACCGTTTGTTCTATCTACACTGTACACTGTAGATTTGAATTCTCGATTAGAATAGGCGTGTGCTATAAATTACTAGATTACCATTTTTTCTGTATAAAGTGTAGACCTAAAATATAACAATCTGGATTAGCATTGGCGTTTTGTATGCTGAATATATTGAAGGATGTAAGAGTCTGAATTTTGAATTTTACAACTCTATCTATACTGCTAAAAAAAGTAAGGAATCACACTACCATTTCTCGTATTTATTCAGCCAACAGGTACATTTGTACTCTGTTTTATACAAATTTTGCGAAGTTTAAGAAAAATATTAACATTTCACTTCTCACAAAACAAAGTGAAGACATAACTGAACACACTGATGGGATCAATTTGAATGTAATTGTCCTTCCAGGAAACTGCTAGAATTTTGAAAAATGTTGCATTTTTTTAATTTCAGCAATTTTTAGAAAATTTCGGAATAAAGCCCTCAATTTCAATGTAAGTCTTTTTGTCCTGTAATTTTGAGACATAAAGTGTCTTCTTTGTGATGATGGTGTTTCGATGCCATTTTGGTCAGTAGGCTACAAGGAATGGTTAAAATGTAAAAATGGGTAAATTCAAAATTATCACTTTTTTGCAAATCCTCGATGGTTTCCTGGAGGGTATATTTTTAACAAAAGACAGACAGATTCCGATAGAGATATCTTTTACCTACCAGGTCAGATTATAAGAATTCTTAATCAATCGATTATCTTATAGTTTCATTCTACTCAAAATGGTGTGTTTGACTAGAAGGTATAGAGAAAAGCCATTGTGATTCTGAACTATTTTTGCGTTTTAAACCACATTTGAAAAGTCATAATCATTTTATACTAGAATACAAATAACTTGAGGTTTCTTGTTGTTGTTCTTTTTCTGATATTTTTAAATTTAGTTATGTCTTCGTTTTATTGGTTTTGGTTTTTTTTTATTTCAATTATGTGTATGCTTCAGGAAAAAGAATAGAACATTGTGATAATGATCCAAACACAACTGATGAAATTGATTTTTTGAACTACTTTTAAAGATGCTGCTCGCGATATATTAAAATACAATATATAGTGTTTTCTTTTCATAATGTCGCCTTTGTTTTGTGTACCAATTCAGGTTGTACGGCTCTGAGGCACAATCATAAAGGTAAACTGATGTTAATATAAAGATATCCTGTGTATCAGTTTAATTAAGTGTGAAATATCTACGGGCAAAGATGCTAACCGATACAAGGTAGAAAGGAAACCTTTAAACACTCTGTAGTAAAACTATATGCTTTTGATTTATATACATAAATGGTATGGGAAATTAAAATACATGTATTGGTTTTGGCGTCCTACATTCAAAAAGTATTTAGGTTAAAGATAATGCATTGATTACTGAGTGCATAGAGTAGCCTTTTCAATTTTTCTGCGCAGAAAATTTCGTTTGTAGTTTTTCGCTGTTATTTTGTTTTGGTTTGTTTTTTATAGGGAGGGGGGGGGGTTCGGGTGGATGGAGAGATCTTCACTCACCAAGTTAAACTTAAAAAATATGCCAAAAGGCAACATAGTTCATAATGATTAAAATCAATTTATTTAATGACAAAATTGGTTTGACGTAAAAGCCCACCTAAAAAAATATATCTTCTTTTGTTAGGAAACTTCTGAGGAAATTTTAGCTTAACAGTGCGTAAAAATACCTTCAAAATAAGAAATAATTGGTACAGCCCAAGGACGCGACTCTGTAAACAACAATCAAACATTTGGAACGTTTTCAATATTTTTTTTATTTTTATGAAGCATAAAACTTTATATAGACATTGAGCTGACAGTAAGTAATATTTGTCTGTAAGGCAGCGACTCATTGTTATGGCTGTCAACTAGCTCTTTAAATCGAAGCCTATTCAAATCAATGAAATTTAAAGTGCAGTAAAATCTAGCCTGTCTACAGAGGGTGAAATGGGTAATTTGGAAACTCTATCTCAAGCGAACAATAAACCTCAGTTATAATTTTCAAATTTGACCTGCTATTTGATAATGTCATTTCGTGCACGTTTAAAAAACTCTATATTTTGCATATTGCTTAAATTGTGTGAAGATAAGTTGCTGTAATTTGACTTGCAGTCACTATAAATAGCTTGGTATAAATACGGGGTGCTGGTTTTTCCTTTAATGAGTTTGATTTCAGCCTCCGTGATGTCAGGATATGCTATCATACACTTCCTTCCTTTTTTTCGTCCTTGTTTATTCCCAACAAAAAATTCTCTACATTATTTGTGCAAACGTAATTTGTAGAGTTTTGCTCTGTGTAACAATTTAAAGAAGTTTTATAGATTTTCATTCATTTTCCCAAGACCCAGAGGTCATAATCCATCGCCTTTGACACAATTCTAAACAAAATTTGTGAGAACATTTGGAACCTTTAATGGCTTAGACTTGACTAAGGTAATTTATGATATTTTAAGAAATATCATGGCTTTGTAAAAATCCAAAATAACTTGAAATTGTACCGGGTTTTTTTTCGAAAAAAATTGCAATAGAAATGGAGATTTAGATACAATCAAGGACAAGAACAACATGGAAATATTAAGAAAGCTTATAGGTATCATGAAATAAAAATACTAGTAGCGGCACAGGAAACCTCTTTGTAGAGGAAGTCATGGTAAATCCATACAGAGAATATTTTGGATGTTGCACAATAAAAGTTTTGAAAGACGGGGACTTCATAACAGTGATACGCAGGTGAAAAATGATTACTTATGGAATATCAAAGTGAAAGTAGAAAGAATAAAGTAATAGGAAAAGGGTAGCTTTAGCAAAACGATTGGACAAAGAATATTATCCTCTGTGCTCACTTTAGTCCAATTCCAAATAAATGACTAATCCTGTTCACTAACAAGCTAAAGCGTATTAATCTATATTATAACCTATTTAAAAAAAAAGCTATTGTTCTCCTAGAAATTTGACTTTTGATGTTTATTTTAAATGTATGTCTCCAGAGAAAGGCGTACGTCTTTGCCATTTGCTGAAACTTTGTTGTGGTCAATGAAATAATCATGTGGTCGATCATATAATAATGAGTACTTTCATTTTGAATAATAAAACATATCTATGATCAATCTTACAAGAAGATACAAAGAACATTTTATTATCAAAGATAAACACACATTAGTTACGATACAGGCTCAGACCCACGCTTTTAGTTCCCGAGGGGACTCGAGGCAAAAAGACGAGGACATGAAAAGAAATTAGAATATATAGAATGTGCGAGTTCTGAAGAAATAACAGGTGCCCGTGGCGGTGTAGGACACTTCATGGACCTAACTCTGGCTTAGGTTATACTTCAGAGAAATAAATACACCATAAACTGGTAAAAATACCCAATAGTTGTTAATTTGGAGGACTTTTGTTCATGATTGACTATTGGACCACACATTTATGTTGCTCATAAGTTATTATCAGATCAGAGATAATCGGAGAGTAATGATTAATGACATGATATCAAATGCTACAGTGTGTTCTCAGTACGTTGGTTGTGAAGAGTAAAATCTCAAGAATAAATAACTTTTTAGTTGCTGTCAAACAGTTTCTTGACATCAAATTTTAACGTAAAATATCTACAGCAGATCGAAATATTTCTTCCAGGGGGGAGGGGGATATAAATAAAAACACAACGACTCAAATACACTATTTGAGTTTTTGTGTTTTTGTGCCCTGATTTCGCGAAGGCGCGGGGACATTAAAACCGTTTCGTCCGTCTGTCGGTCCGTCGGTCAGTCACAAAAACTTTAACCTTGGACATAACTTTTAAATGGCAAGTGATAGGGCTTTCATCTTTCACATGTGTATTCCTTGTGACAAGAGCTTTCCACGGAAGCAAGAAAAAAAAAAGAAAAGAAAAATAAAGAGAAATATTAACAAAACTTAGGATGCACGTACCAAAGGGTACCTGCATCCCATCATGGCGACAGGCGATGACGATTCGTATATATACATCACTCAACGTGAAGTATGGATAAATGCTGGAAATTATGTATTTTCATAATTGATTGTAAAAACAGTGTTTGTGGAGATGGTGAAAATGACAAGGAAGAAGGTACCAGTATTTGAGCAATGATTTGTGGTACCTACATCAAAGAATGCCCGGTGCCTACATCATCGTCATTTTGATTTGGTAGTTCTAAATTGCTTGTTTTGATTTTTATGATCATATGGGTATTATCATTTCTTGATCTAAACATTATCTTCACGTTGAGAGTGCAAATCCAACTTGAACAGATACTGAAGGATGTAAACATACGAATCAGCATCGCCTGTCGCCATGATTGGATTTACGTACCCGGTGGTACGTGCATCTGCTTTGATTATTTTGAAAGCAACTTTCCAAGATTAGAGAGACGAGGTGTTGGTATGACAGTTTGTAAGAAAATTAATTTTGAGGTACAATAAGTGGTCATAAATAGGACGTGTTTACATCAACAACGATGAGTAAGATGATGAAAATGACGATCATCTTAACGTCAGAACAAAATGAAAAATGACAAGCACACAATCTGAGTCAATACTTTTATTAATTACTGTTCACTTCAAACTGACATTCTTGGATTTCATTTATACGTTATCTTCTGAAAACGATACACCATTATCATTAATGACAAAAAGTTCAATTTATTTTTTCCTGAATCAGTTTATATGGCCACTTGTTGAATGCTTATGGATCCTTTTGAGGTATAATATTGCACCATGTATATATGAATAGCATGTAGGTCCTAAGATGCAAAGACTACTCAGGTAAATTCTTTTAATGCAAAAAAACCAAGTGTATCTTGGCGAATATTCATCAAAAGACTTAAATCCAGATCTAAAAACCATTACACATCTTTGGATCTTACGTTCTAGCGAACAGAAACAAAAAGTCGGAGCGAATTTCTTATATTTTCATCATCCTTGAAAAGATATTCAGTAGCTGAGTCAAATTATTAATGATCAGTCAAGAGAGAACAATCTATATATGAAATGACAGTATATGTGACCGTATTATGACACCTCTATCCACAAGGTTATAGTCCACGGTGAGCAATACAGCCGTGGGGAGGGGTCGTTAATCTCTCCCCCGCTCTAACCCACGGGCTCCTCATGACACCTTTACACCTGCTCTGTTTGAAACTAGAATTGATATTATTAGACAAGATATTTTCATACATTATATCATCATTCTGTGGACCATGTAGACTACAAAGGGGGGGGGGGGTTGTAGTTATAAATTGACCGATTTTAGTAATAAGGAATGAAAAGATGTCCCGGGACATAGAGGAAGGGGAAGGCGTTCAGACTATCTGTATTTTTCTTTGCAGTAAGAAGAAACTGGAAAATAAAATTTGAGTAAAGATGTGTTGCCTCCAAAATGTTTTTGGAACAATTCGCACCATTTGATCGATATTTAAAAAAAAATAACGATGTCATGAAGGAATTAAGCATACTTTCTGTTTCATGAATAAATAAATAACAAATATTAGATAAATTCATTGTAACTTCCAGTAAGTGATAAATGACTTTAAATACGAGATGTAAATCATCATACATCTGAGAATAATAACTTTGCTGTATACGGTGCATTCCTACAGGTGTTAGTCTCGTGTATTTTCACTTACATATGTTTGAAATATACCAACAAGGCCGGTAGGTGGTATATCTGGCCCCGGGGTCCGGACCATGGGTCACTGACGGCACTTTTACAAACTTTCGGTGAATCCTTTCACCTGTCAGTCCTATTCTTTATTACCAAAGGTGTGCAATTTATCTGTAGCACTGCGCCTGGCTTGACAGGAATTCATTAGGCATACTGAACTATTTTATTTGAAACTATAATTGTTATGTCCTTTTTATATCTCCATATAATTCCTACTTGGCTTTATGCTCAGTATTTGATATACTAGCCGGCCTCTGTCAATGGACAGCGAGGATGGCCGTATTTTTACTGATTTATTTCGTCGTATTTTCTTTCAAACCAAAATCCCTATGCCTTGTCTCTCATTGGGGGTATGAAGAATTGTTAACGATAAAACAAATATCGTGAGACGATCAAGTCAAGAAAATGAATAATTTATTATAAATAATGGTAAGAGAGATTACATTCTTTACAAGATAGGACAAAAATTTAAATGAATGTTTAAAACATCATGGCATGATAGAAATGTCCACGAAAAGAGCCCGTGTCCTACATTTACCATCTTTTTTTATTTCAGAAAGGGCATGTGGTCTGTGATGAGTTTTCAGGCTAATCTCATATGGAGTGTCGTCTTTACAGTCGATCATTGTACAATGCTTGAAAATATATGATGAGACTCGTTTAGTAGAGAACTTAAAATTAATCCCTCCGAAGTTCGATTGTACTATTGGCTTTAATCATATTCACATATAACTCTATATTTCATGTGGCATTAATTTAGAATACTAAAATATATATCAAGAATAAGCGTAACTAAATATTGTCTGTTAAAGAGATTAGACAATGAATGGATTCAACATACTTTAAAATTCTCCTCCTTTTATTCAGATTAAACAGCAAAAGAGCGCTCTGAATAAGCTAAATGGTTCTAATGGGAGTTTTTTTTTTACATCGTTTCATAAGGCAATGTTTGATTTTAATCAAATTACCATCCCTGTTTATGGCCACTGTCAATAGGTGACTTTTTTCTTACACTCGTTACCGCATCCATATAGGTGTCGCCACTTGAATTTTGTGTTTAGCTTACTGCTTCCAGCAAAACATTTACTTTTGGCATACTAAAGTCTATAGTGATGGAGATAGTTTTCCATTCCCATAGTTGATACTTGTGGTTTTTCCTTGTATTTCTTATCAATTTTGTATTTTATCCAGTTCTCATGCAATAAAACTAAAGAAATGAGATGTTTTGAAATATATGCATGAATATTAATGTCGAACAAAAATGAAATTTAGAGGTGGTCGCATTAAAGTGGTGAGTCAAAAGGACAAATTTGAAATGAAACTGAGCTTTCAAAGGAAATATAACAAACATTGAAAACAATCTATCAAGAAGCCCTTTGTTACGTCAATTTAAAGACGTTCATGGAATGAGCCAATAAGGCATTAACAGAAAGTAATGTAAATTTGAAGAGCAAAGGGGAGACTACTCGGCGGAGTCCTAATATTATTTATTATATTTTATCTGATATCATTTTGACTCCTCTGAATCATGTTAGTTTGCAGTAACACAGACAAACATTCACTATCTGATACATACATGTTTAGGACATTTTTGCCCAGGCGGCTGCTCTCTTACAGTAGGATTGGGAAAATTAGTTTATTTTTCTTTCAGATCCAAACGAGACGTCATTTGATCTAATACGAGAAGGTAGTCCAATTGTTTAAATTTAGAGTGGTTTGCAAGGCAACTAAATAATCCACACTCACTATCAATTTGTCTTGTCATCAATAGGCTGTCCTGAGAGTTTTTCGGACAGAGCACAGTAGAGGACAGCCTATCGATGACAAGACAAATTGATAGTGAGTGTGGATTATTTAGTTGCCTTGCAAACCACTCTAAATTTAAACAACTGGACTACAGCAAGTATACTTTGAAGTCAAGATAATAAAGTCGACATGATTTTATCTTTGAGAAGTGTCCAAGTCAGCTTAACAGATAAATCCAGTAGTCTGTCTCCTAAGATAAATTCTTGTGTGGTGATGCCGTGTCTACCTCCTCTGACATTTTACACTATCGTTATGTTTGGACTTTCTTTGGTTACGACGTATCTTACCATTTACCGCAAAACAAACCATTTACATCGTATCTTCTAGTAACATGCAAAACAAACAAAATGACTTCGCTCCCCGACCGATTTCCAAAATTGGTAGTAAATGTTTGCACATGCGCTGGAATGATAGGAACGTGCTATCTAGCGCCAAAATTGACGTCATCAATTTGCCCAGGTAAGCTCCGTAAGACCTGTCCTGGAATGTTCCTTTTGATGTGTCGGATCAAAGTTCATGTTGGGGGAGTCGAGCTATAACGTTTTATTGTGGTTACGAATCGATTGAGATTTTCAATAGAGCTCCAAGGACGATGAAAGTTACCTGATTGTAAAACTTTAAAGTGCGCAGCCAACCCCCGCAATCAAGTTATCATACAGACACCAACAATAATGCACCGTCATTTTGGCCTTACCTAACATTTTGGCGGATGTGATCAGAACGTTCTCGTTATTGACCACTCGTCTTGCAGCACCCGTTCTCAGAGGATGGGTACCTGATCATGACGTATCACACGTACTAGATAATGATCATGATAATTAAGTTCGTCACAATGATAACCCCCGGAAATGATGTAGGTAAAAGAACCTGAATGGACGTCATGAAACACGTTTGGGGTTTCAGTTTGTCCTTAAAAGGGTAGTTTTTGTGCAATAATATTGTGTCTGTTCTCTCCCTCCCTTATTTCATTATTCTCTCTGGGGATCTTTTCTTTTTTGAAATTTCAAGTTTTATGGGAAGCAAATTTAAACTCCAAAATACGAAAATAGATCTTTGTATACTTGATGTAGCATTGAATATTTGAAGTTTGAAACTAAAATCAGACGAATAGCAAATCTTGAATGTAATCTCTCTCATGACTCTATTCAAACATCTTTGTTTTAGACTGACGAAATGTTTCTCACTTTGTTAGGACGCAAAACAAGCGAAATGTTCCTTAAATGGATGTTTGTACGCTTGTTTTGCCTCGTCCACGACAGCTTGATCTATACATCAAAAGTTCTAATTCTAATTCTGTGTTTTAAAATCGGAAGTACGCGCGATCCAGCACGTGTTTTCTTTGGTAGGTATGAGACAGGATTGAATGAGCGCACCTTGTATTACGTAACAGGCGGAAATTATTTCTTGACCTACCAAAGTCCTTCATGCAGTGTGCACGAGGGGGAGTATGGAGGAGTTTGTAGCAACGAGTTACGTCCCTTGTCGTTCACAAGGACCAATCAAAATACAAGAAAAAAAAAATTCCATTGAGAAAATTACATTGCTCTTTTATCATACTATGGCTTCTTTCTACAAATGCATATTGGATATGAGCCAGGGAGACCTATTTACATGGTTATCATTCGATTTTATAGCTGTTGCGCTTGTATACAATGTTCTGTTTTTGCTGTTTATTTATTGGTTTCCTTGGGATAAAGAGTCTGCAAGGATTTAATGTCTTCTAAAGCAAACATAGAATACAAATTTAAATACAATATTACAGACATGTAAATATATGGAAGATTTTGGTTTCCATGCAAAATACGTGTAAATAAAATGGTCCAAATAATAAGCGGACAGGGTTTTTTTTTTTTTTTTAATTTTCAATTGAAATTTGATTTTTTTAAATTATCTTATAAATCACGTACGCAATTTTCATAAGTATTGTGGATTTAAAACAAAGAGTAGATGCTTCACTCTGAAATCAAAACAAAATGTTGTACAGATGTTTAACGTCTTCAAATTCATTAGCATCATTTTAGAGACATGCACGTTTCGGGTAATAAACCCTCGTCAGTGATTCTCAATCTAAACAATGTAATATGACCAAAATCTATGAAAATGATGTTCTTAATATACCAAAAGACGTAGCAAAATGGCTGGGATATGATGCCACAGGACCCAGGTTTTTGAAATTTGAGAAAATTTGTAAACAGAAATTTTTAAATGCGTTTGAAGAAACGACCAAAGTTGATCGAACTTGGCTACATGTGCCCTCGGGGACTCTTGGTCCACCAGCAGTGACACTCACCAAGTGGTACAAATGTTTAACGTCTTCAAATAATTAGCATCATTTTAGAGCAGATAAATTTACAGCATGGACCAGACATGCACGTTTCGGGTAATAAACCCTCGTCAATGATCCGAGATATATTGAAGTATAGTGAGTGAATATTGTGATTTATTAATACAAATACATGCATGAGTTTTTGAATAAATTGGACTTCGGTATGCATATGAGTGAATAAAGGGATGCATTGATACAAGTGCACAGACATATTATGGAGTACCAGTATGAACATTCATCAATAATATACCACATACATTTGAGTTAATAAAGCGAGTACAATGAGTAAATAAGAATGAATATTGCTACGAGTTCACATGTGAGTAAATAAAACGATATTTTGATAATAATTCATGTTCCCAAACGAGTGAATTATGAGATATGTTGTACGAGTCTGATACGAGTTCAAATGTGAGGCCTAGGAATTCAAGTGATACTTTCATATGAGTTCACATAGAGACTATCGATACGAATCAACTCCATTCACATGAGTAAATTAGTTAATTCTGTACGAGTTCTCATATTATGCTAAGATTTCACATATGAGTAAATAAAGTGATATGTTGTTGGGAGTTCACATGATATGAGTAAATGACGAGGTATATTGACACGATTTTACATGGCAGAGTTATTAAGTGTTAAAATAAAGACATGCACAGAAAATGATTGAATAACAGCAGATGTTTAAAGAATGTGTAATGTAAGTAAATAAAGAGATACATTGATACAAACACATTTATGAATAAATATACAGATATTTCCTTTTTTCGCATTTTATACTCATCATATTTATTCATCAATTTATATTTATTTACACATCAATTCATTGATAAAAGTTCGAGAAATCGCTGAACTAGTTTCAAATATAGGGAAAATGGAAAGAAATCGTCGATTTTGAAACTCCGAAGCCGATAGATGTATTCATTCATTCATCTTTATTTATTTCTTTATTATTTATTTATTTATTTATTTATTTATTTATTTATTTATTTATTTATTTATTTATTTATTTATTTATCTATTTATTTATTTATTTATTTATTTATTTAATTATTTATTTATTTATTTATTTATGTATGTATTGAAATTTCTCCGACTTGAGCACAAGATTTAGTGTTGTAGAGCCAAACTTTTCAAATCTTTGCATCTATTTTTATTATCAGAATTTATAGCATTCATATCGCTTCAACTTCTTAAATTTTAACAATTTTATCGATTATTATTTTTATTTTTTGATAGCGAGGAAAAAAAAGAAAACGAGGTCAATTTGATGACTAGGATGACTTGAAATAAGCAGAGATTATTATGAAAGAAAACAAGCGTTATTCAGATAGGGCACTTTCTGGAACAATTTAAGAATTCCTAAAATTGACTGAAATATCAAAAACTGTTTATTTAGTATCATGTGCTATCTTGGTCAAGTTCACTACGAGGGTCATTCCGACGTCCACAAAATGTCGGACAGATAGATGTAGATTATATTTAGACTTCCTTTACATATATTTAACTTAAGTCAACTCATAGTTCAAGTTTGTTTACATTGAGTATCAGTGTCCACATTTTAACGTAAAAGTACATTTTGAGGCTTCTATAGTTATGCATGAGGTATATGTATAAATTGATGACGTTAATTTGCCTATGAAGCTCACATCGATTACATAATTCAAATAAAAAAATGTATATCTTTCCCTCTCTCAAACTGAGCTTAATTAAAAATAGAAAAAAAATTGTTGTAATCAATAGATCATTGCATGCACAACACTGCATTGCATATTAATGTAAATGTGTCTATTAATGAATTATGAATTTGAACACGGTCAGACATATACGGAATAAATGGAATATAGATAATATTTATCATATACAAAATTACTGGAAAAAGTAAGAATTGTTTTACAAGATATATAATCCCGCATATTACGTCCATTTTACAAATGGTATGTATGTAAAAATATGAAAGATAATAAAATATGAAATTTCTTATCATTTCTTGAAAAGAGATATGCCGATATAACTACATAAATATTATTCATGTAATTCTCAAGATTATCATAGTGCAATTTCCATCCTTAATTAGATCTTAATGAACCATTTTTAATACTCTCAGTGTAGAAAAAAGTTCTCCATTGCCGTTAGGTAAAAGTCGTGTAAAGCAATGCTATTTGATGATGAATGTGTATTTGTAAATGAATTTGTAATAAGGAATAAAACATGTTCTTTATTAATTCTAGGATCCGTCAGAAGCCCTATTGTTTTATTGGGTCTTGTAGTAATACATTTTCTCCAGGCACCTTAAGGGGACGTAAAAACACATGTTGTAGCTTGTTAGAATTCATCATGTTAATTTACAGACTTATAACACGGTCCTCTTACTAATAGTGTATTCGGCAGTCTCTGACAGGGGAATATATAGATAAAGGTCACCACTTGACATGTAGACAAAAAAAAAAAAAAAAAAAATCCTCTAACTCTTTCTTCGAACATGACCGAGAAAAAAAAATGTCAAAACATAAGTTACTGAATAGGAAAAACTAAAGTTCAATATGACAAAAGTAGTGATGCTGATACGAAATAGACAGAATAATCAAAAATCAATAAAAGAATAAAATAAAGTCGCACTAAATTGCTATATCATCCAAATAAACAGATAAAGAAATAAGTAAATTAATAAATGAGCAAGTAAGGGATTAGTTAATAAATTAAGTCAATTTACTGCTTGTCTTTCTTTTCTATTCAATATGTGATTTTACATCTATATTGTAGTACATTTTAATTGAAATTCCCAAGTATATATTTTATCAAAATATCAATGGTTAGTTATTCATTGTCCCTAAAGTAGTAAAATTGTAAAATATCATGTAAAAAATTGGACAATTTGAAAAAGAATCTAGTATGTTTGTATTCTTCTACTTCTACAAAGAACCAATACTTTTTTAATTGAAAAAAAAAGAAAAAATAGGATTTTGAAATTATGACTGCTATAGTTATGAAGATATTTTGTGTTTTGTTCCTCATGGTTTTTGATCGAGATAAACTGAAAAATCCGAATAGAAAAAGAACAATCTCTTCAATATTCCATAAATAAAAAAAAGAAGAGAAAAAAACTTAAAAAAAAAAAAGAAAGTAAAAGTTTGCAACAGTTACATGATTGTATCACTAAAGGTAACTTGTTATTACAAAATGTAGTAAGCTACATAGCGCGAGCATCTCATGTGATCTCACACGGTGTTTTCCTCTAACTGATGCATATTGCCTGTCAAACTCTCTTTATATACCGACTATATTTATCAATCTATAATTAGAAAGAGAGATGCTTGAGAAAACCGAATTTCCGACATGCTCACGATCGGAAGATTTCGTATATTATGTTTCCCTTTTATGTTAAAACCTATTTGTTGATGACTTCCGAATGAGAGGTCAAAGTTTGATCTGTACTTTCTGTTTATATATTTATAGCCATGAATTTTGAAGATGAAATATACGATGGTTTTGCAGATTAAAATGATTCTGCATGAATTTAAACTTATCTACAAAGTTTTTTTTAAGTTATGTCAGGGAAACATGAGTAATAGTTTCCGCGTTTCCAAAGTTTATATTTGTTGATAGTTGGCGTACTGGTCATGACAACTTACACTGAGAGACTGGCTGCCCCGATCTGAGGCTTAAGGTTTATATAGGTATCTAAAAATAGACTAGAAGTTCAACCAATCAAATCGCGTTTCGGTATAGGTAATCGAGGGGACTGGAATATTTTTGGTAAGGTATAAGTTGTAACTTCGTTGTTATTATAATTCACTCTGAAATAATCTGATCATAGTATAATACCTATAATCTAAGTGGAAAAAACGAGAGAATTGAAGTGTTTACACAATTTAAATCATTTACGATCACGGCGCTGGAAGCTAATACAATGTTAGACACTGGGACCATATACTCAGCAGCGCGGGGATCCCCTCACTCACCGGACAGCATCGATATGCAAAGTGTAAGTATATATTAGATATTAACTGAATCAGTTTTATTTTATTTCTTATGCATTTTAAAACCCGAAACTTTTGAATATTGAGCATATTGTAATTATCGAAACAAAAAGTGTTTGAAATTAAAAAAAAAGAACATTTTTAGAAACTGGAAGCAGCACGGATACTTGATGGTGACACGCTTCTGTTTGAAACGTGTCGTTGTGTGATAATGATAATCAAGCATCTCAGAAAGGATTAGGCAGGCTGATTCTTCTTTTATCTCCAATAATCAGAAATCGGATTTCGATATTGATTGATTCACCTGTTAATTATTTTTACTTGTATGGTCCTTTACACCTGAAGAACGGTGCTATAGTTATTACTTTTCATCATATAAATGTAGAAATCCCCTAATCGGATCGTAGAATAGATACCTGTCATTAAGTCGCAATTTCCGAGGATTTTTGTCTAGTATAAATACCTAGATGATTTTATACAAGAAGTCACACTTATCTTAGAGTTCTGTGCCAGAACAGACGCGCAGTCATGTTTCTGACCAGCGAAATTTTATGTTTCTCCGAAGAAACAAAAAGTTACGATAATAGCTTGGATGCACTGGAATTGTTTGAAATGATGGGGGAAGTAGCTGGTGAAACTCAGGTAAACCATGCTTGATAAGGTAGAAACTATCCGGGGGCTGACTTAGGGTTATTGACAGGCTCCGATCTGATAGGTGTCCCTAACATGCTACTTTGATTGTGATTTGACAGGTTTATATGTGACTTGTCAAATGAAGCATGCTGTTGATTAAATATAATGTTCTATAATGATATTTCTTTCTCATTTACAGAGCTGGCAGGACATAGAAAGTTTGGCCATGATGTACCAAGACAATACTCCTTATGAGAACGGAATGTTACAAGCCCTGGATCAGCTACGTGGACCTACCATGGTATCAACGTGCGCAAATCCTAACATCAACAACAAACAAGACGCTGGGTCCGACCTCAATCACCAGCAGTTACAGAGCTGTGGGTCGCCGTGCAGTGAAGCCAGAGACACGTACGACGAACTTCTAGACTTTGATTTCATCCTCTCAAATACTATGGAGAATCAAAGTCTGTATCCAGAGGATAACGGACATAAAATCAAACAAGAACAAATACTGTCACCAGAATCGCTACCAGACTTTCATTCCACGTTTCTAGACATTCCTGATATTAGTTTGGACAATTCTGTGAATAATATGCCACCGGAGATGGAATCTATGAAAACTGATTTGAACAAGTATGTTAAACAGGAATGCAACCTTGCCGTTTCAAGTTCCTGTGTATCCAACTCTTGTAGTTCATTCATGGGCAATAAATCGCCGATCATGACAATGCCCCGTGTAAATTGCAATATCAGTCAAGTTCCAACCAGCCATCCGCAGCAGATGCCGTATCCCATGAACATTCCCGGCAATATTTCCCCACCGTCCTCGCCGGAGATGCAGGGTGAGCTCCCCAAGTACCGCGCTCCCCTCCAGATGTTACAACCGCAGCAGTCACACCCCCACTACCACCGCCTTCAGCAACATATACATCATAGTCCCCCGCAACACCAGCAGTATCTCATGCCGCATCCATTCTTGCCCAAAATGCAGCCTCAACACATGCTCCAAGTCCCACATCAGATGATAACGCCGCCGTCTTCGCCTCAGCAACTCGTAGACTTGCTTCTACCACAGCAATCTGTCGATGCTTCATCCGTACAACCCAAAAAGAGGGGCAGGCGAACGTGGGGCCGTAAGCGACAGACAAGCCACACTTGTACGCATCCGGGCTGCCAGAAAACCTACACCAAAAGCTCCCACCTCAAAGCCCATCTACGCACACACACAGGCGAAAAGCCGTACGCCTGCACATGGAAAGGATGCGGATGGAAATTTGCGCGCTCTGATGAGCTCACCAGGCACTATCGTAAGCACACAGGAGATCGTCCATTCCAATGTCACCTGTGTGAGCGCGCCTTCTCCAGGAGCGACCATCTGTCATTGCACATGAAGAGACACATCTGAACTGTCCGCCAGGTTTCGCACCATGTCTCTCACTCGTGAGCTCTTATGAGCTCAAACACTCAGGAGACTATGTTGCCTTATATTTGACTGCCTTCAAAATGTTTTATTGAATGAACATTTAAGCAACATTTAGATGTAATAATTTTTACTGTAAAATTGTTGTTGCTACCCGCAGTCAAAGCAAGGTTCAGTCTCGCTTTGCCGCTGGAGATTTTTTTTGGAGATTTGCCGAAAGTCTGGCTGGTCCGTTTCGGCTGCTATTCCGGAAATTTGTGATGAGTTATGCGGCATAATGCTTGTGTTAGCCGCTACCATGGCAATTTGAAGAGAAGGAGGGTTATTACGCTATTTATTATTATTGTTGCACATCGATATAAATATTATGATATTTAATATACGTTAACTTTGTTGGTATATGACAACGTGTTTTTATGTATTTGAGCCAGTCGTTCAATATGGTATTGTCTTGTAAAAATTGTAGCTATGCAACTGCCAAAAATCGAAGTACAAATTTTGTAGATCACAAATATGAGCTCCCAAAACATGATATTAACATGAGCAATTTGATATTTTTATATCTCACTCGTACATGTCTGAAGTGCAATTATGAAACATAGAATGACTGGTTACAGATATGAACTGTACGCCTTTACAAGGTCAAGTAGAAGCTACATTAGAATAGAAATATTAAGATCAAATGAATTATTTTATATTTGTAATAATTATTCTTATCACCGCTTTTTTCATAATCGTTGCGAACAATTTTTATAGAAAGTTTATTTATAATATCTTAGTATTTTACATAGATGCTACTATGATTTTTGTTAATTTTGTTTTCACACCATACAATCAAATAGTGCTTCGCAAGTTCTGTTCAAGATGAAAGTGCAATCTTCCAAAATTTTCAAATTTTTGTCAAGAATTAATGATTCATAATTCATACCAAAAAAATACGTAATCAAACTGGTGCTTCCCGCATGTTATAACTCTTATATATTTTGTATATGACCCATCCATTACTAGTCACGTGATTTTTACTTCTTGTTCAGAGCCTTAAGTGCCATACTGACAAGTTTACAGTTATAATGCCTTAATATTGTTACCATGATTTGTACAGAGGAAACCCGCTAGAACGGACCTCATAATGATGTCACAAATGTCAATATATATATATACACGTTCATGTTATAATTGATATATTAAAAGTCTATAGAAAACTATGAAATTTTATTTCTGTTCTTAACGATTGAAAAAAATGATGATGATGATGATGATGATGATGATGATGATGATGATGATGATGATGATGATGATGTGAAATTGAGGTATGCCTTCATCAATGAAAAAGAATCTGAATCGCAAGCATTCTGAACTTGAAGTACAAAACAAACATGGAACAAGTATCCTTCAGAAATACTATGAGAATGTATGCCAGTCTTAGGTACCAAAATATGAATACATGTACGGTAGTTCATGGTACCGGTAATATTAGTACAGATACCATCTGAACACATGGTAATCTGAGGACGTTTATAAAGTACAAAACACAAGTATTCGGATTGCACAAGTACCACAACACAAACACAGAAATGATGATAATCTTTAACATTCTGCTGATGAAGGATAACAATCACCGAATCACTTGACAATCTTTGGTGTTTATAAAGTACCAAAACACAAACACAGAATTCATGTTTTTACAAAAAATGAAAGACACATTGCCGCTTTCACTAAAGACCATGGACAGGACCCCTAGTATTTTATGGTCCCACATCCTTTATTTTCTACATTTGACAATAGTCTAATGATATCTTCCGTCTAGCTTCGTGTGGTTTTCTAACAAGACGACCTAATCAGCGAAAAGCGGCTCAAAACACCATGAACAAACATTATCAAGACGTGGTTGCAGAGAAACTGTTCCCAATTATGTATATTCATTGTATTTGTCATAAGAAAGAAGTCCCAATTATTAGAAGTCATTAAGATTCTGATTGGTTTTTCTGTTTTCTCTTGGAAAACTTTAATTCCTTTATTTACGTATATTCTTCTCAAATGGTCACAAAACATGTTTCTCATCAATGACGCCATGGAAACCCTTTAGGGAGCAACCATTTTATTTTTATTGGGGGGACAGGAAGACTTTTGCCAGCCGGAAAATTTTTTTCAGCCATTTTAAGAACCGGAAATTTTTTTTAACCGGGCCATTCGGGCCGGATTATTTTTTTTTGTAATTTTCCAATGTTGAAAATTACCCTAAAGTTTAAATAATTCGGCCATGATTTTTCGGCCATATTAAACATCAAACACACAATGAGTTCATCTCTTGCCAGCAGCTCACTTCATTTTAATTTCTTGAATGGCATATGGTGCCTATAATCTGTTTACTAAAATGATACTCAATGGAGACAGGCAATATGGTGCTAATGACTTTTGAATTTGATTTATTAACTCCAAATTGCGCAAAGTTTGTTCCATTTTTTATACTTTGTTTATGATACACAAAAAAGTGTTTACTGGGCAGTCGGAAAGGTCGGAAGAGAGGGGTGAGGGCCAATTTCATGATCCGGAAAATTTTTTTCGCTGGCCCTTCGGGCCGGAAAATTTTTTTCCCTAAAATTTCGATCCGGAAAATTTTTTTTGCAAAGTCTTCCTGCCCCCCCCCCCCCCATAAAAATCAAATGGTTGCTCCCTTATGGTCATATTTTGGAAGACTATTTTGATAGAAAAATAATTCATCAAATGGGGAAGATTTACCAAAACGTCACGAAATCGGATATTTTCCGGTCTATAGATATACGATGTTCCGTACAAGAAAACTGCAAGACTGAAGACAGTTCGGTATATTGCTACAACCATCGTCTTACTTGAATTACTCCAGATCTTTGTATGTATAAATGCACACACACACACATGACGATAACTTTTAATACAGCCCTCGTACATACAGGGTATTGATCAGGTAAAATGATCTTGCAATTGTCACAGCAACACATGCACATACAGTTAACTTAAACATCACGCAAGACAACGAAACACACAAGGAAAGAGGGAAAAAACAGTCGACATGAACCAGACCTATTGTAGGTGGCGCCACAGAGTTAGTTCTAATTCAAGTCTAATATTCACAAAATGACTTTCGCTCTCTTGATGCTTGTTTATTTTTTGTAAATAAACATATAACGGTTAGAAGTATACGTAACAAAATTTACATTGCAAGTACGCCTATTCAATGTTGACGTTCATTACACGATGAACGCGCGCGCACGAATTTCAAAGAGTGGTATACCGATGCTGAATTTGCGAGCAGGTGGAGATTCCTAACATGTCGACGGGCGACGGAACAGACGGGAACAACCAAAACATTGAAATGTGAATAACAGCTCTATGTACATGTACAGTCTCCACATACTCCATTTTTAAATAACTTCAGTGTAGATGGCGCTACCGAATTGAATTTATGCGGCACCGCTACTCTGCACTGACTACTGTACTCTTTTAAAATAAGATTTATTTTGTTCAAATTGTTTATAAAAAGTTCTAACTCATGGTGAAAACGTTTAGCAAATATGTATAACAGGTATTTTTAAAAATTGTGAAAAGGTTACTTATCAGTCTATTTGTAAATATGAACTTCGATGTAGATGGCGCAACCGAAATGAATTTATATGACGCCGCTACTCTCATTATAAATAAGGCCTCATTTTCTTCCATTTGTTTATAAAAAGTTAAACTTCATCGTGATAATGTTTTAGAGATAAAAAGTATAGTATCCAGTACTTTTAAAATTAAACCGTACATTTTATCCTCTGCAATGGATTATTTCTTGTCCTTCCTGGTAGGATAAAACATAATTTTCACTCAATTTCTGTGAAAATTCGACTACTTTGTCAAAGATATTTAAAATTTGAATGTCTCTTAATGTAAATACAAGTATAAGGAATGAGTGTCTTTTACACTCTGGTTCGACAGGCGCAAATCTTTCGAGAACCGCTTCGCGATCGCGGTTCACAAGATTTGCGCCTGTCGAACCAGAGTGTAAAAGCCATTCAGAACGCTAAAATAAATGATACCATCTTTTTGTGGTGAGTGACTGATGATGATAAAAATGATACCTTTTTTGCGAATATCATATTTCGCTACTGTGTCTTTATTTCACTGGGACATATTTTTTCGCGTTTTGATACATGTACATGAATGGTAAGCGTAGGATTTTTCCACAATAGGCTATAATGCCTAGCATTAATATCTTGCATTTTATAGATGGCGTAAATATCTTGTCATTTTTATCGTCACAAGATGTTCGTCTCTAGAGTTCCAGATTGTCATGAGTCGATTTTGGTATGAAATGATAAATATTTCCACGCCATTTAGAAATTGAACAACGTCTAAATTTTGTCAAAATTTCATAGGTTCAATCTCAATTGTTACTGTAAAATAGGAAGACTTCAGTGAATGAAACAGGAGGCTTTTGCGTGTTACGTCATATAGATTAGTTACGAGCCTACGTTAAGATAGATTGATGACCATCTCAATACATGATACAAATTCAAGGTTCTATAAGTAAAATCCCGTAGCACACGAGTGTCATTGATAGAGGACCAGGAAACCCCGAGGGCACATGTAGGTAACCAAGTTCGATCAACTTCTTCAATGCATTCGAAAATTTCAGTAATCAAAATTTCTTGAAATTTCTAAAACGTTGGTCCTGTACTGTATACCATCATATCCCACTCATCCAGTGCTACGTCTTTCATTACATATTTTCACACTCTCTGGCCATATTACATTGTTTAGATCGAGGATCACTGACGAGGGTAAAGTACCCGAAACGTGCATGTCCGGTCCATGCTGCAAAATTATCTGTTCTTAATATGCTATTGAATGTATTACTGAATTACAGAGAACGGGAAGTAACTCTAAGCTGTTTTCAAATATCATATATTGCTAGCCATATTGAAAAAAGCGGCTTTATTTAGTTTAGTTCTTTACCTTCTCGAGGAAAATGTCAAATCAATTTTAAATGCACTTGACACTTGTTTCGCACATTAAAATCCTCATCAGTGATGCTTCCTGCCAAATGTGAAAAAACCCTGAATTTCAGACACAGCCAAAATTCATTTAAGGATGACGAATACTTAAGGGATTCAAGGTCAAAAGCTATTTTAAAACTGCTTTAATTGATCAATGTGTCCTAAATGAAGAAGTATACAACAAGAGTTCATCTCAATCCAGGTTTTTTTATATATTCAATGGTCTGATGAGCATAATGGTCCAAATACAGCAATAAGCGTACGTTACATTTCTAACGGTTAATGCCATAAAAATTCAAAATTCGAAGCTTTTCAATATTTTCTTGTTATTTACACAAATGATATTCGAGTTTTCACTTTATACTGAATATCTTAATTCGTTTAGAGCAAAAACTTCATCAGTATAGACAAGTTTTAGAACATAATCGCCATTTTGCCTCCATGTACCCCATGTACAATAACGTAAAAATACGCAACAGTACCATATAAATCGCACATAAAACAATAAAATCAAGGTCAAACCATGCAAAAATGGTTGTTGATATATTCTAATCTATAAGATCAATTGATTTGTAAAGAAAATTTTATATGTATCCATATAAATAGTAAAGATACAATGATATCCCCCCCCCCCCCCCCATTTTTTTCTCGAAAAAAAGATATATTGCAACCTATAGCTTTTCACTTATATAGGATTGCTACCTTAACATCAATAAAAAATATGAATAATTTTATGCATACACTGTCAGGCAATTTCATTGTAATGACCTTGATCATTGAGCTTGATAACTCTTTTACGTATATATAAAAAAAACTCAAACGCATTCTGAGAATCATGTACAAGACGACACGAAGCATAAGCCCTTGCCTAGTAATAAAAATCTTGGACTTTTCATAGTGTCTCATTCTGAGATGTTTTAGAATTTTTTCCACAAGTTTTCTTTTATTTAAACCTCTGAGCTTTAGTTTCAGCATTTGACCTTGAAAATCAATCAATTTTATCCAATCACCCTATCCATATAATAGTCATGGAAAATTGATGACGTCATCCGACTATTTGTCCTTCTTAAGTAGCGCCCTCTCGTTTTATTTATTTGGATTTCAGATTTACTTTGCGGAGAGTGCGCGGCTCCGAATTTCCTGTAGGGTCGATTCAGTAGAATAGTGAAATAACATCTATGACCAAAATAGCATTGGAGGGATGGTGCTCAGATGTTAACATCCATTATTTTCGATATATTTGGATGAAATGACGAGTTTCCGAAATAGCAAAATAACGTGAATGCTTTAAAATAGATAAGGACCAAAACAAAGCTCAGGCGACAGACCGGGAAAGAAGTAATTATTACGCGTCAAACATCCTGCCACGGGGAACAACTTATACTTTTCTGTCTTTATTTTTTAGGGGGAGAGGAGGGCTGGGAGGATGTATTGGTGTTTTCATATGAAATTGAAATTTTCCCCCGTCCCGCAAGTCCATTAATTTTGGTATACCCGTTCACAGATAAGAAACTTGGTTCATATGGCACGTGATACCGGCTCACGTGATGTAATTTATGCTATATAACGGTGTGAAAATAGGTATGGGGAATTATATCTTGCATAAAGGAATGATTGAGTATCAGAGGATATTAGTTCTAAGCAGCTTTTGTCATAGTTAATGTCGCAGTATTTTCAGCATTGCATGTGTTTATCACTAATTTCAAAGATGTAAATAACCTGTAGTTCAAACTCACATACTTTTTAAATTTGCTAGTTCATCATTTGAATGTTTACTTAGAAATGGTACCTGTGGTAAAAATGAATGTTTATGTTTCAATGAGGATAATTACAATGGAAATAACACAGAAGTAATATAGTCAATAATAGATAAATAAGCATTGGGATTATGTTTTAATTATAGGACAGAAACGTGAAGCAATGCTTATTGATATACAGAAGAGGAGTAGAAGGAAAATCTGCCATTAGAACAATGCAGTTTTATAGATGATAATCCTACGCTATTATTTACTGATATATTATTTCTGTAATTAACACTATAATGCGTCAGAATAGGGTAACCGTGTCGATAAAGCCTGCGTCAGAATAGGGTAACCGTGTCGATAAAGCCTGCGTCAGAATAGGGTAACCGTGTCGATAAAGCCTGCAATTATTCTTCCAGGAAGATTACTTTCCTCTCCTTTATTCTTCTTTTCCGAAGATTTCCATAACTATTTACATATTGTCAGAATAATTCATTTAAAGCTTGATACATCAATGTCACTTTGTGTGGGTGTCTGCTCAGCTCTGTGTTTTTTTTGCATTGGGTGTATTCGAGTTTTGCTGCGGGTGCTGCAACCGAATATTGTTGGAGATCCCCTCCTTTCTTTTTGGTCACAGATTTATTTCATTAGATTACAAAAATGTGTTATCTTACAGCTACATAATGTATGTCTATCTGTGATCCAAACTACCAGAGAAGTGATCAGCTCAAGTAACGCTAAGTCAGATTGTTCTGCTTCTTTTGTAAACAAAAGAAAATAGGCTGTGCTCATCCTTCAGTCACCTTCATATTGTCAGCATCATTTACACAGCCAATTGTGCCTCACATGAAATTCATATGAAATGAGCATCATGTAAATTTCACATGAAAGTTCATGTGAAATTCATATAAATTTCACATAAGATTTATGTGAAAAATATTTCACATGAATTTCACATAAATTTTCTTCACATGAATTTTTTTAAGTGACCTTCACAGGAAACTGATTTCACATAACTAAATGTAAAAATCTTCACATGAATTTCATGTGAAAAATTTCATGTAAATTTCATGTTCGTGCTCGTTTCACATAAATTTCATGTGAACTTTCATGTAAAGTTCATATAAATTTTACATGAATTTCATATGAGGCACAATTGGCTGTGTATTTATGACAAAAAGAAATATTTCATTTTTTATTTATATGCACTTTGATCATAAATTTATTTCATAATATTACCAAAAAAACAAAACAAAACAAAGCAAAACAAACAAACAAACAAAAAGAAAAAAAGAAAAGAAAAGAAAAGAAAGAATTAAAAAAGAAATAATGCGTTTACTTCTTTCCTTCTTAAAAAAATTGTATTTTATTATCCCCTCAACGATTTTCTTTTACATACATTGCCATGATGTAAATGAGTTACAGTCAATGGAACTGTACCTAGAGCTCAACTTCATCCGACAGCTAATTTTATATCTCTTGACGATTCCTGCGATTGCCTTATCAAGGGCATACTTTATTTAGCTGAGCGGAGTGTGGGGTGGAGGGTGGACTATCAACTGCATGAACATAGCAACAAACAATAGACATTCAACAGCCACAGCAAAAAGAGTGATACCCTCACATAGTACTGTAGACTGAGAAACATGAATGACAATATATAGAGGGAGGGAGACCAACACGCCTTTATTCCTGACTCAGTTTACACGACCATACTCTATAATTTTATCAGGCGCGTAGCTGCCATGTAAGCCAATAAGCCCAAACTTGCACATTATTCGGTGATAAAACAAAAACTGAATTTTAAACAAATGTAAAATAAATAAATAAATTGAAAAAATAAATAAGATAAACAATGAAAATAAAATAGATTTGAAAAAAAAAATTAAAATTTCTGAAGCGTGGGTCCTGTTGCAACATATCCAACCCTTCCTGCTACGTCTTTCGGTACATTTTTTGACATAATAACTTTCATACTCTTTGGCCATATTACATTGTTTACATTGATGATCACTGACGAGGGTTAAGTACCCGAAACGTGCATGTCTGGTCCATGCTGTAAATTTATCTGCTCTTATATGATGCTATTGAATTTGAAGACTTTTAACATTTTAAAAATAAGGATGTCAGCTGCATGAGCAGTAAATATAGTTCCCCCCCCCGAGGGGTTTGGCAGTAAGTATCCCTGACATGATCGCCATAGCACTTTCTATATTGACATACCCTCAGACAGTGCATTTATTGTAGATATTGTTTTCATTTTCGTGCATGAACATCGACGTTGGGTTCGACTAGCGAAACAGGGGATGCTTGCTCCTCCCGGGCACCTGATCCCACCTCTAGCTTGCTAGGGGTCCGTCGATGCTGAGTTATGTGCTCTATTGTGAGTGCTGTTGAGATCATCGTCAGTATCATGATCGCCATAGCACTTTCTATATTGATATACCCTCAGACAGTGCATTTATTGTAGATATGGTTTCATTTTCGAGTATGAACATCGACGGCGGGTGCAGCTTGTCAAACAGGGGATGCTTATTCCTCCGGGGCACCTGATCCCACCTCTAGCTTGCTAGGGGTCCGTCGATGCTCAGTTTTGTTCTCTATTGTGAGTGCTGTTGAGATTATCGTCAGGATCTTCTTTAACTCTTTTATTTTTGAAATTAGTGTCAGAACAAGTTATCCTTCTATTGGTGTTTGACTGTCGAGGGGTTGTTTAACCCCCTGGGGATTAATAGTGTGTCAGACTCCCGTGGTTAAATAAAGGTACCGAAGCAAAAAAAAAAACCAAACAAACAAATAAACAAACAAATGTGGACATACGAAAACATTCCGTGCTCTGCAAAGGTTACTTGTTCAAACATGTATGCCATACTTGTGTATTGCAAGAAACAGTTAACCTTGTGATCATATCCCCCAACTTGATAATTCATCCACAATGACAAAGTTCTTTCGCAATTTTATGAAATGGCTTCCCCGCACAGTACCACAGCTTAGCAAACAAAGTCATTCCTCATATATCTCTGCTTTTGGTCGCAAGTACTTATTTCAAAATTAATGAAGTTTTCGAATATTGTCATCGGTTTAACATTTAGTTACAAAAGAGGACATACATGCCCTTTAAATCGTTTCTTTTCATGTGTACTTATCCCTCTTATAAAGCTTATTCTTGGATAAATTCATCAATGACCAATCCGCTCAGACACGGAATATATCCTATACATGTACATACATCTCACGTGACGATTGTTCGCATGCTCTAGAAGAACAGGTGCTCTCTCCAGATAGAGACAAAGATCACGAATACCTAGACATAGCAAGACTCTTTATGAGGAAGGAATAAAGTCAAACTACTGCGTCATATTCTATCATGACGATGGACTAAAGCAGAATGACTGCGTGATAATTTCGCATTTTCATTAATAATTATCTAAAAGAATAACAAAGACATGTTTCTATCTCATTTCTGTTGTTTTCTTCATGCCCAAAAAAGTAAAAAAAAAAAAAAACAAACAAACAAACAAACAAACAAACAAAACAAAAAAACACCCTTGTGTTTTCTATTTGTCATTGTAATTTCAATAATGTATTCTCTTCTGGAGAAATAAAGTATTTTGATCGTGAACTTTTAAAACAATTTGAATCGAATAATCCACAAACGAAAGCCAAACTCGTTTACGACGAAAGCGTGGGACCAAAACAAAAACTCTGTAGAACTATCCGTCAAGTATATTCAAAACTATTTGAAATGTAAACGTCTTCAAATTGAATAGCATCATTTAAGTACAGATAAATTGGCAACGTGGACCAGACATGCACGTTTCGGGTACTAAACCCTCGTCAGTGATCCTCAGTATAAACAATGTAATATGCCAAAAAAGTATGAAAGTTACTATGTCGAAAAAGCGTACCGAAAGACGTAGCAAGATGGGTGGGATATGATGCTACAGGACCCACTTTTTAGAAATTTCAAGAAATTTTGATAACAGAAATTTAGAATGCGTTGAAGAAACGATCAACCGAAATTGATCGAACTTGAAAGGTAATGTACAGTGTATTTCAGTTTGAACTTTACTGATGAATATCAAAGAAAGGAGGGAATCTCCAACAACACACGGTTGCAGCACCCACAGCAAAACTCCAAAACATCCAATGCAAAAACACAGAGCAGACACCCACAGAAAGAGACGCAAAAGGGACAAGGAACACCAACTCACACAACAGAAACATGAAACACAAATATCAAATATAAACCAACGAGACCAACTCGCACCATAGAAACATGACATACAAAAGACCACACATCAACCAACGAGACCAATGGGTAACCGGTGCCGACTTAGGACGGCAATCTACCTCGCAAACAGCAGACGATGTGGTTATCCTGGATTACGCGCGCACAACCGTCCCGCTTTTCCAATTACCCAGAGGTCTCGAAGAACGTACAATTGTGGTGTAAAATAACCTCCATCCTGTAAGATGAAGTTACAAACAGACAGCATGACGCAGGGGCCCAAGAAAAACACAGATGGATATGTAAATTGGTATAAAAACAGAAGGCGTATAAAATGCAGTCCGTGCTCTGCCGGCTGTAGCGAGCCCATGCATGTGATCCACCGATTAGTCCGACTGAGATTCAGAGAGGACAGGGGGCCGGGGCCCAGTGCTTTCTAAAGAGGTTTGTACAGAGCCCATCATGGAGTCCTGTCGTCACAGTCAATCGGAGTGCAATTCTTAAGAATGCGTTGGTATAAGGCTGTAAATTGGTCAAGTACCAAGCCAAGTGTTCGTCTGATGACAGAAGGATCATATTCACGGTATAAAAGGCGTTTGATGATTCTAACGCAATGTCGATGGTTATTCTGTCTACCTTTGATCCTCCTTATTTCAAGTTACCACAGGTTGTGAAATGCCCAAAGTAATATACTCTGTTGCATTTATGGGTCCCAATTTCAAAAGAAGTCGACAATAATTTTGTAAAATTTCCAAAAAGTCTTTACTAGTTCGTGAAAGCGAAAATCTTCACTAAAAGTTTCTTCTTAATTTGTAAATTTCTACTATGAAAATCCAAACATCAGAACATGCTCTAGGATACCGGATAAGCTATGAAATATATCGTAAAACGGTAATCTAGGAGCATCACCATCAAGCCAGGCAAATTTTACAATGTTGAATCCAAAATCATCTTGTATGAATCTCTCGATTAACATTTTTGATATTTAAGTCCAAAAAGTACATGATACATAGATGACGTGTTGTCCATCAATAATCCGAACTTCATATTTGGCCATATTTCATTGTTTGGATTGAGGATCACTGACGAGGGTTAAATACCGGAAACTTGCATGTCTGGTCCGAGCTGTTAATCAATCTGCCTTTAAATGATGCTAATGAATTTGAAGACGTTTAACATCATCTACATGAAATTTATCCTCATGAACTAGAGATCATGGAAACAACCGAGAGCGACAGATCCGCTTCGTACTTGGATATACTTCTATCTTTCGACGCAAACGGCCATTTGAACTCCTCACTGTATGACACGCTTGATGATTTCAGCTTCCACATAACTAACTTCCCCTTCATGAGTAGCAACATTCTGTCTTCTGCTGCTTTTCGTTCCTCAGCTGATACGGTACGCCAATATGAAGATTTCATCGTTAGAGCCAGACGGCTTGCAAGTAAGTTACTTGTTCAGGGTTATATTGCACATCGGCTGAAATCATCATTGAGGAAGTTCTTATGTCGCTACGGGGATATAATAAAAGCAACTCAGATTCCCCTTTCCAGAATGATCAGTGACATTCTGGATTGTGAGTTAATGGCTGTCATCATCACCAAACAAGAAATACTTACCTGATGTGTACATCAATATGTACTTCGAGACAATCACCGAATTTGACAAGTTTCCATAGAGCTGTTGCGACGGGTGTTGCATGCAATTAGGAGACGCTGTATCTCCCCGGAAACCTGGTCTCACTTCGGATTGTTTTTCATTCCGAGGTTCGCAACCGTTTCTATGGGAATTCGAATGATTTTGCCTTGCCTTCTCGACTTTGAGACTGAATAACTGATGGGTACTACTTTAATGTTTATTTGTGGTCCTACTTACTTGGATACTTGATCCGTAAACGTCTTCAAATTTAATCATTTGGGAACAGATGAATTTGCAACATGGACCCGACATGCACGTTTTGGGTATTTAACCCTCGTTAGTGATCCTCAATCTAAACAATGTTACATATCACAGCTCATCCGGTACGCTAGAGCATGTACTGATATTTTGGATTTTCACAGTAGAAATTTACAAATTACCAAAAAACTTTTAGGTCAAGGTTTCCGCTTTCATAAACTAGTTAAGACTTTCTGGAAATTTTACAAAAATTACAGTCAACTTCTTTTAAAAATTCGGATCTATACATGCAATAGAGTACATTACTATGGGTATTACACAACCTGTCTTTTATGGTGATATGATAAACAAAATAAAAAGGATCAAAGGTAGGCAGCATAACCATCGAAAATGCGTCAGAATCATCAAACGCCTTTTATACCGTGGGTATGATCCTAATGTCACCAGACGGACACTAGGCTTGGTACTTGACCAATCTACAGTCTTGTACAAGCGCATCCTCGAGACTTGCACTCTGACTGACTGTGACGACGGGACTCCATGACGGGCCCTGTCCAAACCTCTTTAGAGAAGACAGGGCCCCGACCACCTGTCCTCTCTTAATGTCAGTCGGACTCCTCGGGTGATTACATACATGAGCTTGCTACAGCCGGCAGAGCACGGACTGTATTATGCATGCCCTCTTTTTATATCCATTTACATATTCATCTGTGTCTATGGGGCCTCTGCGTTTCGCGGTCTTGTTTGTGTGGTGTCATCTTACAGTGAGGAGGTTGTTTTACACCACAATTGTGCGTTCTTCGAGACCTCTGGGTAATTGGAGAAGTGAGAGGGTTGTGCGCACGTAATCCAGGATAACCACACCATTTGCTACTTGCGTGACAGATGGCCGTCCAAAGTCGGCACCGGTTACCCATTGGTCTCGTTGGTTTATGTGTAGTCTTTTGTGTTTGATGTTTACATGTCGTGTGTCTCTTTTCCATCTCGTGCTGTACTCGTCTTTTGTGTTTTTGCATCGGGTGTTTTGGTGTTTTACTATTGATGCTGCAACGGGGTTTTGTTGGAGATCTCCTCCCTTCTTTTTATATCTACACTTATTTCGTGTTGCAGTGTGGAGTTGGTAGAGCAATTCCCCGCGACCCGATGTTTGAAGTGTTTTAATTTCATTGTGTCCTCTAACTTGGCTTTGTTGTAGTGTCTTCTACGTAAGACTCTATTTCACTTTTCTTCCATTATCGCATTATGGCATTTTTAAGGTCGCCTCGTATCAAACAAACACCCTTGAGATTACCCTCTGTCACTACAGTCACTTTACCATCATCGACATTCAACAGTAAAAAACTTTTTTCCTCACCAAGAGTACTCTTATCACCTCTCAAATTTAGACCCCACAGTCGTATTTTACGCACTACTCCATCTGCAGGCTCTACATTCAACAACAGACACAGAGGGTTCTCAATTATTTCTAAGTGCAAAAGTAAAAGATGCTCGTTGTGTCACCTCATCAACTGCGACTCCATAATAACATCTAGTGTAAATGGGCAGAAATTCAAAATCGAGGTAGACCAAGACATCGATTGATCGTCTCAAGATCTTATTTACGTAATGACTTGAAATGCCAGGGGATGTGGCGCACAATATGTAGGTGAGACAGGCCAACCTTTAAAATCTCGTTTTAGGAACCATTCTTATAAGATCAGAACCTCACGTCAACAAAAACACAGAAACTTTCTTTATAATCACTTTGTTAAATATAATCATTCTATTTCGGATATCACCATTACCCCAGTTAAGACTTTTCCAAAACGTAAAAATGAAAGTAAGACCGAAATTAAAAAACGCCGACTACAAGCTGAACTTGCCTGGATCACCAAACTTCAGACTGCGTACCCTCTTGGTTTAAACGATCAAATTTATGGACAAGGAAACATTTCTTCAGCTTCTACCAATATCAACATCTTTTCAATCCGCCCAAACACTAAAAGGAAATACAGGTCACACGGGAAAAGACGACACAGACAAAAAAGAAAACGGTCCAGAATATACCGCTCTCTCAACGATTTAATTACTATAGCACGCAATGGCGGAAGACATGAGCTGTTACATGCTCTGTCGTCAATACCAGTTATGCACTTGAAATCTATCTTGGATGAAGCAGAGGTTGCATTCTTAAGAAACACTGACTGATTCAGACTTAATATCATTGTCTCATTCGCACAGTATAAACTTTATCCTATTGTGAAAAACACCTCACCGAAAAGACGATTCATAAAAATCCCGTTTATTAACAAAGGTTTTGATCTTCTAAACATCTCTAATATTTTTCGGGATCATCGCGTAAAAAGTACCATTCCTCAATATTTTGAAAATTTAGAGCCACCTCTTATTTGTTATAAGTACAAGAAACCTATTCGAAACTTTGTTTTTAACTATAATATCCTGACGGATCCTGACATACTTGAATCGTGTCCTGCTTCTTGAGAATGTGCAACTTCTAAATATCTCTACAAACCAGCTGGCCAAGTTGTTACAGGTGACTTTTCAATTATCCAAGACAGACAGCTCCGTGGTCTTCTTAAAAAAGGACCTAAGTATAGAATCCCATCCAAGATAGATTTTGTCAAATGCCGTGAAGTGCTTACGGAAGCCTTAGATAATTATACGAAAAGATAGTGTAAATCAGAAGGAGTCGAACCGCATGCTCTGAATGACTGGAAAAACCTCATTTTAGATATAACGGATATTCGAATAGATAACTTCCATAAAAACCCTCATCTTTTTCAAACTCCACGTTCCAAATCAGAAAGATATTTCAAATCCAAACTAAGTAAATTACATGAAAAATATGTCTTTGCACCAGCTGATAAAGCAGCCAACAACACCATTATCATTTGAAAACGTTACTACATATCAACTTTGATTTCGGAACTTTCGTCTACTAATACATATATCAAAAGCAATGAAAGTGCATGTAACATTTTAGACAAGCATAACAGTAAACTGTCTTCATTCAATATCTCTATTTCTAAATTGGATCTCCCAACACTATATTGCATACCGAAACTGCACAAGTCTCCTTACAAATTTCGATTTATTGCTAATGCTAGTAACTGCTCCACTACAATTTTGTCTAGAAATCTGACGTCAGCACTTACTGCTATTAAAGAACACATAACTAGATATTGTGAAACGGTTCTAAACAGGAACGATGTAAATTTATTTTGGTCTATTAAGAATTCAGGGGATGTGATTGAAAAAATGAAATCTGGAAATTTCCAAGCCAATATGATTTCTTCACACGACTTCTCTAATATGTACACCACACTTCCTCATGACAAAATTAATGATCGATTATCTAATCTCATTAAATGGTGTTTTGATCGAGAGCGAAAAACTTACATTTGTACATCTGAATCGAAGGGTTTCTTTTCCTCGACAGACTACAAATCATACAAATCATGGACATGTAGTGACCTATGTAATGCCTTGTCCTTCCTCTTGGACAATATTTATGTTAGATTTGGTGAGGATCTATACAAGCAGGTTGTAGGAATTCCTATGGGTACTAACTGCGCCTCTTGTTGCAGATTTATTTTTATACACTTATGAAAAAGAATTTATCCAAAATCTTCGAAAGCAAAGAAAATTTGATGAGCTGAAATGTTTCAATAATACTTCTAGGTATCTGGATGATATTCTAACCATTGACAATCCTGCTTTTAAATTATATAAGAATGAAATTTATCCACAAGAATTAACCCTTAACAAGGCAAACCTTTCAAATACAGAAACGCCCTTTTTGGATCTAAATATCAAAATTGTAAACGGAAAGATTCATACAAGTGTATATGACAAAAGGGATGATTTTGGATTCAACATAGTAAATTTCCCTTGGCTTGACGGTGATGTTCCAAGATTACCGTCATACGGCATTTACATATCACAGCTCATCCGGTACGCTAGAGCATGTACTGATATTTTGGATTTTCACAGTAGAAATTTACAAATTACCAAAAAACTTTTAGGTCAAGGTTTCCGCTTTCATAAACTAGTTAAGACTTTCTGGAAATTTTACAAAAATTACAGTCAACTTCTTTTAAAATTCGGATCTATACATGCAATAGAGTACATTACTATGGGTATTACACAACCTGTCTTTTATGGTGATATGATAAACAAAATAAAAAGGATCAAAGGTAGGCAGCATAACCATCGAAAATGCGTCAGAATCATCAAACGCCTTTTATACCGTGGGTATGATCCTAATGTCACCAGACGGACACTAGGCTTGGTACTTGACCAATCTACAGTCTTGTACAAGCGCATCCTCGAGACTTGCACTCTGACTGACTGTGACGACGGGACTCCATGACGGGCCCTGTCCAAACCTCTTTAGAGAAGACAGGGCCCCGACCACCTGTCCTCTCTTAATGTCAGTCGGGTGATTACATACATGAGCTCGCTACAGCCGGCAGAGCACGGACTGTATTACGCATGCCCTCTTTTTATATCCATTTACATATTCATCTGTGTCTATGGGGCCTCTGCGTTTCGCGGTCTTGTTTGTGTGGTGTCATCTTACAGTGAGGAGGTTGTTTTACACCACAATTGTACGTTCTTCGAGACCTCTGGGTAATTGGAGAAGTGAGAGGGTTGTGCGCACGTAATCCAGGATAACCACACCATTTGCTACTTGCGTGACAGATGGCCGTCCAAAGTCGGCACCGGTTACCCATTGGTCTCGTTGGTTTATGTGTAGTCTTTTGTGTTTGATGTTTTCATGTCGTGTGTCTCTTTTCCATCTCGTGCTGTACTCGTCTTTTGTGTTTTTGCATCGGGTGTTTTGGTGTTTTACTATTGATGCTGCAACGGGGTTTTGTTGGAGATCTCCTCCCTTCTTTTTATATGGCTAAAGAGTTTGAGAGTTATTATGCCCAAAATGTACGGAAAGACGTAGCAGGAAGGATGGGATATTATGATACAGGGCGCACGTTTTAGAACTTTTGATTACAGAAATTTTCTAATGCGTTGAAGAAACAATCAATCGAAGTTGATCAAACTTGGCTACATGTACCCTCGGGACTCCTGGTCCACCAGCAGTGACACTTACCAAGTGGCACAAATATTAAACGTCTTCATTTTGCAGCATGGACCAGATATGTACGTTTCGGGTAGGAAATAACTTGGTTTGAGAACACGACAATTTGGACCAGCAGTGACACTTACCAAGTGGCACAAATATTAAACGTCTTCTTTTAAGAACAGATTTTGCAGCATGGACCAGATATGTACGTTTCAGGTAGGAAAGAACTTTGTTTGAGAACACGACAATTTGGATGATATTTACAAAATGTGAATGCTTGAAATGTGAAGGATCATTTCATAAATAGTCTTGTATGAGTCGGTGCATGTTCGTATTATTTACCTTTTATTAATGGCCAATAAGGAATATTGATTAAGATGTTTCAATGATATTCTTCATCTTTTATTTATGCTTTACAACTTTGACAGGAGTTATGTCTCTTTTATCTTGAATATTTATGACATATAATTTATTGTCCGATACTGCCGATTATACCCGCTTTATAGTTTTAACATTCTGACAGTTGGCAACCGCTTCAGCAAACAGATCTCAGTAATTTTTTTTGTATGTCCAGTTCGTTTTTACATCAGACATACTTTAGCATAGTGGAAAATAGTTGACTTTTAAAAAGATTGGAAGGAATGTAAATATTCCATAATCGTACACTATATTATTTTGCTGACCAGGCACGTGACTGTGAAGGGTCAGTGCTGTAAGTAGCATGTGACTAGTCAATTCTAGCCCGTTCTTTAACTCGTTACTTTTCCTTAAAAATAAAATCAGAATTAGCAAAAAAAAAAGAAATTAGGTGTGTGTCCAAGCATCTACCCAGAGTCAGCGAATTTTGCCATTGGTATATGACACAGGTTTCCAGAGAAAGTTTTTAACACTTTTTTCTTGTCCGATTACGTTTTTTGGAAGGGTTATTACAACATATGATGAGAGTCTTATCAATGAAATATAAATTTCAAGCAAATGATGTTCATGGATAATGTTTATGTATGAAACGTTTGGCCAGAGTGTGTTACTGATGTTCCGTCATTCTGTTATTAAAAGTGTTATTTACGATGTCATTTTCATCATATGATCCATATATTGACATATTTACCATGTTTCAAATAAAATTACAAAATTATGCTCAGCGAGCTAGTTTTGTCTTTTAAATGTGAAAAGTAAGGACAGGTTATTTCTTTAGCCAAGAGTCCCTGCGACTGATGCTCTTGTTGGTAATATCACATTGTAGTGAGAATGAAAGCTTTTCGTTTATGTAGCAACTCTGCGTCTTGGGAGACCTCTGTGTATATAATCCTGATGACAAATATGATAAAGCCTGTGTTTGTGAAACACGAATGCCCCCGGTGGCATCTTTGCTAGTATAAACACCATTTTCTGTTAAGTACATGTATGTGAAAGATCAAAGTCAGAGTCACTGGGTTAAAATTTTTTGGTATCGATGGAAAAATCTTGTGACAAGGAATACACATGAGAAATATCAAAGTTCTATCACTTACCATTCAATAGATATTCCAAATGTTAAAATTTTGTAAAATAGGTCAAAGGTCAATGTCAAGGTCAAAAATTTTGGTATCAAAAGAAAAGTCTTAACATGACGAATACACATGTGAAATATCAAAGCACTATAACTTGAATCACAAAACTGTCACAGAAAAAATCTTACCATATTTCAAAAGAAAAGAAACTCCTTGTATTTCCTATAGCTACACACAAACAGTTGCATCTCAAATTTACAATTACAAACGATTCCTGCAGTGTATTGATTTAAGTAATCCCTCACTACATCCACTTCCCTGCGAATGTTCTTCATCGGATTTCAACTACTCTCTTTGTGGACACGTTATTACTGGTGACCTTAGTATAGTCAAGAACGACAAGTTGAGAGCATTGTTAATAAAGGGTCCCAAATACAGAGAAAGTATTTCCTTTACATGGAACCAAAATGTCAAAATTATCATGGACTCTTGTGAGGAATATGCAAGACGTTGGGCAAAGAGAGAGGATATACAGCTCGACACCCTTTCCGAATGGATAAAATCAATCAGAGGGTTACTTTTATCTAGAATTAACCGATTAAAATCAACTGTGAACACCAGATTCGTGTCTATATTCAAAGACCCTGATGTTATCAAAGAGCTTACCTACCTCCAAGAACATTATGTCATCACACCAGCGGACAAAGCCTCAAATAATTACACATTTACTTGCAAAAAGTACTATTTCGACAGTCTAGTTAAAGAGTTGGGTTTAAATTCGACACCTGGAAATCCCACTTACACCCCAACAAACCTTTCTGCCTCTGAAATAATAGATAACCACAAATCAGCTCTTGCTTCCTTTGGCTTCGACACTACCAATTTAGATTTAGATTTACCATACTTATACTGCATACCTAAAATGCATAAGAATCCGTACAAACAACGTTTCATCGCTGGTTCCTCAAAATGTTCTACCAAATCTGTATCGATCTTACTCACCAAAGTTTTATCTGAAATCAAATCTGGGCTTCAAAAATATTGTTCGACAGTATATTCTCGCAGTGGTATCAACCAGATGTGGATTTTAAAGAATTCGAAGGAACTTTTAGAACATCTGAAATCCACTCATTTTAGTAGAGTCCATTCGATCAAAGCCTTTGATTTTTCGACACTTTACACTACAATTCCACATTCTAAATTGAAAGAAAGACTCGCAAAAATTATAAGTAATGCGTTTACAAGTAAGAACGGTAATCGCAAATACACATTTATTGTTGTAAACTATGACAAAACCTACTTTGTAAAAGAAAAGTCCGATTCTGAAAATAAGTACACTGAAACAGACATTATTCAGATGTTAAACTTTCTGATCGACAACATTTTTGTGGTGTTTGGAGGAAAGGTCTTCCAGCAAATTGTCGGAATTCCAATGGGGACCAATTGTGCCCCACTCCTTGTCGACATTTTCCTTTACTCGTACGAAGCTGAATTCATTCAATCTTTGGTCTCTGAAGGGAAAAGATACTTAGCTTCTGACTTCAACTTCACTTACAGATACATAGACGATGTGTTGTCCATCAATAATCCAAAATTCGCGGATTACCTGAGCGGTATCTATCCTTCGGAGCTTGAAGTCAAAGAAACTACAGAGACAAATAATTCAGCATCCTATTTGGACATAATGTTGTCCTACGACACTGATGGTCACATGAACACCTCACTCTATGACAAACGTGACGACTTCAATTTCAGCATTACAAACTTTCCTTTTCTGAGTAGCAACATCCCTTCATCGCCTGCTTATGGCGTGTTCATATCTCAGTTGATACGCTATGCCAGAGCAAGTACCAAATATACGGATTTTGTTCTGAGAGCTAGGCGTCTTTCAGATAAGCTTCTCAGTCAGGGATATGTTTGTGACCGACTAACATCGTCACTGAGGAAGTTCTACGGTCGATATGGGGAACTCGTCATACAATATGATGTCCCACTTTCCAGAATGGTGGATGATATTCTGTCATAGACCATTTGAACCATCCAACCAAAGATTGTACTCTATATCTTCCAAAATGGAAGTAACCGGATGTGACATTTCTACCGAATTGAAGCGACGGGTGTTGCATGCAAGCAGGAGATGCTTACTCTTCCTGGGCACCTGGTCTCACTCTCATATCGGGAGTTCGCTTCTTTTCATATGGTGGAGGTTTTTGTTTGTTTGCTTTGGTTCCTGTTTTATCCTAATTTTGTATGCCTTCGGTTTCTGATTTTCTGGGTTATCGATTTTGTGCTGTAAACAGGGATATGGTCATTATCCATATTTGTCATGAAAGCCCTATCACTTACCATTCAAAAGTTATGTCCAATGTTAAAGTTTTTCGGACAAACAAGCAGACAAACAGACGGACAAAAGCTTTATGCCCCCGAATCTTTGATTCCGGGGGGGCATAAAAACATATCCCTATTAAGAAGTACAAAATTGTTAATCGAAAAATAATCTCACAAGGGCATACCAAACCAGGATAAAACCAGAACTAAGGCAAAGGAACAGAAATAAAAAAAACCCCACCATATGAAGAGAAGTGAACTCCCTGCGAAGGAGTGAGATCAGGTGCCCAGGAAGAGTGAGCATCTCCTGTTGGTACGTCATGACACAAAAGGTCTACGTCAGAACATTATTTATGACTCTAGACAAGGGGACGTCACAGTGTGCTATCATTTCCCCAAAGAAGCCTCACTGAAAGCCGTCTACCTCTTACAAGAAAATCTGAGTATATGGAGCTTGCCCGATCATAACGTATTAATGTTAAACGTCTTCAAATTCAATAGCATCATTTAAGACCTGATAAAATTACAGCATGGACCAGACATGCACGTTTCGGGTACTAAACCCTCGTCAGTGATCCTAAGTCTAAACAATGTAATATGGTCAAATGTATGAAAATTGAATTTCAAATGCATTGAAAAGACAGACGATCAACCGAAGTTGATCGAACTCGGCTACATGTGCCCTCGGGGACTCTTGGTCCACCAGCAGTGACACTCACCAAGAAGTTCAAATGTTAAACGTCTTCAAATTCAATAACATCATTTAAGACCTGATAAAATTACAGCATGGACCAGACATGCACGTTTCGGGTACTAAACCCTTGTCAGTGATCCTAAGTCTAAACAATGTAATATGGCCAAAAAGTATGAAAATGAGAAATGAAAATGCCATATGCTGGTAACGACGGGATGTTGCTACTCAGAAATGGTAAATTTCTGATACTGAAAATGAAGTCGTCACGTTTGTCATAGAGTGAGGTATTCATATTACCAAAGGAATCAAAAGACAACATTACATCATTTGCTCTTAAAGTTTGAATTCCGGTACACGTTTGTCCTTGTAAGTGTTGTTATTCATGTTTCAGTGGTGTGTCTGCTTAATTTTTTGTGTGTGGTATCTAGTTGTCTCAGCTTATTGGGGAATGTGTCTGCTTGATAGAATGTTTGTGTATGCCAAGTTGTCTCATGCTGTTTGTTGGTGTGTCTGCTTGATTTGTATGTTTGAGTGTGTCTAATATTCTTAGGCTGTTTATTGATGTGTCTGCTTGATTTGTACCTTATGAGTGTCTAGTTGTGTCAGGCTGTTTGTTGGCGTGTCCGCTTGATTTGTATCATTTTGTGTCTAGTTGTCTCAGGCTGTTTGTTGGTGTGTCTGCTTGATTTGTATGTTTGTTTATGTGTGTAGTATTCTCAGGCTGCTTTTTGATTTGTCTGTTTAATTTGTATGTTTGTGTGTGTCTAGTTGTGTCAGGCTGTCTGTTGATGTGTCTGCTTAATTTGTATGTTTGTGTGTGTCTAATTGTGTCAGGCTGTTTGCTGGTGTGTCTGTTTAATTTGTATGTTTGTATGTGTCTAGTTGTGTCATGCTGTCTGTTGATGTGTCTGCTTAATTTGTATGTTGTTGTGTGTCTAGTTGTCTCAGGCTGTTTGTTGGTGTGTCTGCTTAATTTGTATGTTTGCGTGTGTCTAGTTGTCTCAGGCTGTTTGTTTGTGTATCTGCTTGATTTGTATGTTTGTATGTGTCTAGTTGTCTCAGGTTGGATGTTGGTGTGTCTGCTTGACTTGTATGTGTCTAGTTGTCTCAGGCTGTTTGTTGGTGTGTCTGCTTAATTTGTATGTTTGTATGTGTCTAGTTGTCTCAAGCTATTGGTGAATTTGTCTGCTTGATTTTTATGTTGGTGTGTGTCTAATTGTCTCAGGCTATTTGTTGAAGTGTCTGCTTGACTTGTATCTCGGTGTGTGTCTAGTATTGTCAGGCTGTTTGTTGGAGTGTCTGTTTGATCTGTATGCTTGTGTGTGTCTAGTTGTCTCAGGCTGTTTGTTGGTGTGTCTGCTTGATTTGTATGTTGGTGTGTCTAGTTGTCTCAGGTTTGTTGTTTGTGTGTCTGCTTGATTTGTATGTTGATGTGTGTCTAGTTGTCTCATACTGTTTGTTGGAGTGTCTGTTTGATTTGTATGCTTGTGTGTGTCTAGTTGTCTCAGGCTGATTGTTGGTGTGTCTGTTTGATTTATATGTTTGTTTGTGTCTACTTTTCTCAGGCTGTTTGTTGGTGTGTCTGCTTGATTTGTATGTTGGTGTGTGTCTAGTTGTCTCAGGTTGGTTGTTTGTATGTCTTCTTGATTTGTATGTAAGTGTGTGTCTAGTTGTGTCAGGTTGTTGTTTATGTGTCTGCTTGATTTGTATGTTTGTGTGTGTCTAGTTGTCTCATGCTGTTTGTTGGTGTGTCTGCTTTATTTGTATCTCGGTGTGTGTCTAGTTGTGTCAGGCTGTTTGTTGGTGAGTCTGCTTAATTTGTATGTTTGTGTGTGTCTAGTTGTCTCAGACTGTTTGTTGGTGTGTCTGCTTGATTTGTATGTTGATGTATGTCTAGTTGTCTCAGGCTATTTGTTGGTGTGTCTATTTGATTTGTATATTGGTGTGTGTCTAGTTGTCTCAGGCTGTTTGTTAGTGTGTCTGTTTGATTTGTATGTTTGTGTGTGTCTACTTTTCTCAGGCTGTTTGTTGGTGTGTCTGTTTGATTTGTATGTTGGTGTGTGTCTAGTTGTCTCATGCTGTTTGTTGGTGTGTCTGCTTGATTTGTATGTTGTTGTGTGTCTAGTTGTCTCATGATGTTTGTTGGTGTGTCTGCTTGATTTGTATGTCTGTGTGTGTCTAGTTGTTTGAAGCTATTGGTGGATGTGTCGGATTGATTTGTATGTTGGTGTGTGTCTAGTTGTGTCAGGCTGTTTGTTGGAGTGTATGTTTGATTTGTATGTTTGTGTGTGTCTAGTTGTCTCAGGCTGTTTGTTGGTGTGTCTGTTTGATTTGTATATTGGTGTGTGTCTAGTTGTCTCAGGCTGTTTGTTGGTGTGTCTGCTAGCTTTGTATGTTGGTGTGTGTCTAGTTGACTCAGGCTGGTTGTTTGTGTGTCTGCTTGATTTGCATGTTGGTGTGTGTCTAGTTGACTCAGGCTGTTTGTTGGTGTGTCTGCTTGATTTGTATGTTGGTGTGTGTCTAGTTGACTCAGGTTGGTTGTTTGTGTGTCTGCTTGATTTGTATGTTGGTGTGTATCTAGTTGTCTGAGGCTGTTTGTTGGCATGTCTGTTTGATTATATGTTGGTGTTTGTCTGTCTCAGGCTGTTTGTTGGTGTGTCTGTTTGATTTGTATGTTGGTGTGTTTCTAGTTGTATCAGGCTGTTTGTTGGTGTGTCTGTTTAATTTGTATGTTGGTGTGTGTCTAGTTGTCTCAGGCTGTTTGTTGGTGTGTCTGCTTTATTTGTATGTTGGTGTGTGTCTAGTTGTCACAGGCTGTTTGTTGGTGAGTCTGCTTAATTTGTATGTTTGTGTGTGTCTAGTTGTCTCAGACTGTTTGTTGGTGTGTCTGCTTGATTTGTATGTTGATGTATGTCTAGTTGTCTCAGGCTATTTGTTGGTGTGTCTATTTGATTTGTATATTGGTGTGTGTCTAGTTGTCTCAGGCTGTTTGTTAGTGTGTCTGTTTGATTTGTATGTTTGTGTGTGTCTACTTTTCTCAGGCTGTTTGTTGGTGTGTCTGTTTGATTTGTATGATGGTGTGTGTCTAGTTGTCTCATGCTGTTTGTTGGTGTGTCTGCTTGATTTGTATGTTGTTGTGTGTCTAGTTGTCTCATGATGTTTGTTGGTGTGTCTGCTTGATTTGTATGTCTGTGTGTGTCTAGTTGTTTGAAGCTATTGGTGGATGTGTCGGCTTGATTTGTATGTTGGTGTGTGTCTAGTTGTGTCAGGCTGTTTGTTGGAGTGTATGTTTGATTTGTATGTTTGTGTGTGTCTAGTTGTCTCAGGCTGTTTGTTGGTGTGTCTGTTTGATTTGTATATTGGTGTGTGTCTAGTTGTCTCAGGCTGTTTGTTGGTGTGTCTGCTAGACTTGTATGTTGGTGTGTGTCTAGTTGACTCAGGCTGGTTGTTTGTGTGTCTGCTTGATTTGCATGTTGGTGTGTGTCTAGTTGACTCAGGCTGTTTGTTGGTGTGTCTGCTTGATTTGTATGTTGGTGTGTGTCTAGTTGACTCAGGTTGGTTGTTTGTGTGTCTGCTTGATTTGTATGTTGGTGTGTATCTAGTTGTCTGAGGCTGTTTGTTGGCATGTCTGTTTGATTATATGTTGGTGTTTGTCTGTCTCAGGCTGTTTGTTGGTGTGTCTGTTTGATTTGTATGTTGGTGTGTTTCTAGTTGTATCAGGCTGTTTGTTGGTGTGTCTGTTTAATTTGTATGTTGGTGTGTGTCTAGTTGTCTCAGGCTGTTTGTTGGTGTGTCTGCTTTATTTGTATGTTGGTGTGTGTCTAGTTGTCACAGGCTGTTTGTTGGTGTGTCTGTTTAATTTGTATGTTGGTGTGTGTCTAGTTGTCTCAGGCTGTTTGTTGGTGTGTCTGTTTGATTTGTATGTTGGTGTGTGTCTAGTTGTCTCAGGCTGTTTGTTGGTGTGTCTGCTTTATTTGTATGTTGGTGAGTGTCTAGTTGTCTCAGGCTGTTTGATGGTGTGTCTGTTTGATTTGTATGTTGGTGTGTGTCTAGTTGTCTCAGGCTGTTTGTTGGTGTGTCTGTTTAATTTGTATGTTGGTGTGTGTCTAGTTGTCTCATGCTGTTTGTTGGTGTGTCTGTTTGATTGTATGTTGGTGTGCGTCTAGTTGTCTCATGCTGTTTGTTGGAGTGTATGTTTGATTTGTATATTGGTGAGTGTCTAGTTGTCTCAGGCTGTTTGTTGGTGTGTCTGTTTGATTTGTATATTGGTGTGTGTCTAGTTGTCTCAGGCTGTTTGTTGAAGTGTCTGTTTTTTTTTATATTGGTGTGTGTCTAGTTGTCTCAGGCTGTTTGTTGGTGTGTCTGTTTGATTTTTGTGTGTGTGTGTCTATTTGTCTCAAGCTATTTGTTGAAGTGTCTGCTTTATTTGTATATTGGTGTGTGTCTAGTTGTCTCAGGCTGTTTGTTGGTGTGTCTGTTTGATTTGTATATTGGTGTGTGTCTAGTTGTCTCAGGCTGTTTGTTGAAGTGTCTGCTTTATTTGTATATTGGTGTGTGTCTAGTTGTCTCAGGCTGTTTGTTGAAGTGTCTGCTTTATTTGTATATTGGTGTGTGTCTAGTTGTCTCAGGCTATTTGTTGAAGTGTCTGCTTTATTTGTATATTGGTGTGTGTCTATTTGTCTCAGGCTGTTTGTTGGTGTGTCTGTTTGATTTGTATATTGGTGTGTGTCTAGTTGTCTCAGGCTGTTTGTTGAAGTGTCTGCTTTATTTGTATATTGGTGTGTGTCTAGTTGTCTCAGGCTGTTTGTTGAAGTGTCTGCTTGATTTGTATCTTGGTGTGTGTCTAGTTGTCTCAGGCTGTTTGTTGAAGTGTCTGCTTGATTTGTATCTTGGTGTGTGTCTAGTTGTGTCAGGCTGTTTGTTGGTGTGTCTATTTGTTTTGTATGTTGATGTGTGTTTACTTGTCTCATGCTGTTTGTTGGTATGGCTATCTGTTGTAGTTTTAACATCAATTTCTTTTAAATAATAAAAGTTTCCTGTATTTATTGTCTTTTGAATAGTGCTGCAATACAGTTTAAGCTGTGTTAATAGTTTTACCAAAATGTGTGTCTGTGAAGATCCCTCAATACATGTATATACAATACTATGCGGCTCTTATTTTATTTCAAAAGGAATTAATTTGATTGCTGCTGCGTATAAAGCAAGGGTATTTCCCAGAGCTTAATTTAAATCAGGAAACTTATGTGCTAAATATATAGATGCACTTGAGTGTCTAAAAATGATAACTTACAATATTGATAAACGAATTGATTGATACAGGTAGGTAAAAAATTTAACTGCTAATCTAAATTTTCAATTTTGGTTGATATCATTTTTCCTCAATAGTCACTCGTACTCTATATTCTTTCAACATTATATGAATATTCGCATGACAGTGTATTTATTTATTTATTTATTTATTTTTTTTTTTTTTTGGCTTTTGCGTTTATAAGATATGAAGGGCCGTATTTAGCCCTGAATCTCATACCGTATTTCTTCCAAATGACAATTCGTATGCATGAAAAATTTTAAGCATCATTGGAATACATGTATCATGTAATATATGAAAGCTCCTTATTTCGGCTAACCGAAATAATTGAAAAATATTGGATAACCATGTCATTTCCTCTAGTAGATGACAGTAGCAAATCTGACACGGGTGAATGTTCGTCTTCTGCCTTTTATGTATTGTCTCAATGTCTTTGCTTGGTACATTTATTTGTTTTGGTGAGTTTCTTATATATGTGAATAGATACCGATAAGTATTTTTTGACGATACTGTAATTATATTGCGGATCAAGCAAGCTCGATATTGGGGTTCAATCCCCCTTCCACTAAGATTAGACAAAAATATATGAGACAGAAAGATATTTGAAGAGCAATAAGAAGTTGCGCTCTTCTTCTTTTGTTTAAATTTCTTCATATGGGATTGACAATTAAATTCCTGTACATATCAATATGAAAATCTTATTTAGTTAGACGGAAATTTAAAAGAAAGGAGGGGATCTCCAACAGCATTCGGTTGCAGCACCCACAGCAAAACACCAAAATGCAAAAACACAGAGCATACACTCATAGAAAGAGACTCCTTAGAAACATGAAACAAAAAAGACCACAAATAAACCAACGAGACCAACTCACACCATAGAAACATGAAACGTTAGTTGTTGGTCATTATGGTTACGGTCATTATGTTGGCTATTAACATGGTCATTATCCATATTTGTCACACAAAAGAACAACTATATACACCAACGAGACAAACTCACACCATGGAAACATGAAACACAAAAGACCACATATAAACCAACGAGACCAACTCACACCATAGAAACATGAAACACAAAAGACCACATATAAACCAACGAGACCAACTCACACCATAGAAACATGAAACACAAAAGACCACATATAAACCAACGAGACCAATGGGCAGCAGGGGCAAACTCCACTTAACCATTTTGTTTTAAAATATCTAACTTATACTCATCTTTAATCTTATTTAAAAAAATAGGTCTTTAATTCTCTCTCTTCTTTGAAAAATTTCTGCATCTTTTCTTAATTAAGAAAAATGATCAAATTTCTTTATCAATCTTTTCAGGACTTTATTTGTCCATAAGAATGACTTGTTCTTAAGTGATGCTATGAATTTGAAGACGTAACATTTGTATGCACGTGTATATTTGGCGTAATTACAACTAATTAAGCCTCTACATCGGCATCCTTTTATACCCCGCAGGGAGTTATAGAAATTTCCCTCTATATACCGATTATTCCTTGTTCTGACATTGCTTGTGTCACAGTTAATGTTTCAAGTAGAATAGAAATGTGATATTCCCCAGAGCTTAATTTAACACCGGAAACTGATGTGCATAATATTTATGTTTCTTCTATGTCTAAGAATAGAAACAAATGGCATTTAAGATAAAGGTAGGTATGGCAATTTATTTAACTACTAGTATTAATTTCAGAGAGATGATATACGTTTGAAATAGGTATTATTTATCTTCTCATTTCTGATTCTTTTCTCCGTAGGCACTCATTCTTCATACTTTTAAAACATATATTCGCTGGTAAGACTCATCATCCCCAGATATAGATTTTGGTAGGCAAAGAAGTGAGAATTCAATTATTGTATAGTAATGCATAGAAAATAAAAAAGAAGTAACAATAACATTTGGGGATCCGAAATTTTCAACTTTTGCCTATCAGTATGTATAACTGTCATACCCAAAATCTTTTTTGGGATGACTGGTCGTGATAATATTCACATTTCAGTGTTTTAGGATTTGAGTATGAATAAAGAATGGAGGGGATCTCCAACAACAAACGTTTGCAGCACCCACAGAAAAATATCAAAACACCCCATGCAAAAAAAAAAAAAAAAACAGAACAGACATACACACCAAGAGATACAAGAGAGACAAGGAACACGAAACACAACATCAAACACAAAATAATATACATAATCCAACGAGACCAATGTGCAACCGGTGCCGACTTAGGACGGCCCTCTGCTAAGTCAGTCGCAAATGGTGTATATTCAGATTACGCGCGCACAACCATCCCACTTTTCTGGTTACCTAGAGGATTCGAAGAACGCACATCAGTTGTATAAAATAACCTCACATTAAAACATTGATGTGACGTCATGCCTTTGTTCGAACAGTCCGAAATTTACCTTTGACTGTCCAATATCATATCTAGGTCGCGTTTATTTGAAAACAATATACGCGACCTAGATTAAATAGTGGACAGTCATAGGTAAATGTACTTTGACATCTACAGGACAACCGCTACAATCCTTATTTAGAAATCACGTGACAAGAATTTCTTGTATCGTGGTACTGACTATTCCTATTTTTGCTATTTTTTTTCCGGAGTTGACAAAATCCAGCACAATCTTATATAAATCTAAAGAATCAGCCGTGTGTCGGAAATGACAATGTAAGAGACACTATAGTACAGTCCGTTTTTTTCTTTTCTTCGTGGGTCTAATTTTTCCCATGTTTGTAATTTTGCTTATAATTAAGATTTTTGCTCGACTATTACTAGTCCGAAATAACCTGACCTAAATCCAGCCTTTGACTGTTATTTTTACCCAGTCCCCTAGCCCCCCCCCCCCCCCGGTGCAAATAACCGTCAAAAGCTGGGTTTAGGTAAGGTTTTTCGAACTAGACTCCATCAAAATATCTTCCTGAATTGTTCCTTTCATTTAACCTTGCACATAGCAAGTTGAACGTCCCCACTGATTTCTTTTCGGTATCTATTTCTTGCTTGTCCGGAAAATGACACTTTTACAGACATGCCCTTTTATTCTATATATTCAAAGAAGCTTCAACTAAATCGTCATCACGCAAAGTATTCTCGTTGATTTTTTTTTCCAAAAATTGCATCCAATTTCGTCTTGGTATACGGAATCTGCGTCATAATTTGTCACAACTTATGTTTAATTGAAAATATCTTCTTATATAAACGACTCCCTACTGCTAGTAGCGAGGATGTTAGATCCTGGAGTGATTACATTTCGTTACAGTAAAGGCAATTAACATATAATGAGAACAAAGTCAAAAGTCATGCCACTTTGAATAGTGATCAATGTTTTAAGTACGATATACGCCTCAAACAATTCATTCTTAAAGATATTGGACAGTTTTCGGCCCTGCGGGCCTCAAACTGTCCAATATCTTTAAGAATGAATTGTTTTCGGCGTATATCCAATACGTAAGATTACCATAAAAACAAGATAGCATAACGCAGTAGGGGCCCACGCAACACATAGATCGATAAGTAAATGGATGTAGAAATACATTCCATGATCTGTCGGCTGTAGTGACCTCATGCTCACCCGAGGAATCACACCGAAAAAAGGAAGGGCCCTGTCTTCTCTAACGAGGTTAGTCCTGTCGTGTCGCAATCATTCAGAGTGCAATCCTTAAGAATGCGCTGGTACAAGGCTGTAGATTGGTTAAGTACCTAACCAGGTTTCGTGTGACAGCAGGATCATTTGATTATTCTGACGCAATTTCGATGGTAATTCTGTCTACCTATGATCAATCTTATTTTGTTTATTATGTCACCATAGATGTCAGATTGTGAAATGCCCATAGTAATATACTATGTTGCGTGTATGGTCCGAATTTCAAAAGAAGCTGACTATAATTTTGGTAAAATTTCCAGAAAAGAATCAATGGCGAATTTAATGTGTATGCAAACCGGTATAAAAGAACTATAACTGCTTAACAGAAATTTGATCATTTGAACTTGTATGATTATATATCTGGATGGTATTCTGACTATTGACAACCTTGTTTTGACAAGAGAATAAGAATAAAACATTTTTCCGTAGGAATTGACACTGAACACAGCAAACGTTAAAAACAAAGAAACACAATTTTTGGAACTAGATATCAAAATGGAGTAATTTGCACCAGTGTGTACTACAAAGGAGATGCTTTTGGATTTAACATGGTAAATTTTCACTTGCTAGACTGTGACGTTTTCTCCGGCTATCGCCATACGGTATTCACATATCTCAATTAACCCGATACACAAGAGCATGTAATGTGATTTTAATTTTTATTTCACAGTGTAAATCTACAAATTACCTAGAAACAGTCCGCATTAATGAAAATGAAATTTTCTGGAAATTTTACAAAATATACTCTCAGCGTCTTTCAAAATCTGGATCAATAGCTGCAATAGAATATACATTATTTTGTGAACTTCATATATTTTGAAAGGCATTTCATTGTAATTTTTGAAGTCTGATTTGGGGTTTTGTGTTTGACTTTCATTCACTTATAGATTAACAAAATAAGGATGATCAAATGTAGGCTTATCTTCCATAGAAAATGCGTCATAATCAACAATCGACTTATATATCGTGGATATGATCCTGGTGTTCTAAGAAGGACTTCTGTATGGTGACTTGATCCACCTGCAATCTCCTCCTCATGATATGCACACTGGCTGACTGTAACGACGGAACTTTATGACAGGCCCTGTACAAACCTCGTCAGAGAAAACAGAGTCCTGCACACCATATTCGTCAGACTTCCTGGATGATTGCAAAGATGAGTTCGGTAGCACGGATTATTTTTCGTACACCCTTAATTATAGTTTTAATATCCCTTTATACATGTACTTATTTATCTATCTGTTGCTTGGGAACTGCGTTAACATTTCTTGTTTGTCTGGTCAGGCAAGTATACACAACAAATATGTTCGAGGAGAATGTGCAAACTGTGACCCACCTGAACTGAAACTCATACACTTATGGCCTTTGCCGTGTGGAGCTCGTAGAAAAGTTCCCCGCGAGGGATTTGAGAGTGTCTTGAATATATTTCCCTGACATTGTCGCCATAGCACTTTCTATATAGACATTACGTAAGACAGTGCATGAATTTTATATATTGTTTTCATTTTCGTGCATCGACGGCGGATGCGGCTAGTCAATAGGGGATGCTTACTCCTCCCGGGCACCTGACCCAAACTCAAGCTTGCTAGGGGTCCGTTGATGCTAAATTTGTGCTCTATTGTCAGTGCTGTTGAGATTCTCGTCAGGATCTATTAAACGAATGTATTCCAAACCATAGTCTTAACCTTGGAGATTTATTATCGATTATTATGAAAGGAAATAACGCTAAGTCATTAATTGTTTCCGTAAAACTAGTCCCATTCATACTGCCAGGAAAAAAGGGAAATTTTGTAGGTAATTTACAATATGGAAATCCCCATTTTGTTAATAAGATCCGATGCAATATTAATTTTTTTGCGAAGTAGATTATTTCATCTGTCTGTGAGTATGTAAGTGAAAATGAAAATAAAATGAACACTAATATATAATACACTTATTATAAAGGAATTGCAAAAGTAGCATGCGATGAAACGGGGATAAGTTGTTTGTTGATCACTCTTAGGAGTATTTTGATATCGCTTGACATATATGACATCCCGGAGGAAATGTGTCATGTTATACTTCATTCTTCTCAATTGATGTTTGAAGAAATTTTCTTTGTTTCTGAAATATCGAGGTTTTTGGCGATAATATAACAATTAATGCGAATGGGTGCTTTAAAAACGATGCATTCCACATTTCGCAGAATTGAAGACTAACAAAAGTTCCTGCGCTGTTAGAAATTTTAAACACCTGTTTGTAAGGTAAGAAGGACGTGCTTAGTTTCACATTGTTTCCTGATTGACTTCAACTTCATTGAGTTTTCTGTCACTAGATTTTGTAAATTATTCGACAACTAAAATGGAAATTTTCTTAATGCACATCTCTGGCCGCGACTGCTTAGCTTGTTATCATGGGTTTTTTTATTGGTCGGATAAAAGTTAGAGTTAAGCGGCTAATGTATACACTATTATAATATTGATTTCTTCTATTTCGACCTTGATCATCTTTGATGTGGCAAAGTTGCTTAAAAAGGATAAAGGGTAAAGGTAGGGGTTTATAGTCTCGTTCATTATAGCCTCACGCCACTTCTATAATTACCTTCCTTGCGAGACCTGTACAACCCAATTCATTTAGGGCAAATACTTTTCATTTACATTACAAGCTCGTCTCATGTGCCAGGTTCCCGTTTCACTCCTGGGTGGAGAGGGTACAATGTAGTGTAAAGTAACGCCTAAGTTACAGTGGTTTTGCAATGACCGGCGATGGTACGATTCGAACCCACGACCTATGACCCATGACCTATGGGTTCGTAGTCCACCACGCTAACCACTACGCCACCAACACTGTCATTCGCCATGATTTACTGACATTCTTAATATGATAGAAATATATACGTAAATATCTGCAACATTGCAGAAATAGCAGATACATGATACCTATGACGTGCTAAAAGTCCATATTGCAAGCAAGACGAGAAAAGAATTTTTTTTCATTTACAATTATTATTGGGTGATTTTTTTTTCCTGTTATATGTACTCTACTTAAATGTATCATTGTTTCCAACCATATCCATAACATCCTTTCACGCTGTTTTTTCTTTCACAGGATAGTTTAGAATACAACATCTATGAAATCGGAATAACTTTAGCTAGAAAACGCGTTCTCTATAGCGAAAAATGTAACTGGTGACTCTAATGGAACATGGAAGGCGGTAGAGTAAGTTTTTTTGTATTTTGTTTTGTTTTGTTTTGTTTTTTTGTTTACTAGCAAATTTTACATTAAGCATATATGTCTTTTCTTACGGAAGCTTATTAGGGCCGCAGCATTACTTTTTTATAATTTGTTATATCAAATTACTAATTTGATATTTCAACTTATTAATTTGATATAACAACTTATTAATTTGATATAACAACTTATTAATTTGATAAAACAACTTATTAAGTTGATAAAACAAGTTATTAACTTGATAAAACAACTTATTAATTTGTTATAACAAGTTATTAATTTGTTATAACAACTTATTAATTTGTTATAACAACTTATTAATTTGTTATAACAACTTATTAATTTGATAAAACAACTTATCAATTTGTTATAACAACTTATTAATTTGTTATAACAACTTATTAATTTGATAAAACAACTTATTAATTTGATAAAACAAGTTATTAATTTGATAAAACAACTTATTTATTTGATATAACAACTTATTAATTTGTTATAACAACTTATTAATTTGATAAAACAACTTATTAATTTGATATAACAAGTTATTAATTTGATAAAACAACTTATTAATTTGATAAAACAACTTATTAATTTGATATAACAAGTTATTAATTTGTTAAAACAACTTATTAATTTGATAAAACAACTTATCAATTTGTTATAACAACTTATTAATTTGTTATAACAACTTATTAATTTGTTATAACAACTTATTAATTTGATAAAACAACTTATTAATTTGATAAAACAACTTATTAATTTGATATAACAACTTATTAATTTGATATAACAACTTATTAATTTGATATATCAACTTATTAATTTGATATAACAACTTATTAATTTGATATATCAACTTATTAATTCGATATAACAAGTTACTTGTTTTATGTAATTTTCATCTTGAAATGATGATGTAGAAGAGATGATAAAGCGAATCAAGAGACCAACAGAGTATTATTGGACAGTATCTTATGCTGTAGCTTTACACTTTCATGTATAACTACATGCACAAAAAAAAAAAAAAAAAAACATCCTTCCCAATAAATTTATGATGGATTAGTGATTATTTTAGTTTTTTAATATCATTTGATATGATCATAACTTGGTCCATGAATGACTGACCACCCTTTAGTTCATTAGTCTGCCAGTTGCAGCAACAGTTTTTCCCCCATAGTAAGTTGTTGGAGAACCATTCGCTTTCGATTAAACATTCAGCTCAGGCGGACCGTCAACATTTATATATATGATTTTTAATCAAGCCCTTGACCTTGACCTTCTGACCATAATGTGCACTAGCATTTATAGACAATTATAATGAAGATATGATCACTTACGGCATTAAGTAAAGTTGATTTCTTGCTTGTTTGTATTTATAATTTTTCAATAAAGAATGCTTTAAACAGGTACCCACCTTAAGTGTAAGTGTGTGTGTGTGGGGGGGGGGGGGGGGGCTCGATTTATAATTGCTCTATAGAAACTTGTGCCCCTCTTTCCCAATCAGACCCTGAATCCGCATCTGTAAAGATTTCTAACAAAGTTGTAATGGATGTCAAGGGCTCCTATTGGATGGTTTTCCGACGTCAAAGGGAAAACAATATGGAATTTCAAAATAAATTAAAGAAATCAAATTTTCTCTATCACCATGTTATCATATTTATCATGTATACATGTAGCTCACAGAACCCCGGTAGTGGGGGTTGCAAACGCATGGATCCAGGAAGGGGGTGTATTGTCTGTTTAGGAGGGTCCAGCCTTTGACTTTGAAAAAGTTTACACGTAAAGATAAGAAAATCATAACGGTAATTTTTGGCAATTTCCAGGAGACATCCTTATCCCTCCTCTAGAACCGCCCTTGCACACGATACACAACACTATGGTTTGCGGGAGGAGTAGAACTTGAATTTGAAGACGTTTAACATTTGAACGAAAATTGTAATAATGGACTTTATAATAACTAACTTGAAACATTTTATAAAACTTGTGTTTTCAACCATATCCTTATTTTCATTTTCCGGACCTTAAATTGGCGGAGTTAAGAGTGGTGGGATGGGGGCGCAATCCCCTCCCACATAAATCGTCAAAGTAAAATGTTTTTGTTGGAGGTGGTGGGGGTTGGGAGGGAGGCTTAAACGTCTATGTGAATAGGCTGTTTTGAGTCGCAACTTTTCGCCGGGTCGCTGTCACTCGCTACCTATAGCTTGATTTAGATGGATTTACATATCATTTTTTTAATTCAAAACAGAAAAGCAAACAAACAAACAAAGCAAAACAAAACATCCCCCCCCCAGAAAAACAAATAAAATAATACACCGCTAAAGACGGTATGGCCGGATTGCAAAGTAAGTTTTTGTCACTAACTGGGTTAAGGTCAATAGGTCAAATAATACAGTATAAATTGAAAGGTTTTGTCAGTATAAAATAAAGTTTCTACTGCACACAGTTCCATAGATTTTGCTCATAAACCAGGAACTTTAACCACAATCCTTAACTAGGTCAAAGTCCAAGGTCAAGGTCACTAGGTCAAATGTTACCGCATAAATTGAAAGGTCTTGTGATGGGCAAGCTTCGTGTATAATATAAAGTTTCTACTGCATATAGTTCTTTAGATTTTGCCTCAACCAGAAACTTTAACCAAAATCTTCAACTAGGTCAAAGTCCAAGGTCAAGGTCACTAGGTCAAATGTTATGGCATGAATTGAAAGGTCTTGTCATGGGCAAGCTTCATGTATAATATAAAGTTTCTACTGCATATAGTTCCTTCGATTTTGCCTCAACCAGAAACTTTAACAAAATGTTGACGGCAGACGGACGGACGGACGGACAGATAGACAGACAGACAGACAGACAGACAGACGGACGGACATCGTCAATCTATAGGCCGGAATTGCTTTGCACCAAAGAATTTCAAAACATTTTGGCACGGCATGTCATGGATTTTTGAGATTTTTGGTATGGAAGTTCAATATGAAATACTAGTATGTAAATCAACCCCAGTTTTTTCAAAAAGGTTGTCGTTGCCATGGTAACCGTGTCTGAAGTTTCAAAAATCGGGAAAATCTATAGGACAAGGCAATTTTGTAGGCTTCGTTACCATGGAAACAGGTACATTTTAAATCTTAAATTGCTTTGGTTATTTTCTTTTAATCCTTATTATTACGCATATTTGTAAAGTTTTTTACATTTATCTCGGAAGCCTTATGTATACAAGATGAAAAATTGGGCCGAAACAGGGTATCAAAAGGCTTTGTTTTGGGCACTCAAAGACCCTTTTTTGCATGTTTTTACTGTTTTACAAGGTTGAAAATTTCATAAAAGCACCAATTTTTGAAGTCCAAATTGTAGTTATCCAATTAGTATCATCTTTGAACTCTACATGAATATAAAAAATTAATTGGGCTAATTTGTCCTTTTATATGCAAAGCAGCATCAAATTTAGTTGCTATGGCAACAATCGGCTGAAAGGTTTCAATACGATGAATTTAAACACAACCTCTATCAAACTATCTACGCATGATATTGGAACAGAAGTTCATGTATACATCTATCAAAGGCGTTTTGATATAAAAATGACCTTGAAAATATTTCAAGGTCATCCACTGAATTTTCAAGGTCATTAAACTTTAAGTGACCAGATTTGACGAAAAATCCTGATTTTTCATAAAATGAAGGTGTCATTATTTTAGAAACCTTGAAATATTGAACTTAACAGTTATTTGCCATAAAATGATAAATGTATCACTTATTTCTTAGAACTATTGATTACGTTTCTTCACATCTTCGAATATCTAAATTCTTGGTGAGTATGTTGATAAAAAAGGGACGAAATCTGTTTTTTTTTCTTGTTTTTTGACGGAAAAATATTTTCCTATTGAATAGCTACAATTCAATAAATTCTAAGATTTGTCTTTCTTATATTCATGTGCTTTCATAATATATATGACCTATGAAAATATCTAAATAAAAAAATCACTAAAATCGGTAACAGAAAAATTTAAAAATCAATATTTTATGCAAAATTTGAGTCTTTAAGTATAAATGACCTTGAACATCAAGCCAATGACCTTGAACATTTTAATTGTTCTTATGTAAAAGATACAAGTCATATATATACATGCATACATTTTGACAATCTTATGTAACTCTAAAGAGGAATAAAATCAATTTCAAAGATAATATGAAACAAGCAAAAAGGTCTAATGTTGCCAAGGCAACGGTCTTTGACGACAGAATTTTGGTAAAACTCTGAAATACCCACTCCAATTTTTCGTTCATTTTATTTGTCAATAAACATACATTTCCATTGATGAAAATCACTAGTCTCCTATTGGTGCCTTTTGTGATATTTAAGATTGAAAATGGCCAAAAACACACTAAATTGGTCCTTATTTTCACCTCTATTTTTCGCTTCATTTTGACTTAGTTTGGCTTAATACAATAAGCTTCCTGTAATAAATATCACATAACTAAGTGTACTAAGTAAGAATGGAAGTAAGGAAGAATAGATTATATAAAGATGAACAAGCTGTTACAGTGGTATCCATGGCAACGAAGTCTCTGGAGCTGGCTTATTTCATGGTCCCAAAAGTGCTATAAATAGAATGACCATGGCAACCAGAGGTCACATTGGATGAAAATTGTTATTTTCATGGTCAGTACTCAATATGTACCCATTATACCGAAAATCATCAAAATCCATGACATGCCGTGCCGAAAGATTTTGGTCCTTACAGAGAATGGCTATTAATAGCCAGTATTACTAGTATTATGTATTATAAACTCTTCCACACCCAAACCTAACTTTCAATAATTTTTGACCGGTCTTTTCAGATATTGTCAACATATTATTCATTCAAGGGATGGGATTAGTGGTGTGACCCCCCCCCCCCCCCGAAAAAAAAATCGCTGGCTCGCTTCATTCCCTATCATGCAGCTTCTATAAAAAAGATTTTCCGTCCGAGGGGACAGGACGTCCCCCCCCCCATCCATATCCGTCCCTAAACTCAAATCCTGTATCCGCCCCTACCAAGTAAATTAAATATATTGAAATTAATAAGGGGTCACTTTGTCCATTGTCCGTCTGTAAAACTTTCGATGTCACACCCATAACTTTTGATTTGGGTTTGATAGGATTTTGATATTTCATATGTGTATTCCTTGTGACAAGACCTTTCTACACATACCATTATTTTTGAACTAGTGGCCTTGACCTAGATATTTGACCTACTTTAAAAAAATTAAGATTGGTATCTTTTGATTGGTAAGTGATAGGGCTTTGATATTACATGTGCATTCCTGGTGACAAAACCTTTCTACACATACCTCATTTTTTGATCAAGTGACCTTGACCTAGATACTAGTATTTGACTCACTTTTTCAAACAATGAAGATGGACTATATCATTTGATTAGTAAGTGATTAGATTTAATAGGGCTTTTATATTTGACATATGTATTTCTTATGACTGGACCAATCTACAGTTTTGTACCAGTGTCTTTCCAAATGCTGTACACTGGTCAACGGTGACGACGGGATTCCACGTCGGACCTTGTTCAAATGTCGGCAGAGTTCTAAAACTTGCTTCAGATCCTGTCCTATCTGAAAGTTGGTAAGACTTCTCGGGTGAATGATCTTGAGCGCGCTTCAGCCAGCAGAGCACATACTATTATACGCATGCCATAGAAATTTTAGATCCATTTACGCGCACGTAATCCGGATTACTACACAATTTGCTGATAGCAGTAGGCCGTCCAAAGTCGGTGCCGGATGCACATTTATCTCCTTCCATTTATGTGTTGTAAATAATGTTTGTGTCGATTTTTATACCCCTCGCAACAAAGCTATGTGTGTGTAGGGGCGGGGAGGGGGGCGGGGTTGTTAATACTGTATTCATCCTGTTTGTCCGTCCGTCTGTAGACGAGAGCTTGTCATCGCAACTCATCCCAAACCATGGCTGGATTTCAATGAAACTTTACACAATGAAAGAACATGATATGTAGATGTGCACGAAGAAAGGGGATTGCTGTCGAAAAAGTTAGACTTGAGTTATGGCCCTTGGACTTAGATTCTTCATGCATTAAATTATTTTCAATGTCAAACCTTGCCACCGCAACTCCTTCAAAACCATTTCATAGATTTCAATGAAACTTTACACAATGGAATATCATAATATATCGATGTCCATGAAGAAAGAGGTCTGCAGCCAAAAAGGTTATAAAAGAGTTATTGCCCTTTTACTTAGATTTTTGAATATTGAATCTTGCCATCACTCATCCCATAAGGCTATCTCATATATATGTATCATTAAACATTTTTAAAACATTCTATAGTAAGTATTTTATTCGACAAAATGACCTTAACCCTGAATAATGACCTTATATGAGAGAATATCCATTTGGAAAATATATAATGTCAGGTCTTAAAATGGATCTGTTCAGAGGGGGTATAATTCGTCAATTTAGGGCATTTAGGGCAGTTTTCATTTTGTATGATGTTCTAGTGAATATTGTCGTGTCTATTTGCGGTTTGTAGTTTTGTTTGATGTCATTTATGTGTCGCTTTCTTGTGGGTTTCTTTCGCTGGGTCAGTGTAGGGTGGTCATGCTGAAGATTCGATGAGAGCTTTCTTTTTTTAAACAAAATATTTGGCCTCTCCATCTTGACCTAGATGATTGACCTTCTTTTTTTCTGAAAAAATTGACCATGTCTTTTGATTTTTATGTAATAGGTCAGATACATTGTATTTCACATGTATAATTTTGACGTAGTATAATTGGCCAACACATCCACTTTTGAAAAATAAGCCTCTTCACAGGCGACACAAGCATTCCTTGGATTGCTATCTTTTAAATATAATTAAACATCTTCATGGTAGAACACTTTCTAATCGTTCTCTTATGGTCTCTATGTTACATAAATCCCTTAATCTCAGTGACAATGGTAGGTTGATATATCAGATTAATAAGTTGTTATAACAAATTAATAAGTTGTTTTATCAAATTAATAAGTTGTTTTATCAAATTAATAAGTTGTTTTATCAAATTTATAAGTTGTTATATCGAATTAATAAGTTGTTTTATCAAATTAATAACTTATTTTATCAAATTAATAACTTGTTTTATCAAATTAATAAGTTGTTATTATACAAATATGGACTTGGTCGAGGTCATTATGTCATTATAATGACCCGATGAGATTTGTAATATTGACTGAGGCCGAAGGCCGAGGTCAATATTACAAATCTCATCGGGTCATTATAATGACATAATGACCGAGGCCAAGTCCTTATTCGTTATATTATATAACGTATTGTAAGACTACATATGATTAAAATAATGATTCAGATGAAGTATGAATACATAATTTTTAGTTAAGAACTTAACGATTGATTGCACTTTTTTGTGAAAAGTGTATCTTAACTTTTAATATTAAACAAAATAACTATCTTAATCTTTATCGTAAATACTGAAATCAGGACAAATACTACACCGAGTCATTATCTTTCGTCAGCGGTCATTATCGCAAAATAATGACTCGCGCTCCAGCCAATCAGAATCGACGTTACATCCTGGTTATATAATATAACAAATTAATAAGTTGTTTTATCAAATTAATAACTTGTTTTATCAAATTAATAAGTTGTTATAACAAATTAATAAGTTGTTTTATCAAATTAATAAGTTGTTATATCAAATTAATAAGTTGTTATATCAAATTAATAAGTTGTTATAACAAATTAATAAGTTGTTTTAACAAATTAATAACTTGTTATATCAAATTAGTAAGTTGTTTTATCAAATCAATAAGTTGTTATATCAAATTAATAACTTGTTTTATCAAATTAATAACTTGTTTTATCAAATTAATAAGTTGTTTTATCAAATTAATTAGTTGTTTTATCAAATTAATAAGTTGTTATAACAAATTAATAAGTTGTTATATCAAATTAATAAGTTGTTTTATCAAATTAATAACTTGATATATCAACTTAATAAGTTGTTATATCAAATTAATAAGTTGTTATATCAACTTAATAAGTTGTTTTATCAAATTAATAACTTGTTAAATCAGCTTAATAAGTTGTTATATCAAATTAATAAGTTGTTTTATCAAATTAATAATTTGATATATCAACTTAATAAGTTGTTTTATCAAATTAATAAGTTGTTATATCAAATTAATAAGTTGTTATATCAAATTAATAAGTTGAAATATCAAATTAGTAATTTGATATAACAAATTATAAAAAAAGTAATGCTGCGGCCCTAATAAGCTTCCGTATTTTCTAATGTGGTCTTGCTAGTGATCTTTTTGTTTATTCTTGTTGTAAAAGATAGTCCGAGACCCTCATCGATGACTCAAGGGGAATGTTTCTGGCTTTATGAAACCCATTTCGTTGCAACATGCTTTATCAAACAGGTTTATCCCAGCAATTAGTTTTAGCAGCTTTTGTCTAGGCTTAACAACTAATTTCCATTTTCAAAAATGTTGGACATGCGACTATTTTCTTCAATTATATATTGTTTAGATATAGATCTATGTGTTAATTTTTATGTCACCTGCAAGGCAAAATCTACGTGTAAGGGATCACTTTGACCGTATGTCTGTCTGTGTGGTATTCCAATTTTTACATAATGGCTATAACTTTATTTATATTTGTTCATGACATTTGTTATACAGGCTTATACAGATAAATAAAAAAAACAAACTTTATTTATATGCATTATACTTCCGTAAAAATTCATGAATGATGAAGCATGATGAGACTCAAAACCCGCTGGGGTCAAAGTCATACGAGAGATCAATATCATATATTCGATAGGCGACATATCTGTCTTGAACAGTTCTATCTCATAAAAATTATTTGTTTTTATTTCAAAGTTATAAACTATGATTTGCATGTAATTGTAATAATGCATTTGTATTTAGAAATAAGATGTAGCATATAAAGTTTGTCTTGTATGTTTGTATTTCTCTTTCTTTCAGGGAAGTTGTCTTCAAATTTTGGTTGCTTTAAATTTTATGTGTCATGCGGTAAGATATCTTCAATCATTCCTTTTTTTTAATGCTTATACATTGTATTTAACTTATTCTATCTCATTAACATAGAATTTGTGTCACAAGAGGCCGCTGCTGCATTTAACTGTTTTGTTTGTGATGTCACTTTACAGTAAGAAGGTTTATGTTTATACAATTGTGTGTGTATGGATACCTCTGTGTAGCCGATAAGTGGGAGGGTTGTGCGCACGCAATCCTGATAACCACACCATTTGTTAATAGCAGATGGTCGTCCAAAGTCGGCGCCGGGTGCACATTGGTCTTCTTCCTTTTATGTGTTGTCATTAGTGTTTGATTTTTCTGTACGTCTGTTTCGATTGTTTTGTATGATGTTCTAGTGAATATTGTTGTGTCTTTTTTTGCAGTTTATAGTTTTGTCTAATGTAATTTATGTGTCACTTTCTTGTGGGTTTGTTTTCTTGGTGAGTGCAGGGTGGTCATGCTGGAGATCATTCCCTTTTCTTGTTGAGATGGTTTTGGATTCAACATAGAAATTTTCCCTGGCTTGACGGTGACGCTCCCAGACTACCTTCATACGGCATTTACATATCACAGATAATACGATACGCTAGGTCGTGCACTAATGCTTTGGATTTTCATAGTAGAAATTTGCATACAGCCAAGAAACTTTTATGTCAATGTTTCCGCTTTCATTACCTACACTTTCTGGAAATCTTACAAAAATTACAGTCAGCTTCTTTAAAAGTTCGGACCTATACAAGCAACAGAGTATATTACTTTGGGTATTTCACAGCCTGTATTTCATGGTGATATAATTAACAAATTAGAAGGATCAAAGGCAGACAGCATAACCATCGAAAGTGCGTCAGATTCATCAAACGCCTTTTATACCGTGGATATGATTCTTATGTCACCAAACGGACACTCGACATGGTACTGGACCAACCTACAGCCTCATACCAGCATATTCTTTAAAATTGCACCCTAACTGACTGTGACGGGACTCCATGACGGGCCCTGTCCAAATCTATTTTGAGAATACAGGGCCCCAACCATCTGTCCTCTCCGAATATCGGTCGGACTCCTCGAGTGAAAGCATGCATGAGCTCGCTACAGCCGGTAGAGCACGGACTGCATTTCGTACATCCCCTTTTTTAAATTTATTTACATATTCATCTGTGTTGCTTGGGACCCTGTGTTAACGCACTGACGTAGCAGATGGCCGTCCTAAGTCGATACTGATTGTCCATGGGTCTCGTTGGTTTATGCGTGGTCTTTTGTGTTTGATGTCGTGATTGCTGTTCTTTGTCCCTTTTGTGTCTTTTGCTGTGTGTGTCTTCTCTGTTTGGGGTGTCTTGTTGTTGGTGCTGCAACCGAGTATTGTTGGAGATCCCCTCCTTTTTTGTTTTCTCATAGACTCATTTTATTGTATGTGTAGTGTTCTCATTGCTCAGTTGAAAACATCTTGTATCTGAGACAAAAATAGTTTTTTTTATAAATGTGTAAGTAATGAAATAAGAAACACGTTTTAACTGCTGTATGTTTTCTATGAAAATAGGTAACAGGATTGCCTCTACCAAATGGCACAAGGGAAGAAATCTTACAACAAACTAGATTGAATAAGAACCCTAAGAAGAGAATAATTTTATATAAGAAATTGGACAATCCAGATCCAGTCGTAGATGAGAAGACATCGACAACAACATCAGACCAACGTAATGCCTTGATTGTGATCGGGAAAACACACACTTTACATTCCGACAGTGAGGAAACCACAAACGGAAGTGATGATACGACCACTCCAACCAAATCAGTAAATGTATCAATGAATAATTTGGGAAGAAAGGGACAATTACTTCTTTTAACACCTAAACCTACAATCAGCTTAACTATTAATCCATTCGACGATGATAACAGGACATCTGCCAATAGATCAGATGCAAAAATAACGACAAGAAGAGCCGTGATGGACAAAGATGTCGGAAGTACGAATACACAAACAAGTATGAGTGTATCAAGACATGTATCACAGCGTACTGATATTCATAGTGCATCTGAAACTGATGGTCAGTCATCAAGTGGCGCAACCTCGATTACAGTACCATCTCTGTGGGATTCCCAAAAGAAAGCGCTACCCGTAATAGATTATATCCCATTAATCGTTGTGTCTTGCCTTCTTTTTATACTTTCCAGTGTACCAACGTATACTTTGTGTTCAAACAACAGACAAATGTGACGACTTACTAACAAATGACAATATGTATGGAAACCAATCTTCTGGTTTTTTTCTGTTGAAAGATCAATTTTTTGTACGAAATTTAACAAAATTGTATAAAAGATTCGATTTGTATTTTAATGCAAATGTTTTTAAATAATTCAATCATATTTTGATAGTTTATTTGCACAACATCGATTTCTACCAATGCAGCAAGGGGTTTGACACCATGTGGAGCTGTTATTAGGCCCCATTCGCAATAAAAAAAAATATTCTTTCCAAATTATGGCTTTAACAATTCCCAAACAAATAGAACTAGAATCAGTAACAAAATTGTTTCAAATTTCACAATTTCTTAAAAGAAACGAGGGGATCTACAACAACACTAGGTTGCAGCACCCACAGCAAAATCCCAAAACACCCATGCAAAACAAAGGAGGGGATCTCCAACAACACCCGGTTGTAGCAGAACACAAAACACAGAACAGATACTCAAAGAAATGGACGCAAAAGGGACAAGGAACACCAACTCACACCATAGAAACATGAAACATATAACATTACACATAAACTAACGAGACCAATGGGCAACCGGTGCCGACTTAGGACGGCCATCTGCCATGTAAATAGCAGACGGTGTGATTCTCCTGGATTACATGCGCATAACCCTTCCACTATTCCGATTTCCCAGAGGTCTCGAAGAACGCAAAATTATGGTGTAAAACAACCTCCTCACTATTAGATGACCACACACAAACAAAACCGCAAAACACAGGGGTCCAAGCAACACAGATGAATATGTAAATGGATATAAAAAGAGGACGTGCGTAATACAGTCCGTGCTCTGCCGGCTGTAGCGAGTTCATATATGTTATCACCCGAGGAGTCCGACTGGCATTCAGAGAGGACAGGTGGTCGGGGCCCTGTCTTCTCTAAGGAGGTTTGGACAGGGTCCGTCATGGAGTCCCGTCGTCAAAGTCAGTCAGAGTGCAAGTCTTAAGAATGCGCTCGTATAAGACTGTAGATTGGTCAAGTACCAAGCTTAGTGTCCGTCTGATGACATTAGGATCATATCCACAGTATAAAAGGCGTTTGATGACTCTGACGCATTATCGATAAATAAGCTGTCTACCTTTGATCCTTCTCATTTTGTTAATTACGTCACCATAAAATGTAGGTTGTGAAATACCTAAAGTTATATACTCAAAAGTATATCAAATTTACAGGGAGCTGTTCTTGGTTTTCTCCTTTATCACTTTTCACTTTCTTCCAATTAACCTTTTGAAAAGCTGCTATAGAACAAAGGGGGGGATCTCCAACAACACCAGGTTGCAGCACCCACAGCAAAACCCCAAAACATACAATTAAAAAAAACAGAGCAGACAAGCACAGAGACGCAAAAGGGACAAGGAACGTCAACGTACAACACAGAAACATCAAACACAAAGGACTACATATAAACCAACGAGACCAATGGGCAACCGGTGCCGACTTAGGACGGCCATCTGCCACGGAAAAGCAGAAGGTGTGGTTATTCTGGATTACGTGCGCACAACCCTCCCACTATTCCGATTACCCAGAGGTCTCGAAGAACGTACAATTGTGGTGTAAAACAACCTTCTCACTGTCAGATGACCACACACAAAACCTTGTCTTAAAAGTTTCTTGGTAATTTGTAAATTTTAGAATATGCAGGTGATACATTACATATCATAAGTACATATTGATTAATTTTAAAAGGGATTTTTCAGGGTATTTTACTTTGGGTCCAGGGTCCGGTAAAATTGGGAAAAATCGCGGTGTTCTAATGAAATTGGGAATTTCCAACATTTTAATTTGATTAATCTTAATGGAATAAATCATTACACAGAGATATAACTCCTTCTTATTCAAAGTGTCTTCAATAAAAGAAACAAAGTACTAGTAAAGTCATCTATTATACTTTAGATTGTACTTCAAAGGACATAATCTTCTAGGATATGTTCAGAGTCGGAGGAGCTACTTTTATGATCATGATCAATCAGCATTCAGATTCAAAGTCAGTGTTTGACACTGTCCGAGTCGCCCTATTCTGTTTACTGAACAGAACATGAACTACTTTCTGTTGTTTCTCTTATAGTCAATATCCAAAATTTTATTTTGAAGAACGTATCTATCCTCTACAAAGAAGATGTACTCCTTTTTGTCATTTTTTGCTGTTGTGAGACGACATGGTCCTGGGTTCCCAATACTGGAGATAAAATTTTATGATTAAAACGTAAACCTATACCAGGAATGAGATACACATCGATCGTTAATGTCGTATTTCTGTTAGGTATTCCAGTCATCATTATTTTGCTCTTTATTGAAGAACACTTCAAAAACATTTAAGGGAAAACTCAACCATAAAATGGGAAAATGCAGGCCACTTTCGCGTTGGAATGGGTCCGATAATCGGACCCAAAAACGGACTTGAAAAATCCCTGATTTTATAGTAACCGGACTTGGCACTCCGTAAATAATTGATGGAATTTAATTGACATATCGAAGTGCAAAGAAAGTCTTGTGCATTGTAAATAATTGATAGCATATTTAGTTGACATAACCAGGGTGTGAACATATATTCTTGTTATCATATTTTTTTTGTGCCAACCCCCCGATTCCGGATCAAATGGTCGTCCCCTAAGCGTGATGAAACAAACACAAAGGCCATGGCCTTTTGATTTCCTACTTCGCAAAAACCTACTAAGAATATAACTATGTATAAGAGTTCATATCAATCCGTCAACACGATTTGATGAATATCGCATAAATTTCAAAACTGCCATATTTTTCCAAGATTCTCACACTTTCCTGAACGCAAAATTAGAAACTGATCCCATATTTGTGTTAATTTATGTCTTGATTTTGTACTGTGAGAAGTGTAATGGTTATATTTATTTGAATAATGACTGAGTACCTGTTGTACGTGAAATGGTTGTGTGATTCTGTATGTGTTAGTAGTATATAGTACCTTTACAATGACATGTACATGTTTTACATTTGACTCCTACTTATGATAGACATCATAAAAGAAATGAAGTCTATTTAATTTTTAGGGAGCAACCATTTTATTTTTATGGGGGGGGGAGGGAGGAAGACTTTTGCCAGCCGGAAATTTTTTTTCGGCCATTTTAAGAGCCGGAAAATTTTTTTCGCCGGCCCTTCGGGCCGGATTATTTTTTTTTTTGTAATTTTCCAATGTTGAAAATTACCCTAAAGTTTAAATAATTCAGCATGATTTTTCGGCGATATTAAACATCAAACACACAATAAGTTTATCTCTTGCCAGCAGATCACTTCATTTTAATTTCTTGAATGGCATATGGTGCCTATAATCTGTTTACTAAAATGATACTCAACGGAGACAGGCTATATGCTGCTAATGATTTTTGAATTTTATTTATTCACCCCAAATTGCGTAAAGTTTGTTCCATTTTTTATACTTTGTTTATGATACACAAAAAAGTGTTTACTGGGCAGTGGAAAAGAAGAAGAGAGGGGTGAGGGGCAATTTCATGATCTGGAAAAATTTTTTCGCCGGCCCTTCGGGTCGGAAAATTTTTTTCCCTAAAATTTCGATCCGGAAAATTTTTTTTGCAAAGTCTTCCTGCCCCCCCCCCCCCCCCCCATAATAATCAAATGGTTGCTCCCTTAGTACAAGAAGTAGAATACAGCATCTTTGTAATGGGAAGGTCAATTAAAGAGTTTGATACAGCAAGTAACGGGATGTAGGAAAAACATTATGAAGGAAATAGAATGACAGCTTAGTATATATATATACCTAGAGCAGTCTAAAAATGTACATGGGGGTTTCCGGTACTAAAATTAAATGATAATATACATAGAAATGATATAAGAAAGAATCTTCATCCCTCTGTGAGTATACTAATCTAATATAGTGTTATAGATTTATTTTATAATCTATTTTTATTAAAAAAAACACCCTTGCAATAATATCAAGCAAAAAACAATTGCGAGGAAAGTAATGATCTAAAACCAATCCTACACGGAACTTTGAACGACTGCTATTTTGTATCTCGTACGACAGATTGAAGTACTAGTATCGAATGTAATTATTGCTTATAAATACGAAAATTAATTCTGCTCTATATCATATATGACATTGTGATTTTATTTTGTTAGATAAATAAAAGAATGTTTGAACATAATCCCACACTTTGAACGCCTTCTTCGTTATTTTGGTGGAATATGGACGCCGTTAAAGTAAGTGTTTTTAAAAAGCTGTTCCAATCAATATTACATATTGTTATTTACTTTATGTACTAGAAAAGGACCCGAACAAGCGCGGGAAATATTGTCATAGAAACGTTGACATAGTTATGAACGTTATGTATGACTCCAGTATGAAATACATGTACAAAGGAATTGCGCTCAGATTTATACTGTTTGGCACTGATATTTATAATTTTAACACATGAATTTAGAATATAATTTTCATTGTCACCGGTAAGTGGATTATCGTAACCAATTACGGTAATCTCATTGTGACAGTGTCAGTTCGCGCTCAACCGGATTCGAATGACAAATATGGATAATGACCATATCCCAAGATACAGTACAAAATCGATAATTCAGAAAATCATAAACCGAAGGCATACAAAATCAGGATAAAACAGGAACCAAAGCAAACAAAGAATTAAAATTAGGCTGTCCAGATTGGATGTCTGGATGACTGTACGGTGCTCATCTAGCTGAGCTAATTCTCGAACGTTCTATTTGAAGATTGTACGTCGTATATTTTAGAAAACTAATAGGGAATTTTGAATTTGAGTCGAGGCGAAATTAGCCTACTTACATCAGAAAGGTCTTGCAAGAATCGCCTCACTAAATTTATTATACTTAAACAGTAGGAGTATACTAGTAAAGAAAAGGGAAGGATCTCCAGCATGACAACCCAGCAGACACCCAGCGAAACAAACCCACAAGAAACTGACACAGATTGACATCAGACAAAACTACAAACCGCACAAGGACATTAGAACATGATACAAAATAATCGAAACAGACGCACGGAAACATCAAACATCAAAGACAACACATAAGAGGAAGGAGACCAATCAGTAAATCAGAGGAAAATGTGAAGCTCATAGTTAGTGTCCGACGCCGGTATTCTAAGATTTGTTTTAAGGAAAACGGTGACACAAAATTTATGATTACATGTTAATTAGAAATAATTGCCTTCTAGACAATTACCAATTCCACATTGTCATATCATATGCTAAATCTTCATATCACACAATTTATCCATGTCCTCTTCGTTTCGACAGAGAATAGGCTAATTCGTTACTTTAGTAGTATAGATGTCTAAGAGAAAGCTATAAACAGAAAGGGTTGTTCTGGCTATAATCTTCTTTCTTTCCTGTATGGATTTGAAGAGCTCACAAATTTACTGTCAAAGATCTTCCCATGCTTGTTACATGACACTTTCATATTTCTGGAGGCAAAAAAAAACTAATAATCCCAAACATCTTTTTATTTATTTCAGGGAGGCTTTCTCTTACTTTTGCTTTATGTAGTCTGTGTCAGTTTTGAGGTAAGATACCATTTATACCTTCTCGACTATGAGACTGAATAACTGACGGGTACTTCTGTAATGTTTATTATAGTCTAGGTGCCATTCATGAAACCCAAAAATTTGTTTCGCACAAAATGTTTTTGCATAAAAGTGTTGTCAATATCCTCTAATTTGATAATCCGGCGGATGTCACTCTGGCATCCCTTGGCATTTCGAGATTTTGGGGTAAAAGTGAAATTTTTCGAAGAAAATCCGTTGAAAATAGGAAAAATTCAATTTCTTTTTCCATGATGCAGCTAGATCAACAAAAGTGGTACCAAAAAGAAGGACAATTTATTGTCTTTAAGTCTCAAGCTCAACTTACCAATTTACTTGTCAATGAAATGGGGAAAACTATGGATCTTCGATGAAAAATTGTTGAAAATTGGAAAATACAATATCTGTTTTTGTACTGTAGCTAAATAAACAATTTTGGTACCAAGCGCACAATAGATTTATTGCCTTTCACTTTGAAAAACGCAAAACGTTTACAGAAAATCTAGAACAAAGATATGTGTATTCAAGTCAACATTTTTTTCAAACAATTCACTGGCACATGGAGTCTTGAAGCAAGCTTTTGAAAGACGTGAGCGAAAAAAAAAAAAGACACTGTTCAAAAGGAAGCGGCTACTGTCTATGATACATAGATGATTTCTGCCAGGGTTGTGTAGTTGTTATCAATTATTGAAGGGGATCTTAAAGACCTGCTTAGTCGTGACATTGTTCTAGTTCCTACGTCAATGTTGAGAAGATGACATCAGTTTTGCAACTTCGAAATATGTTCTTAAAATAAGCTCCATGTTATTCATTCGACAAGAATGCCTAGGAGTTGATATTTGCAGGACTCTGGTGTATCAACTGACCGTTAAATGACATAATTAATACCTTGATTGTTTGTGGTCGTATATTTCTAAAAAAAAAAAAAAAGACTAAACACTTCATATGTTTAATAATAAGTGTTCCAACTATTTACCTTCTTGAAGAAAGTTTTAAACCAATTTTGATGCACCAGACACGTGTTTCGGGTAGAAAAATACTCCTCAGTGATGCTTTCAAATAAAGTGACTTCTTGACACAGCCAAAATCCTCTCCAGCAGCGCCCTTGGCCCTGTTTTCTGAACTTAAAATTGCTATCACTTTGCAGGGATCAAATTTAAATGATATTCAATTGACCCCTACTTACCGTCAAAATGACACAAAAGATTCAGTCAGGAAAACTACATCTCTGGAAATGAAGTGCAACTGATTGATATTACATGTACTTGCAATCACTTGATCGAGATAGCAATCCGATTGATTAATAACTCGCATTCTATACATCATTCTGAAGTCACTAAAGATGTAGGTATTGAGAACAGATCATGATGATGGATATCATCAACATATGGTGCTATTGGAGAGACAAAGGGAAGCTTGTGGGACGGTGGGAAGCTTTTGAAATGGTGTTCCGTGTCACATTTCAGAGAAGTTAATTCAGATATTGAAAAGATTGTGATTGAGGCCATCATATTCATAGAGAATTACTATGGTTTAGAGAATCTAGACAGTATATCTGATGTCAGGTCCAGTGTACAATTGAATGAAAAGGGCTATAAGTGTTCAAAACTCTTGGATGACCATTACCACAGTTAATTGAATTATTTCGATGAGATGTTAAGAAAAACGAACGATTCTTATTCATGCATAAGGAAACATCCTTAAGATGAGTTCAATCAAGCCTAGACCTGCTGAAAGAATTAATTTTTTTTAAATGTTGAGACCTATTGTGATAAAATTTTGCCAATCGCGTCTGTACCTCTATTTGTTCTGTTGATTTGTTGAGGTCACACATGAAATCTGAGTTGTGTAACGAACAGATGTGACAAATTCTGTACTCAAATTTCTTTGATTCTGTATTATTTTTTTTTTGAGTAGAGAATTGTCAGAGTGCAATGCAAAGGAGGTATTTTGATCAACCATGTAAGAGGGGTTCTTTGTTGTTAGAAGTAGTTGTACACAAGTATTACAATTGCATGTTGATGAATCAACAAGGCAATAAGAAAGGAGGTGATCTCCCAACAAAACTGGGTTGCAGCACCAATATCAAAACACCTCAAGCAAAAACACAGAGAAGACACACACATTAATTAAAACAACCAATATTTATCGTTGGAATGAAGCACTAAAATTTGAACGTTATATATTGCTCTGTAGAAGGAAACAGCTGAACGGCCATATTATTCCTGCATGTAATGACAAATATGGATAACGTCCATATCTCCATACACAGTACAAATCGATAATTTAGAAAATGATTAACCGAAGGCATACAAAATCAGGATAAAACAGGAACCAAAGCAAACAAGCAAGAGCCTTCACCATATGAAAAGAAGTGAACTCCCAATATGGGAGTGAGTTATAGAATATATTTATAAAATATATTTCAGAAATCAAAATTGAAACTGTCAATTGATGCGCATAAACAATAAGTAAAATTTGTTTTACTAGAGAATGCAACACAAAGCAAAACATTTTTGATATGCACTTTTGCACCTTACTAGTTTTTAGTTGCTTTCCTGTAGCATAACTCTTATCAATACACTTATTCCGTAAACAGGTGAAAGGATGGCTCCTACTTTCAGGAATGAAGGAACAAGCGGTAAACCAGTCCCACTTGACAGATGATGACAGGATGACGAAAGATTCCAGTCAGGAATCTGAATCCAACAATATAAACGTGAGCAAGTCTGCCTCTAGGCCAAGATCTGAGCCTTTTAAAGCGATTCTAATCGGAGGAAAAAAGTCAGCGTCTGAAATCAAAGAAGCCATAAGTAGAACTGCTGAAACATCAACTTTACCTAATTCAGTCAGTCGCTCAGAGAATAAATTACAAATAAGAAACAAATTTCTAGTTTTAAAGCCAAGACCTTCTACCCATCAGCTAGAAAACGACTCAGATAAAGGCAAAACATTAAAGGAGGACCTCAGCACGATGTCTCCGACCAGAGTCGAAAACGGAACAACAGTGAATAGAACCTATGCACTGATCGTGATCGTCAAAACGAACGACGACAATGATTCAAACGTAACACCAAACACTTTGTCTTGGACCGAATCAAAAAATGTAAGTCTCAATTTGTCTCAAACAGGATTTCAGTCACCTGGTTTTAAAAGATTCATTGAAGTGCCATCTCTATGGGTTCCTCCTACAAGGACCAGTTTGAAGGTAGTCATCACAGGCTTCCTTCCAATAATTGTTATTACTCTTCTCTTTTTAGCGTCTTCAGGTGAATATCTGTATACGTTGTATAGAGATACGCGACAAAATATCGGTAACAGGGGATGCTTACTCCTCCCGGGCACCTGATCCGACCTCTAGCTTGCTAGGGGTCCGTCGATGCTCAAAATGGTGCTCTATTGTGAGTGCTGTTGAGATTATCGTCAGGATCTTCTTTAACTCATTACAATTGAAAAAGTGCCCCCCCAATCTTCTAATTTCTTTGAAAACATCGCTACAACATACCCTCGAATTTGATTCTATTCTTTTGTACTATTTAAAATTGTTCACTTTTGTTCATAATCTGATATTATGAGGCCTCATTATTCCTTCATTTCATTTTTCCACGATGATGTTGTACATTTCATTTTTCCATGATGATGTTGTTGTCCATTTCTTATTTCCATGATGATGTTGTTGTACATTTCTTATTTCCATGATGATGTTGTTGTACATTTCTTATTTCCATGATGATGTTGTTGTACATTTCTTTTTCCATGATGATGTTGTACATTTCTTTTTTCCATTATGATGTTGTTGTACATTTCTTTTTTCCATGAAGAGGTTTTTTCCATGATGATGTTGTTGTACATTTCTTTTTTCCATGATGAGGTTTTTTCCATGATGATGTTTTTACCATGATGATGTTGTTGTGCATCTCTTTTTCCATTATGATGTTGTGCATTTCTTTTTTCCATTATGATGTTCTTGTACATGTACATTTCATTTTCCATGATGATGTTGTGCATTTCTTTTTTCCATTATGATGTTGTTGTACATTTTTATAACATTATATTGAAAATTTTGAAAATGAAGAGAAGAACAATAGTCTGGATTCACCCAAAGGACTTTTTTTGCATTTTGCCCTGTTAGCAACTATTAAAAATTGGAGAGGGGACAGGAAGACTTTTGTAGCTGGATTTTTTTTTTTTCGAAATTTTTTAGAGTCCATTTTTGTTTGGGCTCCTCAGGACAGGAAGTTTTTTTCTTTTAATCTACTGCAAAACATGATTCGGAAAAATGTTGCCGGACTTTTGGTCTGGAATATTTTTTACGCCAAAAATTAGAGCCAGTTTTTAGGAAACTTCCTTTCAGGAAGTCTCCTTATGTTATCGTAACAGTTGAGACATTCCCGATTTGCAACATATCCATACACCTAAAAATATAGTGCTTTTTAGGCGAGTTTCGCGTAGCGATCTCGGCTATAGTGATCGCAGGATCCACGTGACCTCAGATTTGCATCACGTGACCTGAAAGCGTGACATCCCCGGGCCCCAAAATGTATAAATCGAGTGAAGATAAATGTATCATTATTCACCATATTTATTTTAGACAGCGTACATTGCATTCCGCGTTTTAACAGTTGTTTCATAATGTTTAAAAAAAGTTAGAGATTATTTAAAATAGGATACTTAGGATGCAGTAAACATAAACTGTCTCGTGTGCAAGTGTGTTGAAATTGCTTATAAGTTTATCGGCTATACTGTACCACGTGACGCGATCCTGTAGGTAAAATTGTTCTCAGTGGGCAAGGCAACGCAGAACGTTCGGTTTTTCTATAATTTCGTGCAATACAGACCACTGCGCTATGAACGCTTTATTGTTTGTGAATTCTAAAATAGTAGAGAGCAGAACAAGACTACGGTAAAAGTTCGTCCAATCACATTGCTTATTCCAATTCAGTCCGATCTATGTAAATAAAATGGAAGGTGCTGATATTCAAATCGTAGCAGTTCGAGTGTTTAAGCGATTAACGAGGAGTTACGGTCATACATTACACTTCTAGGTATAGAAATCAATTTAGAATTCACAAACAATCAAGCGTTCATAGCGCATTGGTCTGTCGCATCTCGCAAATATAATGCACTGACTGAACACCGAGCCAGGGCTGGAACGGACACGCTAAACAGCTAAATTCGAGTTAACAAAAACTAGGTCACTGAAGAAATGGTACCTACGATATCTCTGGAAGTACGGGGAATTTTTAATGAAATTTGGTGACATAGTAGATAAAATATATAGGTACAATCGTAGAATCGTATGATCTTATTGGAACCTCTATAGCGAATTTTTGCAATGGTTGAAGTTAGAAATTTGACTTGACTGTGTATCTGCAAGATACTGGCCTTAAACAATACACAGATCGTACACATACGTACACATACGAGGCGCTTTTACGGCCTGTGATATGCAGATCTATACACCATAGGGGTGAGGTGTCATCGCTTGGTCACAAACCCTTTCCTCAATACAAACCCTTCAATATGTCTATATATAAAACTTGTTTTTTTAATATAGACATATAGAAGAAAGGGTACGTATAGAGGAAAGGGTTTGTGACCAAGCGATAATACCTCGCCCCTGTGCTATACATGAAGAAAAAATAAACGTCTGTACTATCAGTGCGGATCCAGCTTATTATTTAGGGGGGGACGTAAAGAATTGGCAAGGGGTCTGAGGACTTCCTAGGTCCCTAGCGGGTCCAGGGCAGAGCCCTGTTGGGGGGTTGAAGCCTCCTGGAATCTCTTGAATTTCAGCCTTTTTAGGACCCATTTTCGTGACTGTAATTAATTAAAGAATAGAATTTGATGCATTTAACAATTATATTTACTAAAAGGTAGGTAATATTCACCAATATTCACTCTTTCTTGATTTACAGTGATTGTTTTACCCATGATCGGAAAATTTTAGGGGGCCCTACGCCCCCCTTGAATCCGTCACTGTCTAGCAGTCATGCTGACATAGGTTCATAAATGTTTTATTCCCGAATATTGGAAAATGGATTTGTTCTATCTGCTAATACAATATTTAAAAATCCCATAAAATAGTTTGATATCATTCTAAAATGAATAAACGAAACTCGCCATCAGTTCCTTCAGAGCTTTGATTCTAATTTAGGAATTTGCTGTCTGACACATGCAAGATCAAGATTATCCTCCTTCTTGGAAAAAGTTTCAATTCCATACAAAGTAAATGCATCACAAAAAAATCAAATATTATTTTCTTGCTTTTACTGCTCGCCGGTGGCGTAGTAATATAGTACTTCTTTTAACTTATACAATGTCAGAGTTGACTTCCCTATGTACAGTAATCAGGGATTTCATGTAATTCCTGAAATTTAGGGATTTCGTGTAATCCCTGTTTCGATTAGTTATTACATGTAATTCCTGAAATTGGCCAGGTATTTCATGTAATTCCTGAATTTTTAATGCATTTTTACACTTATTTCCTAACCTTAATTTCTCCTTATTTTCAGTTTTAAAATCTATCATTTTTGGCTCATTTGATGCTGAATATCCTCTCTGTCAAATACCCAGAACTAGTTATGCCAAATAAGTGAAAATATACAAACTAGAATAGGTAATTTTTATCAAAATATTCCCAAAATTTCGAAGTTCATTTATCATGTTTATCATTATCTGTGCTAAATAGACATAAAACAAACCCATGAGCGCAAAGAAAAGGAATTTATCGAACAAAATTGATGGTCAAAGTTCTATAAAACATATATCAAAAGTTTCAATCGGAAAAATGAGTATTTAACCCTCATTAACGTATCTTGATAATGGACCAAAAAAAAAAAAGAAAAAAGAAATGATGAAAATGGTCTAATTTTCAACTATTTATTATGTGATGTCTAAATAAGTTTAAGATATATTCAAAATTACTTTTTTGGCGAGGCAACGGATGACCCTTTCCGACAGCAATGCATAATAATACGGAAGTGTTCCAACTCTATACCTACATGAAGAAAATCCCAAACCAAATTTTCCTGCACAAGCCAAGTGTTTCGAATATTAAATTCTCATTAGTGATGCTTCCAGCGGAGCCACCAAAATTCATTTTAGTAGCGCCCTCTTTAATGCTTTGAATTTAGATTTGTACATTTACTTTACAGAGAGTGCGCGGCTCCAAATTTCCTGTAGGGTCGATTCAGTAGCATATCCAAATAAAATATGTTAAAAATAGCATAGGAGACCAGACTGACTATGAAGGTCCGTAAAACAAATCTATCTGAATTATTCCTATTTCCCGGTAAATAAAAAATTGGATATCCTCTTCCTTTGTGTACATCTAAATACAAAGATATTTTGATTGCAACAAGTTTCATTGAAATAGAATAGATGCAAAGAAAAGATTTTGGTATGAAGCGATCACCATGGCACTTTGGTATAATGATGTATTGAGTTACATAGTCCATTCAAGATTCCATGCATACAATTTTACCGAGTACATGTATTACAGTCATATCTATCTGTACAACCGAATTGTCCGCTCAAGAGTTTTTTCTAACACATCATTTTCCCATCAATTTTAAATTAACATAATCAGCCTTAAAAGCATCTCGGATTATATACGTCACCATTTTTTCTCTTTCTGTAATAGGATTTTATATTATGAACATGTAAAATATCTATCATATCGCAATTTCATCATTTTTATATGATTTTTGGCCGTCAGGGAATAAGTGTAAAAATGCTAAAATATTTTAGGAAATACACGTAATCCCTAAAATTTTGGGGATTTTATGTAATCACTAAAATGACCAGGAATTACACGTAATCACTGAACCTTCCAGGAATTACATGAAATCCCTGATTACACTTATTCCCTGTAACATATATACCGAAGACAAACGAAGCATGATCTTGTTGAAAGAAATAGGAAATTCTGGTAATTAAAATGAGAATTTTTGGAAATTACCAGTGATAATAAACTTAAAGTTACGCTGGAACTACATGTAACCGCTCTTTTATCAGATATGTTGTAGATTGTAAGTAATTTTAAACATGCATGCATGGTCTTAACGTCTTTCTAGTTGCTATTTTAAACATGCATGCATGGTCTTAACGTCTTTCTATTTTCCAAATTGGTTAATTTTAAGACACTGCTCCGGGTTTAAGTCGTCAAAATAAAATGTAATTTAAAGTATACCACTTAAAGTAAATATAAACAGTTTATGAATTATGCTGTTTATAGAACACGATGACATAACGTCAGACAGTGCATGAATTTTATATATTTTCATTTCCATGCTTCATAAACATCGACGGCGGGTGCGGCTAGCCAACAGGGGATGCTTACTCCTCCCGGGCACCTGGTCCCACCTCTAGCTTGCTAGGGGTCCGTCGATGTTTATTTCTGTGCTCTATTGTGAGTGCTGTTGAGATTATCGTCAGGATCTTCTTTAACTCATCATAGAAATGAAAATTATTAGCTTCACATGCATATGCATCCTATGTATATAAAATCATAATCAATTTATCATTACATAAACAATAAAATTATTCAACATTCATCTGCTGACTATTAATTTTGAATAGAAGTATCGTTCAGGACCTTTAGTCCTTTGATTTTTGTAAAGTCCCCTCCCCCTTAAAATAAAATACCAGTACATGTTCCACTGTAAGTTTTCATCAACTGGCACATAGGTTTACATATTTTGTTGTTTTATATATGCAAGAAAGGAGGGGATCTCCAACAATACTCGGTTGTAGCACCCACAGCAAAACTTCAAGACACCCAATGCAAAAAAAAAAAACCAAACAAAAAATCAAATTCAAGGAATTGTGGTCCCCCGCTTTTGGGTGTTTGTCTTTAAAGAAATGCCTACAGACATCCCCCCATTCTTAAGTTTTAATAATATATCTCATATATTATCAACATTCTAAATATGAAAGATTAACTCCAAGAAAAGGTCAAAAGGTACAAACTTTTGTTTTGTTTCCAAGGGACAGGGCTTATAAAAAGGTATGCACATGTGAAATATTTAAGACCTATGATTAAAATTAAAATCAAAAACTTATGGTCGAGGTTGAAGTTTTTAAATGTGGGTCAACCTCCATGGACAAGGTCACAAGGTCAGGTTGTTGTTACCAACAGAAAGGTCTCATCACAAGGAATACACATGTGAAATGTGAAAGCCCTATCATTTTCCATTAAAAAGTTATGGACAAGGTTATAGTTTTTTGAAAAGTAGGTCGAACTCAAAGGTCAAGGTCACAAGGTAAAAAATTTTGGTATCCATGGAAAGGTCTTGTCACAAGGAATACACATTTGAAATATCACAGCCCTATCACTTTCCATTCAAAAGTTATGGTCAAGGTAAAAGTTTTTAATAAGTAGGTCAAAGTCCAAGGTCAAGGTCACAAGGTCAACAATTTTGGTATCCATGGAAAGGTCTTGTCACAAGGAATACACATGTGAAATATCAAAGCCCTATCACTTTCCATTCAAAAGTTATGGTCAAGGTTATAGTTTTTTTTTAAAAGTAGGTCAAAGTCCAAGGTCAAGGTCACAAGGTCAAAAATTTTGGTATCCATGGAAAGGTCTTGTCACAAGGAATACACATGTGAAATATCAAAGCCCTATCACTTTCCATTCAAAAGTTATGGTCAAGGTTAAAGTTTTTAATAAGTAGGTCAAAGTCCAAGGTCAAGGTCACAAGGTCAAAAATTTTGGTATTCATGGAAAGGTCTTGTCACAAGGAATACACATGTGAAATATCAAAGCCCTATCACTTTCCATTCAAAAGTTATGGTCAAGGTTAAAGTTTTTTGAAAAGTAGGTCAAAGTCCAAGGTCAAGGTCACAAGGTCAAAAATTTTGGTATTCATGGAAAGGTCTTGTCACAAGGAATACACATGTGAAATATCAAAGCCCTATCACTTTCCATTCAAAAGTTATGGTCAAGGTTAAAGTTTTTAATAAGTAGGTCAAAGTCCAAGGTCAAGATCACAAGGTCAAAAATTTTGGTATCCATGGAAAGGTCTTGTCAAAAGGAATAGTCAAGGTCACAAGGTCAAAAATTTTGGTATCCATGGAAAGGTCTTGTCACAAGGAATACACATGTAAAATATCAAAGCCCTATCACTTTCCATTCAAAAGTTTTGGTCAAGGTTAAAGGTTTTAATAAGTAGGTCAAAGTTCAAGGTCAAGGTCACAAGATCAAAAATTTTGGTATCCATGGAAAGGTCTTGTCACAAGGAATACACATGTGAAATATCAAAGCCCTATCACTTACCATTCAAAAGTTATGCACAAGGTTAAAGTTTTTGTGACTGACGGACAGACGGACGGACAGACGGACAGACGGACGAACCGGTTTTAATGTCCCCGCGCTTTCGCGAAAGCGGGGGACAACAAAACAAAGAGCAGACATCCACAGAAAGGGACCAAAAGGGACAATGACAACCAACACACGTCATAGAAACATGAAACAAAAAAGACCACACATAAACCAACGAGACCAATGGGCAACCGATGCCGACTTAGGACGGTCATCTGCCATGTAAATAGCACACGGTGTGGTTATCCTGGATTACTAGCGCACAACCCTCCAACCCATTTTTCCGATTACCCAGAAAACATAGGTTTCAGGGTTCACGATTATCCAGAAAAAATGAGCAAAAGATGATTTTTCCATTGTTCATTTACATTTTTGATGAGTTGATCTAAGGAACTTCCTATACATTTTCTCCGAGCGAAATAGTGTTCGAAAAATCACGAAAATGTGTTAAATTGTATCATTGGTTATGATCTTTTCCTTAAATGAATAGGCTTTGGATACTAACACATCAACTTCCTTATTGTATGATTTATGTGACTATGTTTGTCATTGCTTGTTTCATAAGTATTTCTTAATCCTCTGTGATATTTATTTGCTTTGGCAATCAAATGGGTCAGAAGAAAAAAAATTTTCCTCTTGATAAAGGGTGTAAAGAGGTAATGTTCTCAATGACGAAAATTTTTAATTGATGCCATACAGTGATTTACAAAGTTTCTTTTTTTAATGAAATAAAAGGTCAATAATTCATCCATGCCCTGCTAAATGTCGATAAAGTTTCAATTTCAAAACTCTTATAATATACCATTCCAAATCTATATTATGGATGTACATTAGAATTAAAAAAAATAAGATGGAGAAAGAATGCCATATCGTCACTTCTTAGTCTAATTTCTGTTCGATGCAGTATATTTCTTTTAAGTCAACTCGGTTAAGCTGGAATCCAAGATCAAGAACGACCTTCTGAATAAACGAGATATCGGAATCCTCAGAGAATATCTCAAGTTGAAATGTTTCCTCCTTGTAATCTACAACAGTCTGTAGATGCTTTACAATATGATCCTTCACGTGACTGTGTTGTGCACCATAAAAATCTAAAACATAGGACAGGCCTATGGAACTAAGCTGTGGATGTCCAATACTTAGCATTGCTTTCTTTGCGTCATCAACATTGCTTCCGAAGACGACGCCGTTGTCGGCAAGAATGTTGGAAGCATTTTCTGGCATGATGCGTAGTGGCATCCAATCAGAAGAGAAAATATCTCCAGAGAACAAATGTTTTGTTAAATCCCTATTGCTCAAAAGCTCTTCGATGTCACTGCCGCTCAGACTTCTTACATCCTGTTGGAACAGCTTCTGGTTCTTGATGGCAGACTTCAAACATTTCATTGGCATCTGATAAATCATCAACTTCTGAAAAGGGTAGAGGAATAGATAAGGTTTCTTAAAACGCTGATCTTATAACAAATAAGTATATTATCTTCATTGATTTGTTAGATACGCATCAATAAAATCTTGACATGAAAAAGGTAATGGTGAAATTATGTCACCAGAGAAAAGCCTTTTAAGAATCAAAATATCGGATTAAAAGCACCAGATATACATAGACATACTTTGGATAAGCTCACTCTTTACATAATAGATACATTAAAATTCTAAATGAAACTAGGGGTCGCGTCATTAATCTATTTTTTTTTGTTTTTCGTTTTAATCATTTTGGATTATAGGTACCAGATGATGACTCATTGTCCGAAACACGCATGTTTAATGCGTCCTATTTCGTTTCTGTCTAGATGGATGCTCTCCGGTAGCACAGTCGGACACTTTGTTTTTCAGTTTTCGTTTGACGGTAATTGTTTTGAAAAAAAAATTTCCCTGACATGGACGCCATAGCACTTTCTATATAGTCATAACCTCAGACACTGCATGCATTTAAGGCGGGTGTGGTTAGACAAACATGGGTTGCTTACTCCTCCCGGGCACCTGGTCCCACCTCTGGCTTGCTAGGGGTCCGTCGATGCTCTATTTTGAGTGCTGTTGAGATTATCGTCAGATTTATGTATCCTCATCAGTGATACGTAAAGCCAAAATTATTCAAAGCTGACAAACAAGTAATGGAGTTCCGATGAATACTGCTCAAAAATAGTTTAGAATCGCTATGAATTTTCTCTATACCTTCTATTCAAATCACACCATTTTGAGTAGAATGAAACTATTAGATGATCGATTGATTAAGTGTTCTCATAATCTGACCTGGTAGGTAAAAGATATCTCTATCGGAATTTGTCTGCCATTTGTTCAAAATGTACCCTCCAAGAAAATACCGAGGATTTGCATAGAAGTTATATCTTTGTATTTTCCTCATTTTTGCATTTTAACCATATCTTTTTGACTAATGACCATGATGGCACCGAAACACCATCACCACCAAGAAGACACTTTATGTCTCTACATTACAGTGCAAAAAGAATTACATTAAAATTTAAGGCTTTATTCTGAAAATTTGTAAAAATTACTGATATTTCCAAAAATACAACATTTAAAAAAAAAATCTAGCAGTTTCCTGGAAGGACAATTACACTCAAATTGATCCCATATTTGTATTCAGTTATGTCTTAGCTTTGTACTGCGAGAAAGTGAAATGTTTATAAACTTCTTATATTTCACAAAATTTGTATGATAACATAGTACCTGTTGGCTGAATGTATAGGAGAAATGGTAGCGTGATTCTATACTTTTTGAGCAGTATACTTGAATAATGAATAAAAACCATAGAACGCAAATTTCAATCTTCCTGGTACGTCGGAAATAGACAAATTTACCTCAAAATGCAAATATATCAAAATGTTACGATTTGTCAGAAAGCAAAATCTTTGTTACACAAGCTTTACCAAGCACAATGTGTTAACTGAGAAAATCCACCATATTGGTGTAAGCAGAGTGGGACGAAATATTTCTGTCTAGACATTTGGAATTGTGATGTTGGCGTTAAAATATCATTTTTTGTCATAGAGAGAAGTGTTATCTGACCGTCGCCATAGATAGATAACATAATAATATCTAAACATTAAGGGTTGCTAATAGACAGCAAAGAAAGGAGGGCATCTCCAACAAGATTCGGCTGCAGCACCAACAGCAAAACATCAAAACACCCCCCAGCGATAGAACAGGTCAGACATGCACAGCAAGAGACGTAAAAGGGACAAGGAACACCAAAATACGACATCATAACACAAAAGGCTACACATACACCCAAATAGACCAATGGGCAAGCGATGCCGACTTAGGACGGCCATCTGCTAGGAAAGTAGCAAATGGTGTAGTTATCCGGATTACGTGAGCACCCCCTTTTCCCCCTGTTATTCAGATATCTCAAAGAATGAACAATTGTTCTATAAAATAAGCAAGTCATTGATTTATTTGTATCATGTCGGATCAAAAACAGTTGTATTTGCCGGGCGGTGCATTCTGCCATGGTATATCATTGCTTTTCCTTCGCGTCATTGTCATTTTGGGTCATTCTGGTTTAAGATTTTTAAACACGTTTGAAACTTAGATATATGACGTAATATAATGGTCATATGAATACCTGTGCATATATGAATAAATTGAGCGCTATTTTGCCATATAAGGACAAGCCAGATGGACCTGATTCTTATGTGATGACCGGTATCTAATACGACAGCATGAAATTATTCATTTGTTCTGTAAAAGATTGGTACTACTAGTATTGTATTGGTCTTACCGTTTAGATTTTTGTTTTACTGGTCAACAGTGATTAGTGTGAAACTTTAGGCATAATTCTTCCAATAATATAGCAGAAAAATAGAAGTATTTTTTTTTTTAAAGATAACATACACGATGAAATGTAATTCTACAGAGACCATCCTCTACTTTATTCAGGAGTTTCGCGTTCCCATTGTAGAATGACACGGCTTTGAATTTCGCATCTTTGTAGACCTGCATGGTGTATTCGTCTAGTTTCTTGTAGATTCCCAGACCTTCATAATCCTTATGTACTCTACCTGCTCTGGGTAATATAGTCATACCATTATCCACCAAAACCATGAACCTAAATGCTACCTGTAAAAATATAAATTGCCATTTCACCATCAAAACTAAACTGCAAAAGGATCCCAGACCAAAAGGCACTCCTAAAACGAAGATTCTAATGCAACGTCGCTATAACGTCTATTTTTATTGGTTGTTTGTTCCTCATTTACGGTAAAACGAGAACACACTAAGCTTTGATGTTTTCGCCTTATATTCACAAAAATATAGATTGCATTAGAATGGGAATAACTAGATACTGACATTATGTTTGCGGATGGTAAATGCTGATTTCACTGTGTAAACATCCGTTTTTCTGGCTTCGCTAACGCGTCGCCAAAAAAAAAAACTCAGTTTGCAACCGTAAAATCATCCTTTACCGTTCGCAAACATAACGTCAGAAACTAGTAATTCCCTTTTTTGAAGGCAATTTGTATTTCTGTCCACATGAATTACAAGTAGACATTTCAGAGAGTTCATGTATGTCATATATTGTTGCATTTTCGTACGTGAACATCGACGGCGGGTGCGGCTAGCCAACAGGGGATGCTTACTCCTCCCAAGCACCTGGTCCCACCTCTGGCTTGCTAGGGGGTCCGTCGATGCTCATTTTTGTGCTCTATTGTGAGTGCTGTTGAGATTATCGTCAGGATCTTCTTTAACTCATTTGTGTCAAATTTATGCCCTTTGCCGTGTGGAGCTCGTAAAAAAGTTCCCCGCGAGCGGTTTGACAGTAGGTGTATTGCATATTTTTCCTGACATTGTCGCCATAGCACTTTCTATATAGACATAACCCTAGACAGTGCATGTATTTTATATATTGTTTCATTTTCGTGCGTGAACATCGACGACGTGTGCGGTTAGCCAACAGGGGATGCTTACTCCTCCCTGGCACATGGTCCCACCTATTAGTTGTTAGGGGTCCTTCGTTGCTTAATTTTGTGCTCTATTGTGAGTGCTGTTGACATTATCGTCAGGATCTTCTTTAACTCATTTGTGTCACACTTATACCCTTTGTCATGTGGAGCTCGTAAAAAGTTCCCAGCGAGGAGTTTGACAGTGAGTGTTTTGAATATTTTTCCCTGATATTGTCGCCATGGCACTTTTTATATTGACATAACCTCAGACAGTGCATGTATTTTATATATTGTTTCATTTTCGTGCGTGAACATCGACGGCGGGTGTGGCTAGCCAACAGGGGATGCTTACTCCTCCCTGGCACCTTGTCCCACCTCTAGCTTGCTAGGGGTCCGTCGATGCTAAATTTTGTGCTCTATGGTGAGTGCTGTTGATATTATCGTCAGGATCTTCATTCACTGTTTAATGTCCTTCAGTAATGAAGGTCGACTTATATTCAAAGACATAACTGTGTGTTTTTTGTGTTTCAATAAAGACGTTTCCAGCACATCCAGATAAAATTGTATTCGAAATAAATATGCATGACAGTAGTTAAGCAAATTATCACAACTTAAGTAAACATTGTCACTTTGAGTACAACCTAGAAAGCTCTATCATGTATCATTTAGAATTTCTGCCAAAAAGTTAAAAGTAGGTGGAAGTCAACACGTTAAACATGATAGGGATATGGTTTTGGCCATATTTGTCATTTTATATTCAAGGAAAGTCTCATCACAAGGAATACCTCAACGAACATGGTAGGACCCTATGTTGCAATATGGATAACCCAGAAGGGATCGCTGTGGGAAGTGCAACATTTGTCCATATATAGGTCTATTTTTGGCCACTCCACACGATTTGCATGAGGATCACAATGGGATTAGTATATTTACACATTTATGCACAGACGGGACACTCTTTCCTTTGCTTCACAAATAACTGTGAAATGTGAAATTCCTATTACTTACTAATAAAACGCTGTGACCAATGTCAACAGACAGAGAAACGTACATAAAAGTATATGCCAAATCGTATAAGCTCCCGAATCTCCATAATAATAACTAAAAAGCATTTCTGAATAGCATAAACGTAATAATAAAACAGAGATGCCTACCATTTTTCCATCCAAAATAGCCACGAATCCTTTATGTCGTTTGAGTATGTTATGGTAGAGTCCAGGTAGGTAGTCCCTACCCCCGTAGGCTGTACGTATACCGACCACACCCTCATAGTCCTCCTCTGTTACCTCCCGTATAACGATATCCGACATGATGTTGAATCGTATGGCAGAACACAGGTCTAGTTAGATGATGAATATTTCATCTCTTCCTTAACTGTTATCAGTAACTGCGTTGGTATGACATAACTATGAAACTGGAATGGGAAAGTTGTAAACGTAAAGTTTCATTTTTGTGTATTTATGATACTAGTAAGTTGCAATGTCCTATTTTTAAAGTTTCATCTGTGATGCAAATCATCTCACGAATTACTTTGTGCAGCAATATGGATGTCATATCTGATGAGTAATGACCCTGTCATACTTTCATCTTCGAGCTAACGCAAGAGGAAAGACCAAGATAATCTATTAACAAGCCGTCGATCGTTGAAGGACATCGAGTAAGTTTTTTATGGTCTCTTGTCTTCTGCTGTCGTTGGATGAACGTCGGAGGACATTGGCATGCATCGTAAACGTCGAAATACAAAACTGCCGACGAATGTCCAGCGTCCAATCATTAGTTATGGTGTCGTTCGGAGGTCGTTCAGCTCACGCTAGGCAAGCGTTCTATGTGCCGCAAAGTCGTTACTCGCAAGTTACGTTGAGAGGTCGTTGATGATTCAACGACTGTGTAACGGTAGCGGAGATCATGGCTAGCGTCCTTACAACGACTCAACAGCGGTGAAAACAGGGTAAAAAATGCTGGTGGCTAAAAATAGCACATTTATAAAGAATGACAAATATGGATAATGACCATATCCCAATACATAGTACAAAATCGATAATTCAGAAAATCATAAACCGAAGGCATACAAAATCAGGATAAAACAAAACTTTAAAAAGTTTTGAATATGCACTTATTTGATTTTTATTGTAGTAACAACACAACTGATTTTAAAAAACTTTGTAAGATACTTTAATTTGATAAATTTTACCCTAGGTACCAAATTTACAGATCATTTAAAATGTTCTCCATTTTACACAAAAATAACGAAAATCATCTAAGTTCAGGTCAAAATATCAGAGTTACTGAATATCAACAATTTTTTTTTCGAACATTCAGTAAATGAGCTCTTATGAAAGATTTTTCAAAATATTGAAGAAAAGTATATGTTCGTATTGAAATAAGAAGAGAACAAATTCTCGCGAATAGTTCCATTTTATTGTTTTCTTGAAAAAGTGTCAGCTCAATAAAATATTGCTTATTTTGGATGGAATTTTAACAATTTATAATTTTTTGGTACCCATCAGCTTTACCTTATAAAACAGTTAAAGTCAATAGTATTCAATACGTAAAACAAAATACATGGGGTACTACGTACGTAAGAGAAATCCGAAAAGTTCAAAAGAGTATCTCTAGCTATTCTTTATGGAGGTTTCTGCAAAGCATTTTCTCACGCATATTTCATTGACTTTAGATCTTATTTTCAACCTTATCCTCTTTTAGGTGTGAATAAAAGTCTTCAATAGAGTCAGAAATTATACATTGACCATATTTAATTAAAGTATCTTTATTATTCAATCTCAATGAGTGATAGAATACACGTGCATATATAATCACCTATGAATTCATAAAAGTGTTGATTACGTTGAAACTTAAAATAAAGCAGCAACTGAAATGGGTACAAATGACTAAAATGAACCCATGGAATGCGTCCGTAATTAGAATTTTCAATTCACAAAAGATTTAAGGGCATTGATGTTTAGAAAGAATGAATCCCTGTAAGGATGGAGAAATCAATAACCCGAGAAGAGTAAGCATCTCCTGCTATTAAGCAACACTCGTTACTTTGCTTAATGGATGATGTCAATACAGTGACTTCAAAAACTAGAATATTTCAAATCCGACATTTCTCAATTCAAGATGAAAAAAGTTATATTATTTTACCTCCAATTCCCTCAGGCGATTCAAGAAAATAATTCTCCTAGACCATGGTACCATACAAAACCAGCTAGATTCAATGTCAATGTAATTACCAGGTTTTGCTTATAAAATCAACATTCCATTCATCATAAATTTTCAAACTTCATACTTGTCTTCTTTAAAAGAAAGGAGGGGATCTCCAACAACACTCGGTTGCAGCACCCACAGCAAAACTCCAAAACACCCAATCAAAACACGCTCTCTGACTTTGACCCGGATCAAGGCTCAAAGTCACATAAATTTTGCCCATGAATTCAAATGTTTAAGACGCCATGTGCTAACTTTTCACACAGATGTTTCTAGGAAGAAGCCATTAACAATGACCTTTGAGTCAAGATCATAGCTACGATATCAAAATCACTGCACAAGACAAGTTTCACTCTTTGGTAAAGGTCATTTGAATAATCCAAGTTAACAATGCAATTGTCCGTCACCAGACGGACACTTGGCTTAGTACTGGACCAATCTACAACCTTCTACCAGCACATTCTTAAGAATTGCACTCTGACTGCATGTGACAAAAGGACTCCATGACGGGCCCTGTCCAAACCTCTTTAGAGAAGACAGGGCCCGACCACCTGTGAATCTCTCTGAATCTCAATCGAACTCCTCGGGTGTTCACATGGATGAGCTCGCTACAACCGGCAGTGAGCGGACTGTATTTCGTATGCCTTATGTTTCTTATATCCACTTACATATCCATCTGTGTTTCTTGGGCCCCTGTGTCATGCTGTCCGTTTGTATGTTCATGTTACAGTAAGGAGGTTATTTAACACTACAATTGTGCGTTCTTCGAGACCTCTGGTAATTGGTAATTGGAAAGTGGGAGGGTTGTGCGCACATAATCCGGATAACCATACCGTTTGCTGCTTGCATGGCAGATGACCGTCCTAAGTCGGCACCGGTTGCTCATTGGTATCGTTTGGTTTATGTGTGGTCTTTTATGTTTCATGTTTCTATGGTTTGAGTTGTTCTCTTTGGTTTATGTGAGGTCTTTTGTGTTTCATGTTTCTATGGTGTGAGTTGGTGCTCCTTGTCCCTTTTGCGTCTCTTTCTGTGGGGGTCTGCTCTGTGTTTTTTTGCATTGGGTGTTTTGGAGTTTTGCTGTGGGTGCTGCAACCGAGTGTTGTTGGAGATCCCCTCCTTTCTTTTATCACATTTGAATATTTCCTTACACTGATGACCCATGAATGACTAGTATAATTTATCTGGTTTAAATGTGAAGGTCAAGGCTTCAACACTTTTTATTTTGTCGACCATTTTTGTTTTATATGCCATGAATAAGGTATTTTCTATACCTTCGACAATGTTTCTCATACCGGCAGAGCACGGACCGAATTTCGTACGCCCTATTTTCATATCCATTTACATATCCATATGTGTGTTGCTCGGGCCCCTAATTCATGTAGTCTTATTTGTAAGGTCATCATACAGTGAGAAGGTTATACAGACGTTTAACAATTACACCAATAGTGTGCGTTGTTCGAGACCTCTTAGTAACAGGAAAAGTGGGAGGTTATGCGCACGTAATTTGGATAGACCACAACATTTGCTACTGGCGTAGCAGATGGCCGTCCTAAGTCGGCACCGGTTGCCAATTGGTCTCGTTTGTTTATGTGTAGTCTTTTATGTTTGATGTTTCTGTGTTGTTTTGGTGTGCCTTTTGCGTCTTTTGCTGTGCATGTCAACTTTTTTGGATGGGTTATTTTTGTGTTTTGCTGTTGGTACGGCAACCGAGTGTTGTTCGAAATCCCCTCCTCTCTTTTAAGCATTATTGTTTTAAAATTATGATATTACGTACTCGATGAAATGAAACTCTACTTTATTCTTCAGTTTCGGGTTTCTGTTGTGAAATGATATGGCTTTGTATTTCGCTTTTTGTAGAACTGTCTGGAATATTCGTCCAGTTTCTTGTATATTCCCATACTTTCATTGTTTTTGTGTACTTTTACTGCTTTTGGTAAAATGTACATACCAAAGCTAAGGAATGAAATGCTACCTGTAAAAATGAAATCTTTTTTTTTCATCATAGAAAAATAGGATATACATGTACTTATCCAGACAACTCACCCATCCTTCAGACTGTCAAATACTGCAAAATACTAAAAATATTAGGGTGAGACCAATATGCATCTGGATCGCCTTCTGCACAAGGAGTATCAAAGAATAAATCAGGAAAAGATCTCTAACATCACATGCAGTAACCCAATAGAACACGTCATTATGGCAACAAACGATGAACAACAAACCCCAACCAACTAATGATCAGTAACAATGGGATCACTCTCACCAAATGAAGCAACAACAAAATATACTTTATAATAAAGCAAAACCACTAGTGAAGCATACATCACAAGTTAATAATGAGAACTTACTGGTATCTCACGGAGCACTTGTCATGACAATTTATAAATGAGAGACTTACTGGTATCTCACAGAGCACTTATCATGACAATTTAATAATGAGAGACTTACTGGTATCTCACGGAGCACTTACCATGACAATTTATAAATGAGAGACTTACTGGTATCTCACGGAGCACTTATCATGACAATTAATATGAATTCTCTGAGACGACCAAAATATCAACCAAATAGCATGTCATCGATTCTTATGAAATTTTGCACATACTATTACAGTTACATAAGACCTTAAAATAAGGGAACATTTTTTCCCAAAATTTCTTTGTTTCCATGGTAACCTCGCTCAAAAAGGTCTGATATGAAAAAAGTATTGAAAATGCAGCGTATCTCAGTTTTCCGCTTATGATAAGGAGTTCATTAAAGAGAATTAAAGTAAAATTATTCAGTTGCAGCAAAAAAATGTTGAGCATGTTAAATTATTAAAAAGAAATAACTTTCTGCAATTTCAAACATAGATATAAGCAAAGAGAAGCAAAAAACATGCCATTTTTACCACCAAATTCTTTAAAATTCAAACAGTCATATCTTGAAAGGCACCGATAGTTCAAATAAGTGAAACACAAAATATTAAAGCAGAGACATTGAAAATATGAATTATTAAGAAAACTTGGTGGGGTATTTGTTAAGTAACCAGATATCGTGCGCAGAAAGTTAGCTATTTTCATGTTTTACACACTCAGAGTTATCTCCCTTCGTTGTACTCTTCACTAAAATATGTGCCTCCAAGGTAAACAATGTGGCAGATTTAGCAGGGGTTTACGTTGTGCAGTTGTGTGTGAAGAAATTATTATTACATCATGTCAACTACAAGCAGTTTATCAGTTCAAACATAAATATGGCGTGTATGTGCCTCTCAAGATAACGAGCAAATTCAATCCTGTCAATCAGCAATCTCCTGCTACGTACGGAAACGGAGGAGAGAAAAGACTCAAAACGAAAGTGCTGACCAGCTGCTGAGCAGAGGAATATATAACTTTAACAACAGGTAAATACCAATTGAATCGATTTACCCTACCAGCTTTCTTTCTCTGAGGTTTCTTATTAACGATAAACTTCACAGGAATGGTGGATTTTTTTTTTATCGAGGGGGGGGGGGGGGGGGGGGGGTTAGGGTATCAAATCTCCTCAGCTCATTTAAAGTTGGAACTATGCTAAAAAAATTATTTTCATTTTTTTTCTGAACAAATAATTCTCTTGAAATAATTTAATCGAAATTTCAATATGAAGAAGCTGCATTTATAATATGATCATATATTACTGTAACAATTCAATAATTTAAACTTCCTTAAACCTTTCTTATACCATTTGGCATTTCAGTACTGCCACCTACAATAAATTTCCACAATTTTATAATTAAACCTCCTCAAAAATACATCTGCATATGTTTCTTTCTTTCCTTTTTTCCAACTGCTGATGATGTATTCCTTTTTATAGTTAAACAAACACAATGATTTTCTGTTGGGTCAAAAGGGGGAGGGGGGGGGAGGGTAAGAAAGTGTCAGCTGCTGAGCAGAAGAATATATTGCATAAACAGCAAGTAAATTCTACCCTACCAGTATATACTTCTCAGGAATCATGCTTTTTCATTTGTTGGAGGGGAGGGGTTGCTTTTCAGGGTATTTATTTCTATCTCCTCGAAACTTTGCTAAATTTTTCTATACAAATAATGTTTTTTTTTATAATAATTTGGTAGAAATTCCTTCATGAAGAGAGAGAGGGAGAGAATGAATATTCATTTCACATTTACAAACCTGCCTACATTTACGATTTTGGCGTAATTTTTCCGATTTTCGACCTAAAATTATGCCCTACGTTGTTGCTATTCCATTTTAAGCCGACAGCTAAATTTCGAGCAAATTGACGTTTTTCTATAGACTATTGGATCTCTTTATTTAACAAACGTCTTCGATATCTTATACATGTAGTTAAACACGTAAGTTCTCAAAATTCGTAACAATTGTCGAATCAGACTATATTTTTTTTTTCTCGATTTTGTTTCTCAAAATTGCATAAGTGGTTTATATTAGGCTTTGGTTTACACTTTCTTTAACAAAATATTACACGTACAGTGAGAAATAGGTAGGCAGTTCTGCATTTAATATTTCATTGATATTTTATTAAACCGGGCGTAATCAGAGGTTTGTGGGCCACATAGCCAAAGTGTTTGATCTGTCAGTTTGTCTGTCTGTCTGTGTTGCTTATACGCAAAAACTTTGATTGATCTACTTTAAAAAAAACAGAAAGCACAAAGGGGTCACATCGCTCATCTTAGACATCTTTTAGCTAAGGGCATCAGTCTTGGATTTCCAATCAAGTTAAAAAATAAATACTTGGACATGTTGGGAGAGGACCTTGAGTACTTGCTACCTGTCGGACGGTGCACTATGATAATTTGACCTTGACCTTGGAGTGGATCTTCTTATCAAAATCAGTGTTTACAAAGATCATAAAAAGACCTAAAAATTTAGAATATACATGCATATGATATGTAGTGTTTCAAAGCCGATTTAATTGAATGTTGAACTTTTTTCTTTTTTATTTCAGGAGCAACCGAAAAGGAGGAAATATGATCACGACAACACCTGAGGATAGACTGTAAGACCTTATTTATCCAGATCTATTTATTCAAATCTAGACGCATCATGAGTGAGAATAGGACCTGTTTCAGGCTGTGTGTGCCATTTGGAAAATCCTGTCATTAAAACCTGTATAAAATCCAAAGACTACACCAATTGAAATCTGTGTCATGATTGGGATGAAAATAAGTAGTAGGAGAACAGAAAATTCCAGATATATAGCTTGGCTATCCAGACAACTATCAGGATATATTAACACATTCCTATGGAGTAGAGAATTTTCAAAATGAGGATAGCATAGTATCTAATCAAGAGCAGTTTAAGTTGAAAACAATAACTGTATATCATAAAAAATAACATTGCAACAAAAGTTCATATCATAAATGTATATTATATCAATGTGATTACGTGTGTAATTTTTTTTGTTGGTGTTTAGCGAACTCTGAAGAATGTCCCGGGAGCTAATGTTATAGCCTGAGTGTCTGCGTCTGACAAAAACTTTTACCTGGAATAGATTTCATTAAGTATTTGGTGTAGGGCTTTGTTATTTCACATGTGGATTCCTCATGCCCAGACATTTCATTTGGGACCTTGACTTTAGATCAAGTGACATTGACCTTGGAGTTTGATCCACGTTTAAAAACTTGGGCTATATCTCATATACTACTGGTATACAAATGTAAGAGGCAGGGTTTTGATATTCCTTATGTACCGTAGATTTCTCATGACCAGACCTTTTATTTTAAACCTTGGCGTTTGACTTCGTGGCCTTTACCTTGGAGTTTGACCTACTCTGAAAAAACTTTAACTTGGGCTATATATGTCATTATCTGATGAACTATAAGGGCTAGGGCTGTGATATTTCACATGTAGATTCCTCATGACCAGAGCTTTCATGACCTAGTAACCTTGACATTGACCTTTGACCTTCTTTTAAAATATAGAGATAGGACTTTGATATTTCACATATAGATTCCTCATCACCAGAGCTTTCATTTGTTGTCATGAATTTTGACCAAGCGATCTTGACCTTTGATCTACTAATGAACTATGAGGAGTAGGACTTTGATAATTCACTTATAGAATCACCGTAACCATAGCTTCCATTTGATACCATGACTTATGACTTTGTGACCTTGACCTTTATTTTTTATGAAATTGCTATTTTACTATCAAAAACCTGCACGACGAGGGATGTTATCTTCTAAAAGTCTTATTCAACAATGAAATATTAGTATTCTTCAAATGATCAATCATCATGTATGTTTTTCCAATTAAAATATACATATGTTGTATGTGTCAAATTAAAAGTAAATTTGAAAAATAAAGCGTTATCTTTTAGATATTCAAGAGATTCTAGCAACTGGGATAAATATATGGTTCAGTTTAAGAATTCATTTTATGTTGTTTTTGTGTTCATACATCTGTAAAACTAGATCACTAAGGGAGCAACCATTTAATATTTGGTTTGGGAAGATCTTTTGCTAGCACTTATTCACTATTCAGCATGTTTTTAAGCTAGAAAAAAAAAACTGGGTTTGAAGTTATTTTTTATACTTAGGTCCTTTGCCATGTTTGCCGCTCCCTTGTCCGAATAGTTTAGCATGCCATTTGACTCACAGCCAGAAAATACTTATACTTTTTTCAAAGTATTTAAATGTTTTTTATTTTTTATTTATATTGATATTTTTTCTCTCCCCCCCCCCCCCCCCCCCCAAGATTAAATGGTTGCTCCCTAAACCTGATGTGTGTGTCTGTCTGACTGTCACTTAGTTTGCTAGCCAACCTTTTGCAAAGTTCCAATTATTAGGTTATCAACACTATTATCGAAGTCGCTTTTATAAAAGGTACAATTTATTATTTCATGATCATAACTTATTACTTCATGGTAGTCTCTCAATCTATATCCTACATTTCAGACTATCATCCCTTCCCTCTGGAAGAAATATTTCAATCTACTGTTAGTTATTATTGTCAAGGTCATAACTCAAAGGTCAAGCACAGTTACTTATCTTTGTGTGGAGGTTTTTTATCACCGTTGTAGAATCATTTCAATTCCCATAATAACAATTTGGTTTAATTCAAGTTCAAGATTTCGCAATTCACCTTGTTTAATGAACCGCATAGATGGTTTTGTGACTATTACTTTAAAGAGATGATAGCTTAACGTTTCACCGATTACGCATTCAGTTGAAACTGTATCATATTGACTGAGTATTTTCATTACCATAGCAACCTAATTTCATAACAAAATCATTGATTGGTTCAAGTATTAAACAATGTATATTATAATGTTTGAAGTTACATTTGAAATTCATTTTAAGAGAGACGCACAGAAGGAAACGTACTCTCAAAGCCATGAAGGCAAGTTGTACTTTGATGTAGGTTATATTAGGTCTTGAACCAATCAGAACCATATAAACAATCCCTTTGTTTTAGATTTCGTTGTTACATTATCATACATTTTCATAAGCATTTTATCCCCATGCGCATAGTAACACCACCATGTGTGTGGGGTTAGTGTGTTAATTGGTGTGTGTATCCAGAAAAGCTTGTGGACGCCTTAGAGACCACAACTATCAAATTTTGCATGTAAGTTGTCCATGGTGAGATGATGACACCTATTGATTTTCAAATTAAAAGGTCAAGGTCACAATGGGTTATACATTGTAATAGTAAAACCTTGTGAAACTTTGTTGGCAATCTAGAGGCAACAATTCACTTACATAGTCTGCGATAAGAGGATAACGCCTATTGATTGTCAATGGTTGAGGCTACATAATGGGTGATAAATAGAATTATTAAATGATACGGAATTATATCTGATTGGTTGAGACGCTGTTTGAAAGAGTGTACATCAGAGTGAGTTGAAGGCTAAAGCGGTCTATTCGGGATTCAGTGACGTAGCGCGTGCGTTGATTTTTGTAATGTTGACTTCGCGTATGCAATGCAAATGTAAATAAAATTCTGATAATTTCATAAAGCAGTTATTGACTTAAGGGGAGTAAGAAATTACGTACACTTGTCTCCAGAAGATGCACAGGGGTATGCGCACTTTGTGTTGTAATTAGGTATTATCTCTCTATTCGCTTCCTGTACATAAGGTTTGGTGAAATTCTGTACAGAGGTTTCAGAGGAGAAGTCAAACTTGTGTCAGTCAGTCAGGGCCTGTGGTGGCCATTCTGCATTTCTGTTTGGGAAGAAAAACAGTATTTTGGTAGAGAACATTCTGCACTTTCTTCCTGTAATGTTTGATGAACCTCCATGGAGCCGCATCAAAGACGTTGAAAGTATAAGAAATGCACGACGAATGTTGTCGACAATGACGTCGGACGGATGTACGACGGACGGCTCGCTATGGCAATAACTATCGTGGGCTTTGCTTATGTGAGCTAGAAATATAGTATTTGTGTATATAAGTGCAAGAATATTTGATAAATTTTCCGATTCTGAATAATAATAATCATATCTTCAAAAAAGTTTCTTGATATTACGTGGTAAAAAAGGTTTTGGCAAAATGCCAATTCAAGAAAATTAACTACTTTTCCACTCCAGATTAAAGTTCTAAATGAATTTACCCCACTTAGGTTTTTTCATGTTTCGAAAATATAATATATTAACTATTCAAGGATGTTAATCAATGGTTTCTTCTATCGGTGCTCATTTTACAAAATGATCTTGAAAATAACCAAAATTGACCTTTTTCGTCATTTTGTCAATTCTTGAAAATGGCCAATATTCAGTGAAGGATATAGCTCATGTCCCTTTTTCTGAGATTATGTTCCATATCTTTTTTTTACAGATTAAAGTATCTTTTTTTAAATGAAACATGTCTTAATTTTGTCAGTGGCATCAAAGATAAGAATCTGAGGGCTGAAAATGTATAATTTTATACTATTTCCATTCGAAAATAGCGGGAAAAATGCTCAATTTAAGATATCCCTGTTTCCATGGAAACACAGTAAGCTATATAACAATTATCACTTTCAATCATACTCTGGTATGGTCCCCTTCAATATATCACACTTTGACCCATTTCTGAAGTTTGCTATTTTGGACCCCTATGGCAATTATTTTGGTCGACTCAGAGAATTCATATTAAATAATGAGAGACTTACTGGTATCTCACGGAGCACTTGTCATGACAATTTATAAATGAGAGACTTGCTCAGTGGCGGATTTAGAGGGGGGGCCAGGGGGCCCGAGCCCCCCCCCCCCTTTTTCACCCAAAGTTATTGATTCAGAATACTCTTTTATGCTTAATCTCTTTACTTTTGGGGAAATTTTCGGCTCGCTTCGCTCGCCACACTTAATTTTTCATTAGCTGTTTATTTTTTCGTCTTCACTTTGTCTTGAACTTTCTTTGTCATCGTGTTTGAACGGATTCATATGTCATAAACATATACAAAATTCAAAATAAAATTAACACTTGAATAATTACCAAATGCTTCATTTTCAAGGGCCGATCTAACCAGTTTAGACAGGTGGATAGTGGGGTTGCAATGCCCTAATCTTCCAAACCTTCCCCAATTGGTCAAACAAAAATAGAGGATGGAAAATGAGAGAGATATTGTAATCTTATGACAAAATGTAACCATCTATTCCAAAAATTTCCCGGCTCGCTCCGCTAGCCAATTTAGAATAATATATATACATGTATGGATGACTGAACCAAAGCAAAAAAAAAAAAAGAAAACTTCAAATCTTAAATTTTCCGGCTCGCTACGCTCGCCAGTATACATATAAACTTAAGTAAACGTATCAAGAATCTCTATCTTCTAAATGCAACATGCAGTTGGAATGACCCCCCCCCCAAAAAAAAAACTTATTAATTAAAATCAACAGTCTTGAGCTTCAGGTTTTGGAGGTCTTTTTTTTTTTTTCCTCTTCGACCTTTTTTTTTTTTTTTTTTTGCTTGTCAGTTTTTCTTTGAACAATTTTCTTCGAGCTGAAACTTTGGGCCCCCCCTTTTCTGAAATCCTAGATCCGCCACTGTTACTGGTATCTCACGGAGCACTTATCATGACAATTAAATAATGAGAGACTTACTGGTATCTCACGGAGCACTTGTCATGACAATTTATAAATGAGAGACTTACTGGTATCTCACAGAGCACTTATCATGACAATTTATAAATGAGAGACTTACTGGTATCTCACAGAGCACTTATCATGACAATTAAATAATGAGAGACTTACTGGTATCTCACGGAGCACTCGCATCACAATTTGATAATGAGAGACTTACTGGTATCTCACGGAGCACTTGTCATGACAATTTATAAATGAGAGACTTACTGGTATCTCACGGAGCACTCGCATAACAATTTGATAATGAGAGACTTACTGGTATCTCACGGAGCACTTGTCATGATAATTTATAAATGAGAGAATTGCTGGTCTCTCACGGAGCACTTATCATGACAATTAAATAACGAGAGACTTACTTGTATCTCACGGAGCACTTGCCATGACAATTTATAAATGAGAGACTTACTGGTATCTCACGGAGCACTTACCATGACAATTTGTAAATGAGAGACTTACTGGTATCTCACAGAGCACTTATCATGACAATTTAATAATGAGAGACTTACTGGTATCTCACGGAGCACTTACCATGACAATTTGTAAATGAGAGACTTACTGGTATCTCACGGAGCACTTATCATGACAATTAAATAATGAGAGACTTACTGGTATCTCACGGAGCACTTGTCAAAGTAATTTGATAATGGGAGACTTACTGGTATCTCACGGAACACTTGTCAAGACAATTTATAAATGACAGACTTACTGGTATAGCTCGATTTTGTTTTCAAATTCGGACTGTTCTTCCAGACGTGCATGCACCCTCAAAATGGTTTATGTCATCTCCCTTCGAGACAAAATTTCCATAGGGTTACCCGATAAAATATGTCTTAACCTCCATACTGCAATGGTTTCACGCTCAAGTATAATTCGAATTGTTTATTGTACCTTTTATTCAAAGGCAATGTGTTCTATAAACAAAAAGGAAGCATGAAAAAAGACAAGAAAATCAATGAAAAATCAAGAAAACGTAACAAGCAAACTTTTCTTCTTTTTTCACTCTAAATTTTGAACTATACAGTGCATTTCATTTTCCACTTGATCGTACACTTCAAATCCAAGGTCAATGACAACATTCTGAATGAACGAGATGTCGGTATCCTCAGAAAATATTTCAAGCTGCATTGTTTCCACTTCATAATCTTCGATGTTTTGTAAAATGCTTCACAATGTGATCCGCCACATCATTACGCTGGAGTCCATAAAAGTCCAGGACATATGACACACCTATAGAGCTTAGTACCGGATGTCCAATGCTTATCATTGCTTTCTCCGCGTCGTCAACACTGCTACCGAAGACGACGCCATTGTCGGCAAAAACATGGGATGTATTTTCCGGTATGATACGTAATGGCGTCCAACAGGACGCAAATATGTCTCCAGAAAACATATGTTTCGTTACGTCTGTATTGCTCAGTATCCCTTTCAGATCATCACTATCTACATGTTTCACGTCGTTTTGTAATGTCCTCTTTTGAATGTCTGATTTTAAACTTTTCAACGTTGTGCGATAAGTCTTTAATTTCTGAAAGTAAGATTTCGTAAAGTTCAAGGTATCTGTATACTTATATAATTCCACGCATTACCAATGGAGAAAAAAATCCCAAACAAGTTCGCATTATGAAAATGTAAACATATTCACAAAGCTGCAACAATACGGATTTAAATCAAGCAATTAAACAGCAAAAGAGGATAGTTCGTAGCCAGTACTTCACCAAGAAGAATTAATACAGTAATACAGTAAGTTCAGTAAAATGTTTCGACGTCTCCGGTTGAAGGGTCAGAATTAATTGATTACAGGTATAATTAATTGATCAATTCTCTACAAGTCATGATAAATTGTGATCATTATTCTCGTATCTTAAGTGATAAAAGTTTTGTTCGAGTAGAACAATTCCAATTCATAGTCGAAGAGCAACCATCTAAGCATACCTGTACATGTTTATAGAACTTAATACCGAATACACAACATCTTTTTATGGGAGGACTCAAGTTTGACTAAAGGGAAAATGATTTATACTTACCCTGTTTAGGGTAATTCTATAGGCACCTTCTTCGACTTTCTTCATGAGCGTGGCGTTTCTATTATGGAAAGAAACGGCTTTATATTTCACATCTTTATAGACCTGCATGGTGAATTCGTCTAGTTTCCTGTATACTCCCAGACCTTCATAATCCTGGTGCACTCTACCTGCTCTAGGCAAGATGGTCATACCATTGTCCACCAAGTACATAAATCGAAAGGCTACCTATATCAAAATACAGTAGATAAAACTACTTTGTTCATATCTCAATTGATATGTTATGCCAAACCAAGTACCAAATACACAGATTTTGTTTTGAGAGCAAGGCGTCTTTCAGATAACCTTCTCAGGGATACGTTTGTTACTGACTAACATCGTCACTGAGTAAGTTCTACGGTCGATACGGGGAACTTATCATACACCATGATGTCCCATTGTCCAGAATGGTGGATCATATTCTGTCTTAGACCATTTGTACCATCCAACCACAGAATATGCTTATATCTTCCGAAATGGAAGTAACCGGATGTGACAATTCTATCGAATTGAAGCGACGGGTGTTGCATGCAAGCAGATGTTAACTTTTCCTAGGCACCTGGTCTCACTCCCATATTGGGAGTTCGCTTCTTTTCATGTGGTAGAGGTTTTTGTTTGTTATCTTTGGTTCCTGTTTTATCCTAATTTTGTATGCTCTCGGTTTATGATTTTCTGAATTATCGATGTTGTACTGTGTATGGAGATATGGTCATTATCCATATTTGTCATTTCACTGACCACAGCGGAACACACCCACAGGTTTGTAACAAACAATGTTACATCATACAAAACTACTTCAATAAACAGCAGGGGACAAAAAGAAACAAACTCCAAATGTACAAACAAACAAGCAAAGTAGGCACATCGAAAGACGAGGCCAATGTGCACCCGGCATCGACTTTGGAAGGTCATGCGCTACACAATAGGAAATGGTCATATTGAAAAAAAAAACAGTACGACAAAAGATGTTATGTTTCATACGATTATATTCAGGACATCAATGATACGTTTCTGTACTTTTATGTGTTGTGTACAAAAAATACATTTTACTAGAAAAGTAGCTATGGGGACAAACCTTATCCAATTAAAGGAACTTGATAAAAAAATGAATTGGTTATTCTACAGAATTAGTTAAAACGAACAGATTCCTTCATAACTAGATACCGATCAACACCTGTCCGAAAGTCATGAAATGTTGAGGGTATCACCTATCACACTTAATATCTGGAGACTCATTTTTGTGAAATGGGGGGTGGGTTGGGGAGGGGGTTGGAATGGCTTGTATAGTTGTCTCCACAACCGTCTTCTATGAAGAATTCATTCCATTGAAACAGCACAAACCAATATATCCCCAACATACATTTCAAACACATTATATTGCGTTGTCTAATGAGCATGTAGGAGGAAGAAAACGATCTCCCCCACCACTACATCAGAACATACATGTACAACAAGATTATCAGACTGCAATAAATACCCAGTTAACACAAGCATGTTTTAAAAACATGTCAAAAATATTTCAGTAAATGTTATATAAACGTGATTCTGTATGGTTCAAGAAATATCAATAAAACATTTTTGGAAACATTTCATTTGTTCTTCGCTCTTAAATGTTGTTAAGACGTTTTAAAACATTCTATACAACTGCACAGTGTTTTAAAAATGTTCTTGGAACGTTTTGTCAGACATGTTTCAACAGAATCAGTTTGAAACCATACAAAAATATTTCGAAAATGTTTTGTGTTACCTGGGTAAAACACATTATGTAAGACAACAGCCCCAACACACAAACAAGTGGAGAGAATATGGAGAAATTAAACCTACTGTAGTTGGTGCCACTTAAACGAAATATCAGTAAATGAGAGAATATTGGAAAAAATTTCAAGACGGTGCATGGGTTCTGAATGTGTAAAACTTGAATCAAATCATACCAAACTGGCTGTGGATATTACAATCATCAGTCTTGTTTGATATCGTCTCTTATTTTTTCAGCAATTTTACACCATATTTTTCCTATGTTTGGAGTTTTCAAATAAGGTCAAACAGCTTGTTTTGTAGATAAGATATTACCTTAAATAGTAAGTAAAATATTTCCGTTGCATAGATACAAACATATTATTTACTATGTCGAATCTGAATTAAAGTGCATGATGTACATTCGTACACTTTGATCGCTTTCTAAAATAATGAATTGATGACAAAAGAAAGCAGAAATACTAACCATTTTTTCATCCATGATGGCCACGAATCCTTTATGTCGTTTCAGTATGTTATGGTAGAGTCCAGGTAGGTAGTCCCTGCCCCCATAGGCTGTTCGTATACCGACCACACCCTCATAGTCCTCCTCTGTTACCTCCCGTATCACGATACCTGACATGCTGCTTGATTGAATGATTGCGAATTACTGGGCATGCGTGGTCACACAAGTGACCATTTGAGCGTTTATCATGCTTACGGGAGATTACGTAATCGACCTGAGGTATACGTTTACAATTACGATCAACAAAATTCACATCTAGAACTTCTTCCGGCTTGATTCCCTGCGGCCTATATCCTTGAGTGCAAGTTGCAAAATTCAGTGACCTCTCAACTGTTGTGACAATATGATAATAAACATGTATGTATACATAATATACCTCCGATCAAAACAGCTTTTGAAAATTAGAAAAAGGAGAAAATCGCAAAAAAATGTAAAAGAAGCAACTATTGATAATTCTATGAAAAGCGGTGTATTTAAATTTGAGTTAATTGGTATTCAAAATAAAATATCGAAAACTGGAAAATAGCATCAACGGAAAACAAAGCAAATAAAGAATATAATCTAAACCATATTATTTGAACGTATTGCAAAAGAAAGAACCTTTGCGTATGTGACAATAGTGAGCTTCAACAAAGTGATCGGTCACGTGCTGGAGAATCTCCTACTTGTCTGTAAAACAAGTCACTTGACTCTGTAGTTCTCAGTAAAATTGTAGGAGTTTATAACCAAAAATATGTCAAATAATTAGAGTATATCTTCAGATTTCTGAATAATGATAAGGTGTTTTAATGATTTTAAAACTCCCTCAGGAATATATTCTTGCTTCTTTGGGTAACATATAACATACAAAACATACTGACAAACAGCTGTTGAGCTTTTGAGAAACTTGGCCGCGAGTCGCTTATAGCTTTTTAGATACAGATAAAATGTTTAGTCTGTATCTTCCCTGTATATTCTTGTTGTATCTGTATTTTGCTTTGACCTTGATCTTTGTTGTCCTATGTGATCACTATAACGAGAACTTGATGGAGATCTATTGTTAAACTTTAAAAGATCCAATGCCAAACTGATTGGTCTGTATACGTTGTTCACTATGTCTTTGACCTCTGATCTTTGAAATTAAAAAAGTTCGTCAGTTTGATATTATTGACTTCTAAAAGTATGTCAATATTTTGTCAAAAAAATATATTTATTCAACTACCTGGAACTTCCAAACTATAAGTACGGGAGCGCATAGACAGACAGACAGTACGGGAGCGCATAGACAGACTGACAGTACGGGAACGTATAGACAGACTGACAGTACGGGAGCGCATAGACAGACTGACAGTACGGGAACGTATAGACAGACAGACAGTACGGGAGCGCATAGACAGACAGACAGTACGGGAGCGCATAGACAGACTGACAGTACGGGAGCGCATAGACAGACTGACAGTACGGGAACGTATAGACAGACTGACAGTACGGGAGCGCATAGACAGACTGACAGTACGGGAGCGCATAGACAGACAGACAGTACGGGAGCGCATAGACAGACTGACAGTACGGGAACGTATAGACAGACTGACAGTACGGGAGCGCATAGACAGACTGACAGTACGGGAGCGCATAGACAGACTGACAGTACGGGAGCGCATAGACAGACTGACAGTACGGGAGCGCATAGACAGACTGACAGTACGGGAGCGCATAGACAGACAGACAGTACGGGAGCGCATAGACAGACAGACAGTACGGGAGCGCATAGACAGACTGACAGTACGGGAGCGCATAGAAAGACTGACAGTACGGGAACGTATAGACAGACTGACAGTACGGGAGCGCATAGACAGACTGACAGTACGGGAACGTATAGACAGACTGACAGTACGGGAGCGCATAGACAGACTGACAGTACGGGAGCGCATAGACAGACTGACAGCACACTTTTGTAAGAAGTTGGTCTAAATACTTGTGTAAGCTAGTTTCAAGTTCCCATTATTTGTACTTGGTCCTCCTTTGTTTAGCCAAATTAATTCAAACTCAGGGACATTTTCATATATGCGAAGGCATACATTTTAACAAAATTAACATTATTTCCATACATGAATTACTTTGAGTTTTGCTGTTGTATATGCATTGGCATGATCATTTAGCATATAATCTTTCGAATTTTACACCGCCGACTTTTGTCTTCTGAAATAACGCATTTCATCGTAATAATCAGGTGTTTCCAAAAATATTTTGTTTGTAAAAATCACGAATTAAACTACAGATAGTATCATTCAATATTAAAGTAAACTAGACTTGTATTCCGTTCAACATAACCAGACTTAAATTCCGTTGTAGATAAAGGAGACAAAGTTTGTTTGTCACGTATCGTCAATATTGAAGTAGTGATTTTCACATAGGAGAATTCATTCTAAACTTTTAAATGGCTTTATGATTTATGTCATTTTCCATTTTGGTTTGTATTATCTGTCAACCTTTACTCACATATGGTTTTAAGGATCATAGTTTCAAATTACACCATACTCCCATACAACAAACAAAGGACTTCTACATTTAGCCCAATTTTCGACTAGATCTTTAATTTCAATGGCTTTTTAGAATCATATATATTTCAAAAGATATTGATAAAGTCACGTGACACAATACCGTATATTCATTAAATATCCAGTAAATGAGCAGCAAACAAATCGCGGTCAAAACGTTGACGACCTAAATACAATGGAGGAACTCTGATGTAATTGGACAGATATTCGCAAACCCTCGTATTAACAGGTAATTTTTTTTTTTTCTATTTTCTATTTGTTTCTAACATCGACCATCTAAATCTGCGCCCAACAAAGCGGACGTGCGCAAACAAATATAGGCTAATTTCTTTGAAACTTTAGAAATGAAAATTTGATGTTAACGTGTAAAATCGATCACCTTGAGTAGATGTTTGAAGACTACTTTTATGCGGCGTGATTTACATAGAAAAGATCAGAACAATCGCTGGACGATAGATCAATATTTGTCGCTAAGGTTCTTGAAATTTGCATTTATTTTGAATTGTTCGTCAGAAAGTCATCTTGACTTGCAGGAATACATAGATATAACCAGAAGGATAGCTTGTTGGAATCTAAATCTATCGCTCTCGTTAACGAGAACAAATTTGGCACTAAAGGTAAATATTTCATAACAAAATCGTTTAAATATAACAATAACTTAGTTGTATATCATAAGATTATTCAAAGCGCCGTAATTTATCAAAGAGTATTATGAAAGGGAGACAAACATCGCTAGGTTTAGGTCTTGTCGTAAATATGTAACCTTGACCTTCTGCCACCTTGACCTTCTATGGACGGCTCATATTTGTAATTCAATTGGTAGTTTGATATGTGAATATGGATGTGAAGTTATTACTGCCAGAAAGACAAACGGACATAATTGATTCATGTATGCGGCATAGTTTCACTAGTAACACAAACGAATAAAAGACGCATCTATAGAAAAACAATTTTAGTTACTTTCTCTTGATCATAAAATGTATATTTTGTAAAATTTACATTTGTGACATATACATTGATACATCGAACAAGAAACTAATTAAATGAATAATTTGTAATGATGAATCAGACGAAGAGAGTATTGACAATTCAGCTCAGTTCCCCATTACTATGAATATTTCGCAATTTGTCCATAACGGATGATCAGGTATAAACTGAACACCTCTGAAGGACAAACAGATAGAATGGCATCTAAAACCTACATTTGTATAGGGTCTACATTTGTATAGGGTAAGTTGTTCATATGAGCCATTGAGCACATTCAAAACGCTTTCAACTGCAAAATAATCGTAAAGAATAATATTTATGTTGTACTGAAACATGGCAATTAAACCGTACTTAGAGTAAGACGTGTTTATGACAAGTTTGAAGGAACAGTTTAGATATCCTGTAAATGTTTGTACTCCGTCACCAAGACAAAATATAGCTGGTAACAACTCATCATGGGCATAAAACATTTGATGTTCCTTTTTCTGGCTGGAGAAAAAATCATTTCGGACGAAACCAATGTGTGGAGAAAAAAGAGGTAGAAAAAGTAATTTAAATTTGGATTTGACGAAAACTCGATACCAGATTTTCTATCAGCTGTTCCTTTAGAGACTTTACTCTGAATTGGTCCACAATCTTTTATATAAGAGCGATATATTGACCTTTTTGTCTTCACCTTTCTTTCCATTTATTTACCAATACGTGATTTATAATTGGCAATAATCATTCCTATAAAGAAGATCTGAGAACTATAGAGATTCTTCCTTTAGTATTACCATAATAAGATTTTTGGTCGACATGGTATGAGTATTGATAATAGGAAAAATCAAGTTTAGGGATTTAAATACAAAGTATTACACAAGGGTCTCCACAACCCCGTGCATTGTGACTCCATTTATATGGACGGACAATTCAGGTATTTAGTGCTTTATTAATCCGTATTATTGTGTTTATCATTTACTAAATACGTAGATATTACAGATAAATTAAAGATCCCCATTCAGACTTTGTGAGTTGACAACAAGTTTGTTCTATGTATTATGTTCTCCATGGCGGTACGTCACTATCAGAGATATCTGAACTGTTCCTAAATCATTGGGTATACCGGAGGAGGACAGTAACCCTGCTGTAAATAGAACACGAAAAACATATCTTTGTTGTTGTGTACTTAAAAATAAGTTGTCACGTACAAGTTTATCAATTAGGAATCATTGGTATCGTATCTACAATTTTCCATACAACTGAGTCTACACGGAGGTGAGTATGGAAAGCATTAATGATAAAATAGCAGACAAAAGTAACAGTAAAAGTATGGCATGAGAGCTAGCAACAGTAAAAGTATGGTATCAGAGTTAGGCGTCTTTCAGATAAGCTTCTTAGTCAGGGATATGTTTGTAACCGACTATCATCGTTAAGTACTGAGGAAGTTCTACGGTCGATATGGGGAACTCGTCATACACTATAATGTCCCACTCTCCAGAATGGTGGATGATATTCTGTTATAGACCATTTGAACCATCCAACCAAAGATTGTACTCTATGTCTTCCGAAATGGAAGTAACCGGATGTGACAGTTCTACCGAACTGAAGCGGCGGGTGTTGCATGCAAGCAGGAGATGCTGACTCTACCTGGGCACCTGGTCTCACTCCCATATCGGGAGTTCGCTTCTTTTCATATGATGGAGGTTTTTGTTTGTTTGCTTTGGTAGCTGTTTTATCCTGATTTTGTATGCCTTCGGTTTCTGATTTTCTGAATTGTCGATTTTGTGCTGTATACAGGGATATTGTCATTATCCATATTTGTCATAGAAGAAGTACCCATCAGTTATTCAGTCTCAAAGTCGAGAAGGTAAGGCAAAACCATAAGAATTTCCAGAAAGAATGCGATTCCCGGAATAAAGAATATTCCGAAGTGAGACCAAAACTAGAAAAAAGCATGAAAAGAATAGATGTGCAAGTTCTAAATGATAAACTCTGAATTAATTTTGATCGTATAAATAGTGAATAATTGCTATCCAAAATCTATAGAAAAGTCTTGTCACAAACATCAAGATAAGTGCCTCAACAATGTGTTCATGAATTCCTTGTCACAAACCTTTATAAATAATGCTCATTTGATTTGGACTACCATAAATTCAAAAGCATCATTTAAGAACAAATAAATTTGCAGCATGGACCAGACATGCACGTTTCGGGTTCTTAACCCTCGTCAGTGATCATCAATCCAAACAATGTAATATCACCAAATAGTGTAAAAGTTATTATGTCAAAAAAGTACCGAAAGACGTAGCAGGATGGGTGGGGCACGTCCAGACACAAAGTCACTCAAAATACGTCAAAATGGATCCGAAATAAAGGCATATGATTGGTATGATTGGTATTCGGTTTTTTAATCCAATGTTTTCCTCCATACATGATGATTTGCCCTAGTACCATTATAAAACGAGGATAAATCCCTGTGCTTTTAGCTAACCGATCGATGGAGACGAGGATAAATCCCTGTGCTTTTAGCTAACCGATCGATGGGAAAAGTTTCCACCCATTCAATGCTTTCACTTTGCCATCTTGTAAAGAAGTTTGTCTACTAAGAACACTGTCTGTGACCAATTTTGATTGTTGACTTACAGCTTTAAACAAATTATTAGCCGAATTTTTCAACTTAGGAAAACAGTTTCAGCTAATCTACAGCGCCAAATGAAAACTGTGAGTACGAGTTATAGGACTTTAACTTAAGATTGTTTTGAGAATTGCATTATCAAACAGCCAACTCGATATAACTAGATAATACTCTCAATACACTTAAAATCCATTCGTTTTTGTGACATTGATGGGATCTATTATGGGAGCTAATGAATTTCATTCAAAAAGTCACAAAGGTGTTCAGTTGACTTTTACTTAACCATTTCGAACGGATGCAACACGTAACTTAACTTTGTTTCACATTCCGTCATGACCTGTCGTATTTGCTGTGATCATTTATATAGAATCGTTAAGTCGAATTTCTAGAGCACAGAATTGTTTCAGTTTAAAAATCAGGCAAACTTACACATATATGGCAAGTATTCGATCTTTATTAAGATAAGTCGTTTATTTTTATATAAAATGTTTTATGTAGCTCGTTGCAGAAGAACAACCTTTTTAAAAAAGAATTGAAGATTCAATAAACAAATAACTACGTTAGGTACAAAATGTACCATACCAGACACTGTTAAGCACTGTCAATATGAAACTTGCCCTCTTCAAATCGCATATAGTCGCTCTCAATTATAAAAAAAGGTTTGAACTGGAATTCAAAGTACAATAAATAGTCAGCTGTTATATATGAAACTAAGCCCGTTTCATATTAAAAAATATTTTTAAATTACACTGTATGTTTGTAAGTATTGTTCTCTCGCATAGAAAATTGTCTGACTGTTTGTGTGACTGTCCGTCCGTCATTGTTTGACTGTTGATGTTATGTTCGTAAGACAATCAGAATTTTCCTCTATGGTAGACTCACATTGCTCTTGGTTTCTTTATTTCCTACACCATCAGTGTGTCATTCGTATATTTTCTATGTTTGTAGTTTGATCACATCACTGTCGAGTCATACTTCTTCTCGAGAGAAAGTTCAATGGAGTGTTGAATGCCTCTATTCGTAGCTCATTCTTCTCTGATTTCATGACAACAGAGAAAATGCTACGCGAAATAGCAACAAGGACTGCACCACGAATAGGAATTTTCACCTATTCGGAGCTCATCTTCTTTGCATTCTTAACTGTGGAAGCCAGGCTTCATACTCGTGGTTCGTTCAATATTTTCAGCTTTTGCAAGCCATGCAAAAGTACTTTTTTTTCACACAGAAATGTCACAGTTGCGTTTCTTCGACTGAATACAACCTCTGGTTCCACGCAGCCCGAATGTATTTTGACAGGGTTTTTATCCGAGTATACGACGGCATTTGTTTTTGTTTACTAGTATTTGTATTCATTTGAACCATTTTCATTTTGTGTTAATGAATTTAATTTTCAAATTAGACTCTGTGGAGATTATTTATAAAGATAGTGTTGTTCTTTATAATATTATTAGTTATACAGTGTTTTACAGGGGGAATACAGAAATATATTGGGTCGATGAAAAAAGTTGTATTGGGCGAGGCGAAGCCGAGCCCAATACAACTTTTTTCATCAACCCAATATATAAGCCGAGCCCAATACAACTTTTTTCATCGACCCAATATATTTTTGTATCTCCCCTGTAAAACACTGTATAACGAATTTATCCCGCTGATGGCTTTTGGTTTGTGTATGGTACGTCAACATATTTTAAAACATTTTGGTGACGTCAAAAGCATAAAGCGTCTTAGTAGAAGCAGGATATCAAAATAATATCCTGTTAGTAGAATAATACAACATAATATTTGGTTCTTCTAGACCAATCAGATTGCAAGAAATTTGCCAGAGGCGGGAAAAGATGTCAATGTCGCCATCTGTTTGTTACCTCCTCGTTTCCGTATCATGAGAGTGTGTACCGCTGTTGTCGATATATCGCCGTCATGTTGGGGATCTTCTCCCTATACATTTGTATTTGTTTGTTTCGTATTTTTTTTTCAGGATTTCGCGCACTGAGTGCAGAAGTGTTCTATCTCCACTTTTAATCAAATTGAGATAAACATACCATCGGCATCTCCAGAAACTGTTCTATCTCCTCCCGTTAATAAAAATTGAATTCCAATTTTCTATTAAGAGATATTTACGGGTTTTACTTGTGCCATCTGGAAAATTGCTCTATTTTTAGTGCAATGATGTTGTATGTCCCTAATGTCCAATCAATGAGGAATATTTGATCACATGACCAATATTTTTTCATAAAGGTTGCGTGCAATATTGTTCTATCTCCATTTCTACATAATGTTCTATTTCCATGTTTAATTTATTGTTAGTTTTCCATTTTCTGCATGCTCTCTCTATTTTTGTGATTATTATCATTGTGTTGACTACCAGAGATATTGAAAGTCTTTAAAAGTTATCATATTTTCGATCTCTATTTCAATGCATTTCTTTGAGGGAAAAGAAGGAGGGAAGGTATTCTAAACAGATACTGCAAGAAATATATGGGCTCTGTCGTCAGGATTTTCAAAAACATAGGAAAATTTAGAGAATAAAAAGGAGAATTTTGACATTGGTTAAACAGAGAAAAATTAAAAGAGAAAAGATACAGATTGTTTGGAATTTGGGTGGTGGTAATTGCACTGACTTCCGTTCCCTCAAATGTGTTTAATTCTTCATCATTGATGTTACGGATTGGAGAATTATTGTTTTAAATTGTTATTATCAAGGAAAAACGTTGATAAATATGATTTTATTCTTCTAATGAAGCTTTTACTGCTTTTAGAACACTTATGCACTAAAGGAAAGTGTACTTGGATTTAGCCTCGCTGTTCTATCTCCATGTAAAAATTTCGAATTTCATGAGAAAAGCTTCACTGTGTGATATAAAATAACACATATTAGCTATTTTTCATGTATTATTTTGGTATACATGTATAATGCTTTATGGCATGCATCATGTCATTAAAATATCAAACAGAGCGGCAGAACTTTCGAAAGTCGATATTCTCGAAAATAGGAAAATGGCAGATAGAACTCTCTTGCACTCAATGCGCGATTTGTCACCCCTCCCCTACCGGCAACGCCGAAGGGGACTCATAGTTTCCTCTCGGTCTCTCTGTCAGTCCGTCTGTCACATTTTTTTAAGATTTTGATTATGGCTTCGTGTTTGACTTTAACATACTGATTTTCAACTGTGAGTTTATTTGGCTGAAAGTACCTCAGATGAGATTCATTCTCCCAAGCATGTATGTCCATTGCACAGAGTGTAGAAACTTTTGTCCAGATGCCCTCGGTCTGGCAGCATATGTTGGACAGTTCGTTTTCTTTTTTCTTCACGTTTGCTGCTTTTTCGCCTTACTGTAATTAACGTTGTACATAGTGTCTGTGTTTTTTATTTACCTAGGCGTTCAACCAAGAATATAACGTTTTCTGTAAAAGTCTTGGGTGAATCAGGATGACAAATATGGACAATGACCATATCCCAATATACAGTACAAAATCGATAATTCAGAAAATCATAAACCGAAGGCATACAAAATTAAGATAAAACAGGAACCAAAGCAAAGAAACAAAAACTTCCACCAGATGAAAAAAGCGAACTGCAAATATCGGAGTGAGACCAGGTGGCCAGGAAGAGTCAACATCTCCTGCTTGCATGCAGAAGCCGTCGCTTCAGTTCGGCAGAAATATCACATCCGGTTACTTCTATTTTGGAAGATACAAGAGATGAAGAAGATCATGACGACAATCTCAACAACACTCACAATAGAGCACCAAATTGAGCATCGACAACCCCTAGGAAGCTAGAGGTGGAACCAGGTGCCCGGGAGGAGTAAGAAGCCCCTGTTTGGCTAGCCGCACCCGCCGTCGATGTTCACGTGCGAAAATGAAAACAATATCTACAAAACATGCACTGTCTGAGGTTATGTTTATATAGAAAGTGCTATGGCGACCATGTTAGGGAAGAAATTTTAAAACTTCTATTTTGGGAGATATAAGTATATTCTGCGGTTGGTTGGTTCAAATGGTCTAAGACAGAATATCATCCATCATCCTGGACAATGGGACATCATAGATTATCGACCGTAGAACTTCCTCAGTGATGATGTTAGTCGGTCACAAACGTATCCCTGATTGGGAAGCTTATCTGAAAGACGCCTAGCTCTCAGAACAAAATCCGTATATTTGGTACTTTCTCTGGCATAACGTATCAATTGAGATATGAACACGCCATAAGCAGGCGATAAAGGGATGTTGCGACTCAGAAAAGGAGTATATTCATGATTCTTCCCATGAAAATCTGTGAGAAGTGACATAAATAATCCTCATCTTTCTGTTCGTAAGTCAATCTCCCTTGCATGGTACGATGTTCTTTGTGTTTGTTGAATATATATTAGACCTGATCTGAACTGGACAGGATTCAAAGTACATTTATTGTTCACAAGGAAACACTTCCTCGTGGTCATATCTCTTACTAAAATATTATACTTTAATTTGATAGGGCATCTCAGTAAAATAAAGCGATGCTTTTTATTTCACTCTATATTGGACGTATCATACGCTGACTATGGAAGTCGGTCTCTTGACCGTCCTCTGAAAAATTGAGGTGTTCCTTTTTCCAAGTTCTAGTTTCTATTTCTGAAACAAAAACATTGGTTTTAGTTGTATTGATCAATTCTGCTGCTGTCACATTATCATAGAAATAAGACTAGAAGAGTAATTGTTTTGACACTCGGAGCTATGGTGCCCTATTGTCTGAATCATACCACAGAGTGTGTTGCTTTTGATTCTCTACTATACCAAATACACTACTGAATTGAACAATAATCTTGTATTGGAAAAGTTAAACATCAAACATTTTTACAGTGATTCTATAGGCGAACTCTGTACCAGATATTGTTTCCTCTAGATTGTCGATACAAAGTGGCAATTACCCTCATTTGGAGCCTTTAATTTAAACTGATAGAAAATAAAATGTACTTCGATCCGGTTTGAAAACTCAATAAAGCGCCCTAATTGACGATATAGTATATCAGAATGTTAGAAGCCAGACGACAAATAGCTACCATGCTTTATCAAGTCTGAACTGAAATTTTTTTATGGATGAGGAGTTGAAATTAAAGAAAAAAATGAATAAACACGAAGTTAATATACAAATTTTCTAGACTAATATTTTCTCATTCTTGAATGGGTATTTTGTCATACGAAATATAAATGAAACCCGAGATGTAGTAGTATGTAATCCATCGTAAGAAAGTGTTTTAATACCTGAACTTTTGATCTGATAAAATCAGAAGAGTATATAGTATTATATATTAGTTCATGGCCATGTATTTAGGGATCTAGGGGCACTTCAAAATTTACTGCAGGTGGCATAAGATTTAGAAATAGCTCCTTAACCCGCCTTAAAATCCTAAAACTCTTCTTACATTTATAAAAAGCTGTCGACTTTAATTCATTCAAAATGGAACATTTCCCTCGCCATATCTAGACCATTATGTTTAAATTGGAATATGAGACATTCATTTACACGAAGTAAGAAACTTATATCTAATGCAAACATTGGAACAATTATCAAGTCTTTGCTTTTGTGTTTTCATATCTCTTGGGGAGAAAATTAAAATCAAATAATTCAATAATTCTAATAATTTCTTTTAATTTTCTCTTTTTCTTTTCAGATAAGAGTATCTGCCTAAAATCTCTTGCTGTGTCCTTCATGTGACCACAGTGACAGACTTTGACGACTAAACATCAACAGTTTACACGAGATTTTCTCAATACTTGAACAGATAGATCATTTAAATATTTGCTATTCTTTAGTCAATTTAATAAATCGAGCGGATTACTTTTATTTGGTTTCGTCGAATAGCAGTGGAGATAGTTAAAAAGAGGTTTAAATACCCGAAACCATGTCATTCCAGTCAGCTAAGTTGAAGCCAGTGCCTCCGGAGGCCGATAATGACAAGAAATCAGTCATAGGAGAAGGAGAGCGCAAAGGCAGTATCAGCGAAAAGCGCAAGATGAGCGTCTCACAGAAAAAACCGACGGGGCCCATCAACCCCAAAAATATCCAGTCCGTTACGGGGTCATCTTTGGCTGGATTTATGGCCACCAAAAGATTTATCAAAAGATTTTCTCAGAAAAATCGCGACAGATCTGCCTCCTCTGTGAATCTGCCGCCCAAGGAGATGGAACCGACGTACAGAATGGCGCCCAAGAAAAGGTTCAACGTGACAGACGTGGAAGATCTCCTAAAGCGCACCTGTGGATTCTAAATTCATAGATATGCAATACCACAGGAAGTATGCTCCTACGATGACAAGAGTACTCTCTAACGAAATAAAGGAGAAGCTCAAAGAGTTAAAATACGAACGCTACAAGTGGGTGTGTGTAGTGCAATTGGGGGAAGTGAAAGACCAAGGAATGGTATCTACAAGCAGGTGCGCGTGGGACAAAAACAACGACAACTTCGCTTCCTATTATTACAAAAACAGATCTATCTATGTAAATGTGACAGTATTTGGAGTTTATAGGGAATAAATTGTGAATTGTTTCTGGACAATGAAATAAACAATACGCAAGGTAACTGTTAAACATTTGAACATTTTCATTTTACTGAATAAAGATGATTCGTAATTCCGTTAGGAATTTAAAGGATTAATTTGTTTGAAAATGGTGGGCTACTATTTGGAAAGTTTGAAGATTAGTTTTGGATGAATGTGAAGATTTTATTCCTTCATGGATGAGTGCATGAGATTGGACAATGACGGTAACCAATGGTTATACTCAATCATTTATGCAAATACGGTATAGGATCACTCAGCTTAGTCTACTCATTGGATTTATTACATTTTACAAAGATCGTTAACTTTTCAATTAAGGAAAGTAAATAATATTCGTACAAAGTACAACATACCTTCGATATTTATTTTCATGTATGTTTATATTACTAATGTAACAATTAAACACGAATCTCGAGGGAGTGTTCGTTTTATCGAAGTTGTGTCAAATTCCAATACCACCAAGCTTCTGTCGATATTTTACCTGGTTTTAACATTCTTTGCTTTAGATGATCAGAGGAAAATACCATTTACAAATCTACCAATGAATAAAACATTGGATATATTGGACCGATTCCATTTCTGAGAAAGATTGGAATGATTATCAATATTATGTGTTTTAACACGTGACCAAAACGAACGCGGGAATTGGCGCCTTAATTTTATGTTTGTAATTGATACCTTTGATATTGTTTTATATTCCATGAAGATAGGAAATCGTCTTCATGTTGAGATCTGCCATAACGAATAAGATGAATGAGATAATGTTTACAATAAGTGATTTGCGTGTATAGATCAAGGATTACTTGGTGACAGAAATATCTAAATTAGTTATAAAAATCAAGACGCGTCACAAATGGTGATGTGTCTACTGCATTTTCCTTTCAAGTTTATATGCTTAGCATGTTTGTCTTTCCATGTCTTGGGTTTACAATTTGGCCCGTTCTATAGATTCGCATTGGTTTTATTTGTTCGTTATAAGGTTCCTCCTTACCACGGCACGCTCTGGTCTCTTTGGGATTATAGAAGAAACAGTTAGGTAGCGATAACGATTCCTCTATAACAAATAGTCTACTTCATGGACCATTTTTGTTATTAGTCTTTGATATTAGATCCGATGTTTTAGCCGAAACAAACCCTTAACTAGACATACCAATACCTGGCAAAGGTGACAACTATATAGTATAAATATTGGGGAAAAAATGAAAATAGGAAAGGAGTTTTAAAACGTGTTATTAAGTACATTCTTTTAAATTTCACTAAGTACACAAAAAGGTATGAAATGCCAAATATGAAAGTCTACACTCCACCCATATATATATAATTAGTCAGATTCACCAAATCTACATAAAATACTATGCAAGTCTTAAATATGACAAATTTTAAAGAAAAGCAGTGTTTATTTTGGAAACTTCATTCAACTTATGCGAGTTTTATGTAAAAGATGAAATCGGGCAAGAAGATTTTTTTTTTTACTTCCCTCGCCTTTTTCACACATTTTATTCTAAAATTAAGTTTAATACTCTACCAATGGGGTATTGATTCTTACTGAATTGCCTATTATGTGTTTTGTAATATGAAAATGTGGAAGTATAATGAAACTCCTTTATGGCCGATATCAAGCAATGAGAGAAAATTGAAGACTTGGAAATTGAGAAGCCGTTAAGATTATGATAGTTTATACGAACAACAATGTGTATAAGAAGTGTACCCTTGACAGCAAATGACATTTTAAAAGCCTCTTTCACCACATATAGTCTGTTGATACAAGGAATATAATACAAAGGGTGTCGGAGACCCGATCACTTTATTTCATAAAGCAATCTTTTATACGGACAAATCAGCCATATCGATCCATCCATAATACATTGATAATTGATTTTAACATAAATCAAAATATTAATATTGAATATGTATGACAACTTCTTAATGCATGCCATGCGATTTTGTTGAAGAACCATATCGTTTATCTAATGTCTATTTCAAGAAAACATCAAAAAGCTTAAGATTTCCCTACATCAAAATAAATCAGAATAATTGTTGCTATAATTATTTTTTTTCGATTTTTGTTTTACTTTTGCCTTGAACTACTTTCAAGACAGAAATAAAAAATGTATAATGAAATTGTCATGTAATTATGATCTTTTCCATGGAAATGGACGAAATCATTGCATGCCAGTCTTTGCGGGTTAACCATGGGTGTAGATTAATTCATATGAATTACCTGGTTCATTTAGATAGTATAAAGTATATAAGAATGAGAACAAAAATAAATGAGGCAGTTTAAATAATATTCAGAAGTTGAAAAAAAATACCTGCACAATTTTGAAAGTGCACTTTTCAATGTAAGAGTTTATAATAACTAAAATGCTTTTGATTGTAGGAAGTAATTGACTGAAGTTTTCTTGCAAGCAATTGAAAATAAATATAGAGTTAAATATCACCTACAAGCCCTTTCAGTGACAAATGACTCAAAGAACTGTATAGAGGTTCTTGACAAGCATTCAACACATTGCATTTATAAATAGTAAATACGCCACATACAAGAGACCAATGAGTTTTCAAAGCAGACATAGGGCGGTAATTCATAAAGCAAGACGGTTATCATAAGTTAAGTACTGTATTCAACTTGTCACCAGTTGGTATCAAAATATAAATCTTCACATGAAGAATATGGAAAAATTTCCTGCAAGACTGCTTTGCACTGATCACATCGGAAGACATATACATGTAGAATTGTGACAAACAACGAACATCAGATAATAGGGGACAACGAGGCATATATAACATCATCCACAACTAACGATTCAACATAAAATCAAAGCAAAACGAAACATAGATTAGAAAAAATCCATCTCACTGTGTAATTACAAATGCACACCACTCAAAATAGTTGACTTCAAAATAGACCGACAAACTGCCGTAAAAGACGATACCAATCAGTGCATGAAAGTACAACACAAAACCTAAGGTCAGATTCCAAATTCACAATCAAAAAGGCTTACAGATTCTTGAAAAAATATAAAACAGTACTTTCTCACGAGGAAAGACAATAGGACAGACAGACGGAGACAGCTACATAGAGATAGGAAGGACAACTTTATCTAATGAACCATCTCTAGAGTCCAGTGTTAGTACAGAATGCATTGTAGGTGGCGCTTAAAGCGGTACCGGGCTTAGTACAGTTTAAACATAATCAAATGATTCAAGTTGCAGTAAAGTAGGACCAAAAATTGAAGCTTCAAGATTATTCATATACCTCTCTACGTATTATTCATTATCCAAAACAAGGGGAAAGTTTTGCTCATTGTTCACGGTATGATAACATAGAACAAGAAAATTACCAAAACTGATTGTAAGTAGCGCAACCCTGTATAAATTTGTTATAGAAATTGTACACTATAATTGACAAGTGCAATTCCATTGATCCAAAGCCTCTCAAACATATAATGCTTTTATGAAACGTTATTAGAAAATATTTCCACAACAAATAATCAGTAGAGTTAGTTAAATACATCAACAAGATAACCAACAAACAATCAAAGAAATAACATTAAAAACAACGAGTGAAAGGAGGAGGGGAAAGTGTACCCAGAGCCTACTTTGGGCGGCAACATATTATATTATATTTTAGAAAAGGATGTTAAAATCAAGATTACATGTATATAATACGAAGAAGTATCCCAAGACACACAGTTGGTGTATAAACATGAATTAAAGAAGATCCTGAGGATAATCTCAACAGCACTCACAATAGAGCACAAAATTGAACATCGACGGACCCCTAGCAAGCTAGAGGTGGGACCGGGTGCCCGGGAGAAGTAAGCATCCCCTGTCGGCTAGCCGCACCCGCCGTCAATGTTCACGCGCGAAAATAAAAGTATATAAAATACACTGTCTGAGGCCATGTCTATATAGAAAGTGCTATGGCAACAATGTCGGGGAAAATATTCATCACTGACGATTCATAATAATCTTCACTCTTTGGCCATATTACATTGTTTAGATTGAGGATCATTGACGAGGATTAAGTACCCGAAACGTGCATGTCTGGTCCATTCTGAAAATTTATCTGTTCTTAAATTATGTTATTTAAAATTAGAAGACGTATAACATACATTATATTTGAAATATACATTATTTGTAAATATTCTGATACTAAATATGATACATTATACTAAGGGAGCAACCATTTTATTTTTATGGGGGGGTGGGCAGGAAGACTTTTGCCGGCCGGAAATTTTTTTTCGGCCATTTTAAGAGCCGGAAATTTTTTTTTGCCGGCCCTTCGGGCCGGATTATTTCTTTTTAATAATTTTCCAATGTTGAAAATTACTCTAAAGTTTAAATAATTCAGCGTGATTTTTCAGCCATATTAAACATCAAACACACAATGAGTTCATATCTTGCCAGCAGGTCACTTCATTTTAATTTATGGCATATGGTGCCTATAATCTGTTTACTAAAATGATACTCAACGGAGACAGGCTATATGGTGCTAATGACTTTTGAATTTTATTTATTCACTCCAAATTGCGTAAAGTTTGTTCTATTTTTTATACTTTGTTTATGATACACTAAAAAGTGTTTATTTGGCAGTGGAAAGGTTGGAAGAGAAGGGGGAGGGCAATTTCATGATCCGGAAAATTTTTTTCGCCGGCCCTTTGGGCCGGAAATTTTTTTTTCCCTAAAATTTCGATCCGGAAAATTTTTTTTGCAAAGTCTTCCTGCCCCCCCCCCCCCCCCCCATAAAAATCAAATGGTTGCTCCCTAAAGAGACGAGGCTTCAAGCATGGTACTGGAATTTGAAGACATTTAACATAAACACCTGTTTTACCAGCATTTGCCAGGCATTAAGATACTACCAAATGTGACGACTAGATAAGTCGTCACATTATCGGGTGATAAGAACACACAAAGCGGGTTATCTTGTAGATCCCATTTTTTGGTTTCGCCCTGGAAGACTGTGATATAATCCCCTTTCCTGTCTGAAAAATGATCATTCTTGAATGACAAATATGGATAATGACCATATCCCTGTATACAGCACAAAATCGATAATTCAGAAAATCAGAAACCGAAGGCATACAAGATCAGGATAAAACAGGAACCAAAGCAAACAAAAACCTCCACCATATGAAAAGAAGAGAACTCCCGATATGGGAGTGAGACCAAGTGCCCAGGAAGGGTAAGCATCTCCTGCTTGTATGCAACACCCGCCGCTTCAATTAGGTAGAACTGCACATCCGGTTACTTCCATTTCGGAAGACATAGAATACAATCTTTGGTTGGATGGTTCAAATGGTCTGTGGCAGAATATCACACAACATTCTGGAGAGTGGGACATCATAGTGTATGACGAATTCCCCATATCGACCGTAGAATTCCTCAGTGACGATGTTAGTCGGTCACAAGCATATCCCTGACTGAAAAGCTTATCTGAAAGACGCCTAGCTCTCAGAACAAAATCCGTATATTTGGTACTTGCTCTGGCATAGCGTATCAACTGAGATATGAAGACGTCATAAGTAGGCGATGAAGGGATGTTGCTACTCAGAATAGGAAAGTTTGTAATGCTGAAATTGAAGTCGTCACGTTTGTCATAGAGTGAGGTGTGAATAATTGGGTTTGAACAGAGAACGGGTTATCTTGTACATCCAATTTCTTGATTTTGTCTAACATTTGATATCGACATCTTACCGTTATATTTATTACTGTTTCTTTTTAAAAAAAGGTTCCCCGCGAGGGGTTTGGCAGTAAGTGTTTTGAATGCTTTTCCCTGACATGGTCGCCTTTGCACTTTCTATGTCTTGTAGATATTGTTTTCATTTTCGTGCGGCATGAACATCGATGGCGGATGCGGCTATCCAAACAGGGGATGTTTACTCCTCCCGGGCACCTGGTCCGACCTCCAGCTTGCTATGGGTCCGTCGAAATTAATTTGGCACTCTGTTGTGAGTGCTGTAGAGATTGTCGTCCGGATCATCTTTTCCTCTGTAGAATCATATCCCACCAATCCTGCCATATCTTTCTGTACATTTTGGAACTTAGCAACTTGCATTGGTGAGTGTAACTGCTGGTGGACCAGGTGTCCCCGAGGGCACATGTAGCCAAGTTCAATTGGTTGATTGTTTCTTCAACGTATTCGAAAATTTCTGTTCTCAAAATTTCTTGAAATTTCTAAAACTTGGGTCCAGAAGCACCATATCTCACCTATCCTGCTACGTCTTTCGGTACATTTTGGGACATAAATTTCACAGTTTTTGGCAATATTACATTGTTTAGATTGAGGATCACTGACGAGGGTTCAAGTACCCGAAACGTACATGTCTGGTCCATGCTGCAAAATTATCTGTTCTTAAATGATGCTATTGAATTTGAAGACGTTGTACATTTGTACCACTTGGTGAGTGTCACTGCTGATTGGCCAGGAGTCCCCAAGGGTACATGTATCCATGTTCTATCAACTTCGGATCGATTCTTCAACGCAAAAATGCGAGGGTTAAGTACCCGAAACGTGCATGTCTGGTCCATGCTGCAAATGTATCTGTTCTTAAATGATGTTATTGAATTTGAAGACGTTCAACATTGGTTTAGCTATTGGAGGACTGTACGTCTCCAATGATATCGTTCGCCTTGTTTCGCAGTGTTTCTTGGCTAACTTCAAACATGTTTGTAAATCTCTGTCACTAAATGGTATATTACTCTAAAACTAAGGAAATCTTATTAGCTGGTTCTACGTGATAATCCTTTTTATCATTTGTCTCGTCAAATATTTGCAATTTTGGACTTAATCTATTTTGCCCTCTCAAATCAGTGATGAGACATAATTTGTTGAAAACGATGAGAAGCCTATGCTGAAGCTGTTTGGCTAAGAAGAATGATTGTGGTCATATTACTGCTTTTAAATTTTATTTTATTTTTTTTTTTTTTTTTGTCTGTAGAGCGCGGGACCATATTTCGCCGTTTTATAGTTAATTGCTTCTCATTGGTTATCGGGAATAATTGTCTAGTTTGTTTTTCTATTCCCTATCAAATATGACGATAGCAGTCATGTTTTGATATATTGTTACATCTCCTGCACTATATTTTGACCCAATTTATACCACAAATTGAGGAAAATTTCATGAAAACACAAAATTTTAGACGTAAACATCCGATTTTTTTTATAAAAACCAATAAAAGAAATAATTTTATTCGGCATCATTTCCTTGAAGTAGTGGTAACGTAAGGTTTCCTGGATAGAAAATCACAGTTTGTCCATTTTGTGTGCAACTAGGATACTTATCGACAAAAACGGCGAAATATGGTCACCCTCGAAAACATGGAAACGAAATATTTTGACGTTTTATAAGGAAACAATGAACCGTGTAAAATAAATTCTTCTTGTAGTATTTCAATCGAGAATGGAGTTAAATTAAATTGTATCCTAAGCAATTATTGAATTACCCTCCAAGTATTGAAATTTCCTATGAAATGTACGAAAAATACGGCGAAATATGGTCACTTGCTCTAGATACTTTCCTTTTAAAGTTTAACGGAGTTCCTTTTAGCGGAGAATCTGATTGTCAAGGTTTTTTGTGTGATATGAACCACATTGAAATACAAAGTCAATGACTATTAAAATGAACGTCTCAAATGCCTCTCTCATATCAAAATAAGTGTTCTGACCATAATTACTACATCTTACTTAATATAGTTTCTATGCTCATACCATGCTCATACCGTGACCTGTTTATTTACACGCAATTCACATTCAAACTGTTTAATATACGTAGTGAGATTACTGACTAGTACTATATATATACAAGATCAAACTTTTAAAGGTACTTACAAAATTAAAACCCAGTTAGTTCAATTGTATTGGTGCTTTAGTTACTAGTATTTGGTGGTAAATCGAAATGGAGAAAGACATCATCGTTTTGTACAGGACCGCAATGTAACAAGGCCTTACAATAGTTGCACACCAACCCATTTTGACGATGGGACTCGATTGCGATTCTTGTCAAAATGAATGGGGACAGGACTAAGATTTCTGTCTTTTCTTAAAATTGGTCAAATATTCGAATTCGAATTATCGATATTGATATACAAATGTATATATGTCCATTGATTATGATTTTAGTACACCATATCTGCATTTCAACGAGCCCCTCTTATCCAAATAATAAATATAGCCGCATTCTACATATTACATAGAATCGAACCAGTTATAAGGACAGGGCTATGCTTTTTTAAAAGAGACATTGTTTTAGAATACTTTTTTTTCAAATTTTGTGATGGAAAATTTAAATCTATATTTCAAGTGGCAAAGAACTGTGAAAGATTCGGGGACTAACAGTCAGTCCACCAACAGAGATACCAATTTAGTGGTTTAAATTATTTGTATTGAAAAAGTCCTATAGTTATCATTGCAGTGCACCATCTGCGCATCTCAACAAGTAATGTCTCATCAGTGATACTGAAGGCCGAATTAGTGGGAATCCAAGTAATGAATATATGAAGAGCGAAATTCTAAACATGTCTAAAATGAATGCCTAAGAATGTATAAGAACAGAGCTATGCCTTCAGGAGGAAAAGGCATCAGCATGCAGAAAATGTTTGATGTTTATGTTTCCCTCACCAACCATATGGTTTATCGAATAATCTATCGTAATTCATTTAATCCATATATCTTACTAATCCTATTTATGGAACGCCATCGCTGTCTTATGATGAGATATTTCAATATATGGTATGGTTTAATCAATATATGCGGTGGTAAGTACATTATATGCCGTGGTAAGTACATTATATGCAGTGGTAAGTACATTATATGGAGTGCTTAGTACATTATATGCGGTGTTAAGAACATTATATGGGGTGGTACGTACATTATAAGCGGTGCTAAGAACATTATATGCGGTGATAAGTACATTATATGCGGTGCTAAGAACATTATATGCGGTGGTAAGTACATTATATGCTGTGCTAAGAACATTATATGCGGTGGTAAGTACATTATATGGAGTGCTTAGTACATTATATGGAGTGCTAAGTACATTATATGCGGTGTTAAAAACATTATATGGGGTGGTACGTACATTATATGGGGTGCTAAATACATTATATGCGGTGCTAAGTACATTATATGGGGTGGTATGTTCATTACATGGGGTGGTTAGTACATTATATGCGGTGCTAAGTACATTATATGCAGTGCTTAGTACATTATATGCGGTGCTAAGAACATTACATTGGGTGGTGAGCACATTATATGCGGTGCTTAGTTCGTTATGTGGTGATTTCGTTATGATAAACATTCTTATGACCAAGATTGAACATTTCTGAGACTCGGATCGCAGCTACGTCAAGGCACTCCTCGTTTTAACGTTTTTGTGGCCTTTAAACACAATATTTATCTGAGAAGATAAAATAAATACTGTGTTGTTTAATTGAGGTATATTTCATTGTATTTTAATCAAAACAGTGAAAAGATTAAATCTTTGGCAATCAGTGAAATCTATTCTACAATTTCATCCATTTTACGCAATGGCGCGGTGGCGTAGTGGTGAAAACGCAGGACTACAACTACCAAGGTCGCGAGTTCGATCCTGGCCATGGATGTAATTTACTTTTCAAAATTTTTACAAAGTACTTGCTTTTTTTTTAAAGTGAGAGGCACCATGATATCAATAGGCATTGTTTCCGTATATTGTATATGCTTGTACTTATTAAAAGAGCTTTGCACAGTACAGATAAATTATGTGATATTAGTAAAGAGTAGATTAATTCTGTAACACTACGTTACTAATATATAAATTATAATTTTTATTTTAGCTTGTGATATTCAATTTACGTGGTCTAAGAGAGAGAGAGAAAAAAAAAAACATAATAATTAGAATAAAAAAAAAATAATGATATAGAATTTTCACGTCACCCTGTTTTAAGAATATCAATGTAATCGGCAATCTCTGAAATCCAGAAACTGAAAAAAAAACCGGTTGTATTTCTTTCTTTTCGGCCACTTATGTAGCTTTCTGGCGCGAAATACACACGGTGTAGATATAGACAAATTTATTTCCTTCCAAACGGTTAAATATTTGATCGGAACACACTATGAATAGATAAAAAGAAAAAGATGGCAATTATAACCTACTTTTAATATCGCTCTAGAGATACATTTTAAAATAGTCATCCATCCCCCTTTTTTCGTTTTTGCCCGTGGGCATTGTTTCCCCCCTCGCTTCAGAACCCCACTTGTCCAGAAAATGTGTTTTATTGATATACACCTTCAATGGTGAATGTGGCATTGTAAAGCGAGGGGGGGGGGGGTGCTGTTGTGTAAAAGCGTTTCCGTTTTCCATTGTTTTCTGTGTAAAAATGCTTATTTTGACCCAAATACCGGTCTTTTCTTCCCCCCCCCCCCCCCATGATAGAGCTGGGAAAAATGTTGAATCCTTCCTTTTGTGTTTATGTGTCCTTTTGGGTTAATGATAACCGTATCTCAAAAATGTTTAATCTTGGTCATCAGAATGTTTATCATAACGAAATCACCACATAACGAACTAAGCACCGCATATAATGTACTCACCACCCCATATTATGTTCTGAGCACCGCATATAATGTACTAAGCACTGCATATAATGTACTTAGCACCGCATATAATGTACTAACCACCCCATGTAATGAACATATCACCCCATATAATGTACTTAGCACCGCATATAATGTACTTAGCACCCCATATAATGTACGCACCACCCCATATTATGTTTTTAACACCGCATATAATGTACTAAGCACTCCATATAATGTACTTAGCACTCCATATAATGTACTTATCACCGCATATAATGTTCTTAGCACAGCATATAATGTACTTACCACCGCATATAATGTTCTTAGCACCGCATATAATTTACTTATCACCGCATATAATGTTCTTAGCACCGCATATAATGTACGTACCACCCCATATAATGTTCTTAACACCGCATATAATGTACTAAGCACTCCATATAATGTACTTAGCACCGCATATAATGTACTTACCACGGCATATAATGTACTTACAACCGCATATATTGATTAAACCATCCAATATATATAGGATCTCAAATGAATTTTCATTTCATACGATGTATTATGAAACGAGTTGTGTGTTTTATATCCCCGAGCCTTGGCGAGGGGATATAAAACGCACAACGAGTTTCATAATACATCGTATGAAATGAAAATTCATTTGAGATTCTTTTTATCACATGATATTGCCAAAAAATGTGTATTTCTAACGTGAAATCAACGTTTCCGAGAACTACAGAGGCGAATCACGCTGTGATCTAGAGGTCGTCTGCTACGCCATGAGAAGTAGTTTCCCCATCGTATAGATATTCTGTGCGTAAGAGAAAAGTATTTCAATTTTGAATAGTATTTTAATGCAAGAATTAATTCAACAACAACAATTTTAATCATTGATATTGACTCCGGTCTGAATTTAACAGTTGACCGATATTTGAAAGGTCACATTTGTCAAGGTTCATGTGATTAGGTTCCAAACTTGACCAATCGCATTCAAGCAGAGCGATATGTAACGTGTTATCATATCATATATTTATGAAATGGCTTTATGAAACTGCATAACGGGTGTATCATGTGATAAATTGAAATATCTCATCATAAGACAGCGATGGCGTTCCATACCTATTACTGAATCAACATTCCTAACATGTATTTTTTCATCCGTGTAACAAGTCGTGTATCTGCATTTATAAGAATGATCATGTTTCTTTGAACGTGACCTGTTCTGTTTCGAGGTGGTAAGGTTTTGAACGAGAGAACCGTGTAAAAACACCATTCACTTTAAAGATATCATAATACGGAAGTGTTCCATTTCTTTTCCTTCTTGTAGAAAATTTTCAAACCAATTTTAATGCACCAGTCACGTGTTTCAGATAGTAAAATCCTCATTAGTGATGCTTCCAACCAAAGTGATTTTCAGACACAGCCAAAATCCCCCCCCCCCCCCCCCCCCATCTGGTTATGTGACCATCCTAGGTCTTCCGTTTATTCTGAGTGTCGCTAAGGGTGCCTTGGATGAAATCAATGGACGTCACATCCTTCTTCTTTTTAAATATGTGCTACATATTTCATAATCTAGACGGACAGATCAAGAATCTGAGAATATGATCTTAATAGTCCATTTTCCAGAAAGTATTTATGGCCGTTTTAAACCTTGATTTTATAACGTGCATGGCTGGTCCTTGTTGTAAATTTATCTGCTCTGAAATGATGCATGTAATCATTATTTTGCAGTAAAACCCCATAAGGTCTCATTGTAAGATGCCATTATCTTTGAGATGACCCCTACATAATACTGAACGGTCAACTTCTATTTTCTTTCCCATAAAATGAATTATATAATACTGCAATTATATGATCCGAATTTAGTCAAAATACCTTGGGTAGAAGTTCATCATTTTCTAATTAGACACAGCCTCGTTAAAATTGGAATTTTGAAAAACTAAACGAGAAAACATGTTGCCCTAACATACACTGCCATCCAAAAGTAACTATACAAATTGTTAGTTCCCTATATCATTATGTCTTATATAAAATTCCTTATTTCCTTTTTTCATTACTTTTGTTTCTTTGCTGTGAGCTTTTTTTCTTGTAGTCCAATGTGTTGCGATATGAGATACAAATCTGACGTTTTAGATTGCTGATGAGAAAGTAGAATATTTACTGCCATCTATCTAATTTTTCGTATCATTCCGTAACGCCAATACACAAAAACTAACTTTAAAGGGAAATGATCAATAAACCAATTTCCGTCTGTTTCTTTTCAAAACAACAATGCTCCTTGTTATCCTTTCTCTCACGATCTCCAAACACAAAGCCTGGACTAAGCCAGTACTTGTGAAATAATTACACAAAAACAACCTGCATCGATTTATAATACAAACTTTTGGGATTAAAGAACAAAAGGCAGCGAGAGTCTTAGCTCCTTTCTTACCAAAGAGGATAATTTTTCCGTTTAACTCGACTATTTGACCACCTTAGATACACATTAATCTGCTCGTATGAAATAAATAAAGAATTAACAGAGAAAATTATTGACGCCATGTGGTGAATGGGGGTATTTCATATTCGTTGTTTTTCATTGATATAACCAGATGTGATGAAGGTAAAGAATGAGGAATGATCATCGCTGATATCATTATTCACGTTTAATATTGATGGACGATTAGAACTCTACAAGATGAGTACAAGGATAATGAAAAGATTGTCTTTGGCTGTGAACAATGAGGACGGTGAGCGTAAGACAGCGGGAAGCACGTCAGACGCTACGTTACGTGCAACGGTTCCCACGCCCGACCGCAAGAAAAGCGTCGTGGGCAGCATCTCCAGTGGCCGTAACAGCACGTCCGGTCCTTCTATTGTCGGACTAATGGCTTCAAAGAGATTCGCGAAGCGACTATCGTCTAAAGTTCAACTCAACAGAGAAGAAACGCAAGGATCTTCTCTTCAGCTGCCCACAAATCTAACTCTGAAAGAACCCACGTACAGGATGGAACCGGGCGTCAAGTTCAAATCATCTACAGTGGAGAATTTAATCAAAGAGACAGTGGACTACAGATTGGATGGTATGAGATATAACAAGAAAATCACGCCTAATCTGTGTAAAATAATGACTGACGATATCAAGGAGAAAGTCAAAAAGCTCAACTATGACAGATATAAAATTGTGTGTTTGATTCAGATGGGTGAGAACAAGAACCAGGGAATGGTTGCCTCTAGCAGATGTCAGTGGGACCCTAAAACGGACACTTATGCTACGTATGCCTATCAAAACAAGCATTTATTCTGTACTGCCACTGTTTATGGAATTTACAACGAGTGAAAAATCCCAAGCCCCCCTTTTCAGCAGTCCTTGCCCAATGTATTCAACGTATTTAAGACGAATTTCCCGCGCCTCAATATTTATAGGACCGTTGCCTTCTGTGTGAATGGACCAGAGTACGATTTGTAGTGTTCCCCTACGTAATATTTGTTCTTGGATCAACAGTCAATCTTGTATGTGTAACGATGTATTAGGTATTCATCTGTCAAATGAAAGTCAAAATATTGTTAATCGTACAACAAACTATGCCAATTAAATTATTTATGAATATCTTTAGTTTTGATTACTAGTACAATGTACATTTAAATCGCGAAACGTTGGTATCTGTGTAGAGTATAGAATATATAAAATTATTATACCTCTACTGATTTTTTCTTATATAAAAAGAGACTCATTAAATTTAACTAAATCCCTGAAAATCGCCTTATAAGACTATTTCCCTGCAAAGGGGTGCGTTAGTTGAGAAGACTATTTCCCTAGGGAGTTAGTCTCAAAATGGGGCGGAGCTTCTTTGGGGGTGTGTCAGTATCAACCAATCAGCGCCGTTGAAGGTTGATCGGATGATCGTATGACGCTATTGGTACGCGAGCAGAGTAATCCGCCTCCTATCCGCTTAGCACATGAATTAATCCGCAATAAAATAAAACAATCAAAAATTAAACATGTATGAGTATGATAAATGATGTTTCTGTTTATCTTATCATAAAAAATTAATATTCATTCAGTCGAGAAGGAAAGGCAAAATCATTAGAATTTCCATTGGAACGATGTGAACCTAAGAGATATGTTTGTTTCAGTATAATGTTTGTTTCGGTACAACTAAGAGATATGTTTGTTTGTTTCGGTATAATAAAACATTTAAAGTATACCATTGAGGGAGTTAGCACGATTATGGTTCCCCTCGACCAGACCTATTTCCCTCGGCTTCGCCTCGGGAAATAGGTCTGGTCTCGGGGAACCAGAATCGTGCTAACTCCCTCAATGGTATACTTTAACTGTATACTGTACTTGTATGTATAGAAGGCTGCTTTCAGGTAGCAGAGTTGGAACACAGTGGTTTTCTTATCTTTTCTTTTTTTTTTTTTTTTTTTTTTTTTTGGTTGCAGTTTGCAGCTTCTAACACAATTCCTCACTAATGAGTGTTTAATGTGTCACGAAACCTACAGGAAGCAAGTGTTCAATTAAGGTCATCTAGCAAGTGTGTGTTTTCGAGCCGATCGGTCAACACATATATAGCTGACATGGGCTCTGATTAGCTAACTCATTTTCGATATCTCCTCTACAACCGCTGCACATATTTTTATGAAACCTTACAGGAAGCAAGAACTCAATGTCGTCTACAAAGTTTGTGTTTTTCAAGCCGATTGATCAACATGCATGACCCAGGAGGGTTCTGATTGGCTGACGCATTATCGACCTCTCCGTAACTGCGCCACAGAATTTCATACAAACCTTACAGGAAGCGAGGACTGAGAGGCCTCTGCCAAAGTGGTCACTATCAGCCCTCCGTCCGCACCTCAGGTGAGCGATGTGGCTCTCTTGAATCTCATGTTTTTTTGTCAGTTTCTTTTCATTACTGTTGCAAGATAGATGATTTTCTTTTTTAACACATTTATTCAATTCTAGATCAGGAGATTCAGAACCTGTTTTAATTTAAATTTTTCAAAGTGTGAGAAAACAACATTGCATCACCCCCTTCTCTACTGAATAAACCCTAGGGCAAAGTCGTATCCGCTGATTCTTCAAAATGGCTTCCAGAGCTTGAAATTCAGAGTTTGACAAGAGGGTGTTATAAATTAAATTATTTTGGCTTCACTTCTTCATTTTGGCTTAAAATACCACTTATGAGGATTCATGGTCTGGTGCATCGCGTCTGGATATTTTTGCCCAGAAAGTATGGACAGGCTGCTCTATGGCAATAAAGCTGGAACGTTTCGTTTTTCTTTTCTATTATACTAAATATCCATGGAAAAAGGGAATCAAATAATTATGCTTTTGCAATTTCGATAAAAAACTCTATCTGTCGTGATTCTTTATAATTTTTCAGGATAACTGAGGTACCTAACTCCGTCTGACACACTCTGAAAGCTATAAAGCAGAAACTGAACAAACGTCTAAATGATGCACAACATCGTAGACCTCATTATCTAATTGTCACGGTACCCTGCATCCTGACTAAGCTTTTTACATTGACCCGATTCACTTATTTTCAGATTACCTCTACATGTTTACATCTTTTAATTGGACCATTGGTGTCTTCCACATTTTAAATGAAATATATTCCCGGAATACCTACATGCAAAAGACAATGGGTGTTGTTTTAATCAATTAAGAAGGTCCAATTACCGTATATGATCAGATAAATCAGGTAAAAATATTTTCAAATTTCAACTGTATTTTCCGTCGTATTGATGAATCTGACGACGATTTTTAAATGAATTTGATAAGAGAAGGATCAGCGTTCATTTTGAAATATTTAAAGAGAGAAAAGAAAAAAACCTGCAAATTATTATTTTTTTCTGTTTCTTTTTGCACGGCATGCAGAAGTCAACATGTTCAGGATTTTCTAAGGAAAGGGCGGATCAAGAAAAGTTTGAAAGGGCAGTAAGTTCAACCCATGAGGGGATTCCAGCCGTAAACTCAAGAAAAAGCTTGGAAAAAAATGAGCAATTTTTGCAAATTCCAGGCGGGACCTGACCCTCTACCACTCTAGATCCATGCTTATTGTTCATATTAAAAAAAAATGATCATGACCTCAAATTTTAAACCAATTTTATAAGAAGTTTGTAAACAAAGATCTCTGGCGGATCCAGCTTTTTGGTACAGCTTTTGGGTTAGGGGGACGTAAAACTGCATTGGCGGATCCAGGATTTTTTTCCAGGAGGGGTCCTAAAATTCATTGGTCCTAAATTTTTTGAAAAGCAAAAAAAAAAAAAAAAAAAAAAAAAAAAACAAGAAAAAAACAAACAAGGAGAAAATCTTGAATTTCCGCCGCGCTCTTCTTGATTAATAATCAAATTATATGTAAAATAGTCTTCTGGCGAGCGGTAGCGAGCCAGCGAAAATTTGTCAGAGTTGAAATAAAAAGGACAGACAATAATACTATTTGCACCCTCTATTACTGTATTTATTCAGTCAATTGTCATTGTTTATTGACAAAGATGTACAATGTATAAGGGTTGCAAAGGTAAGCATCATTTAAAATTGATATGTATATGCAATAAAATTTGGCGAGCGTAGGCGAGCCCGGGAAAATTTTGAAATGTGGACCAAAAAATGAATAAAAATGAAAGATTTTATATACGAATTCATGTTGTTTTTCAAATGTTATAACAAAAAAGGTGAATCGGGACTTAATCTTATGAAATATGTATATTTATAAGCGCTATCAAACTATGCTTCGAAAATTCCAGGGGGGGTCCGGACCCCCCCGACCCCCCCTCTAGATCCGCGCTTGAAACTGGCAAGGGTTCTGGTGACCGCCGAGGTTATCTATAGGTTACTCCACTGTAATCTTTGGAAATTTTAGGGAGGGTCGCCCCCTTATATCCATGTATGCAAGTGATACTATTTAACAAACCTGTAATTGAGGTTTTTTTTCGAAACATTTAGAAGAATGTCAAATGCTCATATTTCTTCCAATTGGTACATGTACTCCTAACATTCATCTAAGGCACCTTATATCACTTCGTTCCCGATAATTCATGACCTTACGTGTCAGAAAATGCGTATGCAGAGACATGATACCATCTCCATCACGGACGATAAAATTTCGGAAAATTTGTTCAAATCGGTGGTTTGGTTTCTGGGGGTGTTTTGGGGTTATTTCCGACTAATGTCTTAGATTTATTTAGGAAACAGTAGTTTAATGCTTCCAAAAGCATGTTTCGTTGGGCACTGTCGGGGGTGGGGCACTGACTATAATATCATGTAATGTGAACCAAACATGTTCTTGTGAACAATTATTATATATGTATTTATTATATTTAATACCTTGCATTTGTTTTGTAAATATTATCGACAAAAAATGCAGAAACTTACAATAAAATATAAATTCGTGAAATTAAACATTTTTGTATAATTTCTGTATCATTTTGCGTTCACATTTATGACATTGAAAAATTTTACGGTAAAAGAATTAATTGCCACAAAGTGTTGTTTTAGTAATTTCATGTATTCCCGGAATGCCCGCAAAATAATTCAATTCTACCTGTCGGTACATCAAACAATGTGGGCATTCCGGGAATAAACCGGACCATTACTTGTCCAACTGTCAGGTAGGCTCCATGAAGAACTTTAGAAATATCGCGAGTTGACAGGAACCTGATTATTTGTGTTTTCTTGGACTTTTAAAATTTGTAAAATAGATTTTGGAAGTATTTACCATTTTTACCATTCTTTCTCAAGGTGCGGACCATTTGCGTATTATGTTGACAGCGAATGAAATAATACAGAAGTGTTCCAACTCTCTACCTTCCCTAAGAAAATTTCAAACCAATTTAATTATTATACACCAGACACGTATTTCGGATATTAAATCCTCATCAGTGATGCTTTGTCGCAACCGGATTTGTAATAACGACCGGATTTGTAATAAACTAGATTTACAATCCGGTCGTTATTACAGATCCGGTTGCAACAATGCTTCCAGTCGAAGCGATTTCTAGACACAGCCAAAATTCATTTAAGTAGCGCCCTCTGGTTATATTTTTTGTCAAAAGTCAAAATTAAAACCCGAAATCAGAATCCATAAATCATAATAAAAAGGTTGCTTCATTCTTGAAAAATCTTTCTCGCGAGAAAAATAAATCAGACAAATAACGGAGACAAAAGTAAAGTTATATTGCATGAATCATGTTAATTTGAATTTCTCTCTCTGTATAATTTATAAGCAAGTGAGGAGCACCTTGGTCTCGGTATCAGAACCAGGACAAGAAAATTACCACCAAAAATCAGAAAGTGATGCTACCTTGAATTACTTGTATGAAGAAATAAAAGGTACTACAATTCAAAATATTATTCCATTGATCCCAAATCCTGCCAAACATAGTCATTACTTGTAGAATCTACTATTACTAGATAGAAACACAGTGAACACTGAAGACAAGCACACCGACAAACAGTAAGAAATAGTTAATGAAAGTCAAACACAAATCCTAAAACTAGAATACAAACATCATAATCTATAGGCTTACAATTTCTTGGAAAATACATTTAAAAAAACAAAGACAGGGAAGAGATCCGTACAGGTTGTATCGTCTAAAAGATTTTTGTAGTGACAAGGACAGTCAGTCACTCACAAATCTTCCCTTGAATCAGTAGTTTTTCGGTTAGTCTCCGTGCCCTCAAAACGAAGGAGTTGTTATTTGAGCTTGCTGAGGAATAGCGTATCAATTGCGATATGAATACACCATATGCAGGGGACGAAGGAATGTTTCTAAGAAAAGGGTAATATTGAAGTTGAAGTGATCATATTGAAGTACTGAAGTCATCATATTGAAGTACTGAAGTCATCATATTGAAGTACTGAAGTCATCATATTGAGGTACTGATGAAGGTGACCATTGTAGTCAAAAGACAACATAAGATCTAAATATGAAGAAGAGTTTATGCTTTCTTTCTCCCATAGTACACATGGAAACAGACTACCATGTAATACTAGGAGAGAGAGCAGGAATCCAGCTTTTGTAAGCATATCCTGCCAAATCTGGTCATTCCATGGACTTTAACAATAATTCAATGGTGTCAACCATGATGGCAAAACTCTAGACATTGAGTATTATCATCATTCCCATTTTGTGCAGTAATTTTGAGACTATTTATTTTCATGAAAAAATTTAAAAACTTTCAATTGATAGAATTGTTATAACAAAATTCTAAAATAATGATTAGTAAAACATTGAAATATATACTCTATGATACTATGGTAATTATTTCAGCCCATACAAAACATAATCGTACAATAGATTATTATCCCATTGTAACAAAGTTGCTTGGGGATGCTGCTGTTTGTGTGCATCCTTGTTTACACTCTAGAGGTGGCTTTTTTAACTGTTTTTGGTCAAACTTAATACACTAATTGTATCAAATTTCAAGGTCATATATTAACATTCAAGGTCACATAATAGAATTTGTCTTTATTATAGTATACACTTTCAGAGGTGGCGTTTTTAATGGAAGTTGATCAAACTTAATGTCCAACTTAATCAAATTGTCAATTACTTTGAGGTTGCTGGGATATTTTGACATTTACTAATATTTTTGTTATTTGAGGGATTGCTTTACCTTTTGTTGCCTTGTTGTGCTATGAACATTCTTTAGAATACAATCAAAGCTCTCCCATAGTCTTGTCCTTTAAAACATGTTCGACTGACCTTGATAATTGACAATGACAATGCCAATAGTACTACTTCCTAGACAAATATATAGGTCGGTATAATGATCTAAGGGGATACAACTCATCTTTATTGATGTAAAAATAATTTGTTTCTTCTAATCTGGGATTTGATCCCACATAATTATAGGATGATTAATGAACACTGTACCTGTACAGAAGATTCCTAAAAAATTCTGGAAAGACTCATGTTAAAAAATATATCATATGTTCATAAAATCTCCATTATTTTCTTTGATGATTTTACAATTACATGTACATGTAAATATACATAAAAAATATTTTAACATACATACAAACATACAAATATGTAAAGTTCAGACAAACTGTTACTCAATTATGAAAGGGCTTCTTACGTGTACAAATATTTGTAACTGCTCATACTGAAAATTATTTCAATAAAAAAAATACAATATACTTGAAAACTTTTCATTCAAAATATGCTGCTGATTATCCTGTAACTTTATAAGAATACATAATGTTTCATTTGATATACACTTTTTATTTCACTTCATCAACTTCTAGATGAGCTAAAAATATACACATCATACACTATATCATTGATCTATTTTACACATATGCTGTGGCGCTACCATAAACATGTAACTAAAACACATGCACTCATTCATGCATTGTTATAAAACTCTTCATGTTATTTACACAAACATAACAGACATGTAAGGTTATTTGATTTACTTACTGTACATTAATTATTTGAAGCACTATAAACATATATATATATAAGTAGATCTATTTGCATACTCTAATTTGTAAAGTTTTAAAAAATATATATGACAAACATTTATATTGTATAAACATATCTAAAAAATAGAATACAATATTTTCTGTCTGTTTAAAAAATACCTCTAATTCAGACACTTCATCAGAAAACTCCATAGTGTCACAAATACATACATAATACTCTTTGTAATTATATGTCTATAAAAGGCAGTTAGCATGCTGAGGCAGATATAACATAATAGTCCATTTTCCAGATAAAAGATATGACCGTTCTGTCCCTTGATTTTATACACACAGACACCAGACATCACATCATTTGGCAAAATTTCCCATTGTGACGTCACATCTGATCGCACCGTCTTGAAGCATCTTGACGTGTTGTCATGCTTTTTATTTTGACGTCACAATGAAAACATCGCGAAATTTTGTGATGTCTGGTGTCTGTTAACCGAATGAATCTATTGGAAAATGACCTATTCCTGTTGCTGAAAACAACATGATTTTTTCCCATAACTTCTATATTCTAAATGTGTGTACAATTTCCTTATATTATTTCTTGCTTCCTTCTCTTTTCATAATAATGATATAACAATTGTTATAAATAAAATGTTTTGATATTTCAAAAAAGTGCCAAATTATTGCTGCCTTAAAAACCTCAAAGTGAAATTTACAAAAACTTATGAATGGCAAATGTACACTAGATCATAAGATTTGAGACAAGATTGTGGAGTTTTTGTTTATAGCTTGGCTTGATGACCCACTCCATAGTGTAGATATCTTTTATTTGGCGTACATCTAAGTATTTGAATTCCAAAATCCTCACATGATATCTGTTCACATTTAAAGTCAAAATTGATTTTAACAGATCTTAAAAAAAATAATTGTCGATATGCTTTACAAGCAACACAAAAACTGTGAAACTTTATTAATATGGATATTTTGTGAATCTGAATTTGGGAGAAATCAGTCATATTCATGTAAAATAAATGATCATCATGTAATATGCTGGTTTCATGAATTTTCATTCAAAGTTCATTTTTCTCCATGTCTTTGAGCCAGTCTTTGAGCCATGTTCAGTATTAGGTATCTAATCCTCAAGTATCATTTATTTGTTCATTTGGGGAACAAAACCCTTTGATCATCTCTAAGTATCGTCTATTTGTTCATTAGGGAATGTAAACCCTATACTCTCAACAGTTGTATCGGGGGTCTGTGTTTCCTTTGATTCTGACTGCACTGCTTCAGGGACTTTACTCACATCAAGAGTTATGTTTCCTTGTAAGTTCTTCTCCCTGCGCTTTCGTAGAACCTTCCTCTTTTCTTTTGTTTCAGCAGATAGTGGTCTTGAGCCTATTGACATCAAGTTTTCATCAGAAAGGTTTAGAGGATTATGATCACCAGAACCTTGTATACAGCCTATTGCATCTCCTCCAAGTTCATATGTACTTTTTTCTGTTGTTTGTGTTAATTCTGTTCTTGCTTCCCAAGCCTTGCTTGGCTGTGGCTGATGACTTTTGCCATCTTCATCAAGTCCAAAAAGAGGCTCAGATGTTGTGGAGGTCACATCATGCTCATCAGAAAGAGGCTTGCTGTGTTGATACACCCATTCAACCGTTGATGGTAAGTTGGATGTATTTTCTTCTACTGTTGAATCAATATCTTGACTTTGTATTCTGTTGTCTTCGACGGAATCAAATCTTTTCTCTGGTATTTCTGACGTTGTGCTCATTTCATCCAAGCTGCTTAAAGATCTCAAAGAATTACTTGAAACAGGTATGCGACTCAGAAACTGTTGTAATTTTGTCATACACTGATGGTTACTAAAGGGACGTGGATTATACTGCCCTAGTTTGGCTGCCAGATTTTCATGTTTGACGGTCAATGCCTCTTGTAGGATCTTTATTGCATGTAACTTACTTGGAGCACTATCTACATGTGAAAATATGACTTCCCATAGATGTGATTGGTCCTTAACCAAGGTATTTTTCATCACCAGATCAAGGAAGTCAAAGTCCACAAGTTTATGTTTACACAGTTTATCTACCACATCCCTAACTGCCACATCAGATTTGATTGCACACAATAAACATTCTTTTCCAAGCTCCTCACTTATTCTTTTTTCATAGGTATCTTTTAAAGCCTTAGCAATGTATGGATAAAATCCTTCTCTTTCGATTGTTTCAAGAAACTTAACAAACTTAGCCTTGCTGCGTTTAGCGATATGAATGATAAGTTTCCTTATTTGGTCTTTCCTATCAGGCCAATCTCGGATAACAGCTGCTTCATCCTGAGTCAGACAATCCTCTCCCAGAAGATCATCCAGCAGACAGTTGTTACTAAGGTCAAAGTTCCTCACCATGGATTCCAAATGCTCGGTAAGACATTCCCTATGTATTGTTTCTGCTCCACTCAACTCATCTCCATCAGCCCTCCCTGAAAACAGATAATTTCTTGTTTATTTTCAGTCTTTCACAGTTTTCACTCGTCAAAATAGCATTACATGTACTAGTTAATTCATTGCATGAAATACAGTTTTAAACATATAAAGAATATCATAATGTGACATGATTAATAAAGTAATCTTAAAATTAAACATATATGCATATGCATAAACCTGCTCAGCAATGAATGTCACTTTTACCTGCATAACCTTGACCTTCAGAGTACTCACCTTACATGAGAGGTTTTAAGGTACATATCAGAGCAACTCATGGTCAAGGTCATTAGCATAGAACAGTTCTCTGTGAAGGATTATTCTCATTATTTGTTACCTTTGAAATTAGTCTAGTAAATCATTTTTTAAAAAGATCTTTGCAATTATAGTATGCAACATCAAGAAAGACAACTCTAGAGAGTTCATAAGACTGTCTCCTCAAATCAAAATTCAAAACATAGTGTAATCAAAGATTACGAAGCTCACCTCGCGGCAGCAAAGTTCAATTAAAACATATCTCTAAGTACATGTATAATAAGAAAATCACTAAAGTGGGAAAAAGTAGGTCATGGTCATTTTATGAAAGTTTGATCAAAGATACATCCAATATGCAAGTTTGGTACATGTAGCACTTATACTTTGCTCAATATTGGCCTTTAAAGGCAGAATCGCTCAAGCGGAAAAAGTAGGTCAAAGTCATTTTATGAAAGTTTGATCAAAGATACATCCAATATGCAAGTTTGGTACATGTATCACTTATACTTTGCTCAATATTGGCCTTTAAAGGCAAAATCACTCAAGTGGAAAAAGTAGGTCAAGGTCATTTTATGAAAGTTTGATCAAAGATACATCCAATATGCAAGTTTGGTACATGTAGCACTTATACTTTGCTCAATATTGGCCTTTAAAGGCAAAATCACTCAAGTGGAAAAAGTAGGTCAAGGTCATTTTATGAAAGTTTGATCAAAGATACATCCAATATGCAAGTTTGGTACATGTAGCACTTATACTTTGCTCAATATTGGCCTTATAAGGTAAAATCACTCAAGTGGAAAAAGTAGGTCAAGGTCATTTTATGAAAGTTTGATCAAAGATACATCCAATATGCAAGTTTGGTACATGTAGCACTTATACTTTGCTCAATATTGGCCTTTAAAGGCAAAATCACTCAAGTGGAAAAAGTAGGTCAAGGTCATTTTATGAAAGTTTGATCAAAGATACATCCAATATGCAAGTTTGGTACATGTAGCACTTATACTTTGCTCAATATTGGCCTTATAAGGTAAAATCACTCAAGTGGAAAAAGTAGGTCAAGGTCATTTTATGAAAGTTTGATCAAAGATACATCCAATATGCAAGTTTGGTACATGTAGCACTTATACTTTGCTCAATATTGGCCTTTAAAGGCAAAATCACTCAAGTGGAAAAAGTAGGTCAAGGTCATTTTATGAAAGTTTGATCAAAGATACATCCAATATGCAAGTTTGGTACATGTAGCACTTATACTTTGCTCAATATTGGCCTTTAAAGGCAAAATCACTCAAGTGGAAAAAGTAGGTCAAGGTCATTTTATGAAAGTTTGATCAAAGATACATCCAATATGCAAGTTTGGTACATGTAGCACTTATACTTTGCTCAATATTGGCCTTATAAGGCAAAATCACTCAAGCGGAAAAAGTAGGTCAGATGCTGCATCCGATGCATGGGTTCACCTCAGCATCTCAAGATGAATCATTTGTGCAAGTTTGGTTACTGTAGCATCAGTACTTTGTCAGATACTGAATTACCCCAAAAACTTTAACCAGACATTGACAAAGTCATTCAACCGGAAAATGTAGGTCAGATGCTGCATCCGATGCATGGGTTCACCTCAGCATCCCAAGATGAATCACTTGTGCAAGTTTGGTTACTGTAGCATCAGTACTTTGTCAGATACTGAGTTGCCCAAAAACTTTAACCGGACGCGGACGCGGACGGGGACGCGGACGCCGGGGTTATAGCATAAGCTCATCTCAACTTCGTCGAGGTGAGCTAAAAATCCCTTAAGTGATATAAAATCTGATAAACCAAATAAAAGTCAAACAAAGTAATATAAAACTCTGTTTTGTTTTATTCTTATGTTAAATGGAATAACTTCTATAGATTGTAGTCTTTTGAAATTTGAGCATCAAAAATTTCAATTAGGATCTCAATGGGAGACAAAATAAAACACTGACTGACTTAAAAGAAATGCAATTGAAAATAATTTTTATGAGGATACTGTTTTACATTTTGCTTCAATCAAAAAATATATAATCGATCACAATTTTGATCAAAAAGCGGAGAGGTAAACAGATATATAGAAAAGCTTTAAGTACATCTCAATCCTGCCGACTTACTTTGATAAGGTAACCCATGAGGTTTTCTATATGCAGAGTGTAGGGGTATTTCATGGTTTTCCTCTATAGAGCGGAGTCTCTCTTGTAGAATGTGTAGCTGAGCATTGATAGCAGAATAGTTCTTCTTGTGTTCTCTGTCATTATCCAGCAATGTTTCCATGGATACGGACAGTCTACCTACAGCTTGAGTAAGATTGGCTACTTCATCCTGTGTAAGTATAAAGCAGTAGAGGAGTAACCAGACCAATCAACAGATTTTGACAGCTTTATATCTGTTTGACAAATAGAGTCATAAAGCACAACTTGCAAAATTTGGTAACAAACATACAGTTGTGTATTTGAAAAAAAATCAACAATACATAAAAGTATTTTGTTAATTTACCTGTAACCTGAACATCTGAAGACAAATAAGATGTAAATCATCATGCTGCTTCATCAACGTCAATCCATTAGGTGATGCAGGGTTCTGATTGTTCATATCCATCATCTGTAAAAAAAAAAGAAGTGGAGTTTTCACTCAGTTGGTACAGGTAGATAAAAAGAAAAGAAAATGGGTTGGTAGGTCCAGGAGAATTCCAGAATAAATTAATAGCCAAATATGGCTATAATAGCTACTTATAGCTATAGTGGTGAAAAAAGAATATTCATCTGAATCTGAAAATCACAAATCTTAATGACATTCTGATCAAAGTTCATAAGAGAGGGTTGACATGTTAGATTTCAATTTTTATTGATCCACAGAAATTGTCAAAATTTGACACATTCAAACTCTACTTCTTTTGTAAACATTGTTCAGATGGTCATATACATGTAGATGTGAGTTTTAAATAGAAATTCCAAAATTTTGATTTTTAGTACTAAACATAGGGTCATCAGAGATGACAGCGCTCACCTCGACGGCATTATTGTCCCATGACCGGCATCTGTATCTACACTGCACAAAGTATTTCCAGATGCATCCTCCACATAAGTTTGGTTGATAAAAAATTCAAAGAAGGCTGGAAATGAAGATTCTAATTTTACCACACCTGGTCAATCAAGCGTGAAATATAGGTCATATGCAGCATATGCAATAAGCATCCTCAGATACATCACCCACACAAGTTTTTTATAAGGATCTAGTACTTAAATAGGCCGGAAATGGACCTGTCCCATTTTACTTTACCTGATTGCTCAAGAATGGAATGTTAGTCAGATGCAGCATCTGTACCATGCATCCTTAGATGCATCATCCACACAAGTTTGGTTGATGTAGGACTTATAGTATGGTAGGAATGGACTGTCCAATTTATCTAACCTGCTCACTCAAGCATGAAATGTGGGTCAGATTCAGCCTACGTACCATGCATTGTAGTAAGCATCCTCAGATACATTATCCATACAAGTTTGGTTGATGTAAGACTTATGTAAGAAGTAAGGCACAAATGGACCTGTCCCATTTTACCTAACCTGCTCACTCAAGCATAAAATGTGGGTCAGATGCAGCCTCTGTACCATGCATTGCAGTAAGCATCCTCAGATGCATCATCCATGCAAGTTTGGTTATTTAGTTATAAAGCTATTTCTAGCTATACATTTTGACCATTTCAATCAAGTTTTAAGAAAATAATTTCTGCATAAAAAATAAGAATATGTATGGATAGAGTAACACAAAATAACATGATCATGTTTTCTGAAGACAATTTTTGACATTTTTGACATCGTTAGATGTGATATTCATGAATATTTACATTACTAGTAGATTCCCCATGTTAAAAGTCCATTAAGCAACTAGAATTATATTCCAATAACTTGGGTTGCTCACGTGCAAGTTTTGCATGTAGGGAGAATTTACCAACGTTCAAATACATTTAACATTAAAACAGGCAAAATATGGGAAGTGCATGCAAATAAAAATAACCGATATTTAGAATAAATGTAAATATAAGTAATGACAGTCTTACTTTTGGTGTTCATGGGTGTATAATTCTGGTTGGACACGTGCAAATTTTCCGAGAATCGCTTCGCGATTCACCGAATTTGCACGTGTCCAACCAGAATTATACACCCATGAACACCAAAAGTAAGACAGTCATTTCTTAAATGAAAGTCATGTTTATATATACTTTTCTATTCATAAAAAATAAGAATATGTATGGATAGAGTAACACAAAATAACATTATCATGTTTTCTGAAGACAATTTTTGACATTTTTTACATCGTTAGATGTGATATTCATGAATGAAAGTCATGTTTATACATACTTTTCTACTCATAACAATGGATAAGTATAATAAGAATTTTCAGTAAAATTGGTCAAAATGTATAGCTAGAATCAGCTACTATGACTAAATATAGCTATAAAAGCTATATTTGGTAGTCCGAACCTGATAATTGAGTCTTTTCGGAAAAAAGAGAAGTCTCCCATCTGAGACGGTATCTGAAGTAACACTATTATGACGTCATGAAAATGGATAGAAAAAGCCGATTTTCTACCATTTTTTCCCTCGAATTTTAGGATTATTTCCATAGAATTTAATGACATCACAATTAGTCTACGTCAGGTACCTTCGAAAAAATTTCCAATTTTGAAGGCAGAAATTATTTAGTTTTAGTGTAAGTTTGAATTAAATATTCATCAACATCTTGTCACTATTCTGTAACAACTAACAAGCGATTGATACACAGTCTGACAATCGGCTTGCGCTACAGCAGTATAATGGGAAGGAATGGAAGCCATCTCACACACAGACAAAATAACCGAATAGGAACAACGTGAGAGAAGGGCGAGATATTGAAGCTAAGAGTTGTATTGTACTCGTACTGTGTACGACGAGTAGAAAATAGTACCTGACAAGGACTTAATTGCTTTACAAACACATTTTCAGTGTTTCTAGTTTTGATGTGAACTGAAGTTCTTTGAATACGTTCACTTTGCACCAGGAAGTTATAAACTGCAGAATGTTTCGGTCAGTTTCTTGTTCGATCTTGTGATGTTTCGTTACGTTTACGACACATGACCTGTAAGCTATGAAAATAATGTTCAGTCAAACAAACTATTCATAGACTGACCTATTGCTGCTGATTTATGAGGGGTTTAGATGTTCCCTTATTCACATACCTGTTACATAGTAGGTCTGACCTATTGCTGCTGATTTGTGAGGAGTTTAGATGTTCACTTATTCACATACCTGTTACATAGTAGGTCTGACCTATTGCTGCTGATTTATGAGGGGTTAAGATGTTCACTAATTCACATACCTGTTACATAGTAGGTCTGACCTATTGTTGCTGATTTATAAGGGGTTTAGATGTTCACTTATTAACATACCTGTTACATAGTAGGTATGACCTATTGCTGCTTATTTATGAGGGGTTTAGATGTTCACTTATTAACATACCTGTTACATAGTAGGTCTGACCTATTGTTGCTGATTTATGAGGGTTTGAGATGTGCACTTATTAACATACCTGTTACAAAGTAGGTCTGACCTATTGTTGCTGATTTATGAGGGGTTCAGATGTTCACTTATTAACATGCATGTTACATAGTAGGTCTGACCTCAAGTATCAAGTCAAGTAATATTTATTTTGAGTCGGCAATATATACAGAGTAACAAGAAACATAAGCTCTGTAGAGCTTTTTAACCGACTAGCGAGACACATATCACAGAAATTTACAAAACAATAAAACACTATAAATTAACATGCATAGCATCTAAGACAAAATTACATAAAGACTAAAAACACATACTAGCCATGCAAGCACATAAAACAAAAAGCATTACACACATAAAATTTAAAAAGAAAAAAGTAAATCAACTAATCTGCCCGCTGCCTCTCTCGGGAAGGGACGGACGCCTAGAGAGGCATTGGGCAAGATCAGGAGAAAGCAGACAAACACTAATGAAAGGTAACAGAAAGGACATACTAACGAAAGAGAAATATTAATGATTTAGACTTGGAGGGAGTATGAGAGACAGGCAATCCTTCCATCTCAAACGACCTCCAAACTGGGTACTGCCGGATCCTACCCAGCATGCTGGGCCACGACAGTTCCCAACCCACCCTAAAATTGCAATTTTTAAATCTCCCACTACAGCACTATATATATATATAGGTAGAACTTGACAAACAGAACAATAAATAAGCAACATAAAATTAAAGCAAGCATAAATTAAAAACAAAAGCAAAAGCAGGTATCCAACAAAAAGGCAAAACATCCAGGCACACAGCGACTAAGTCCTGCAACTTGTGCATTTACATGTTGGGCCAGACCAAGTATTTATATAATTCTTAAACTGATTTAGGGATGTGTAACCTCTTACTTCATTTGGCAAAGAGTTCCAGATCTTAGGAGCTGTGTACCTGAAAGATTGGAGACCATACCTTGTAGTTCTAACCCTAGGAATGTCTGCTGTGTTTGAATACCTAAAATTGTAAGAGTTTTCCTTCATGTTTACAAGATCTTGTATATATTCTGGGCTTGACTTATTAATAATTTTGAAAGTTTCAATTGCTAGGGTTCGCAATCTTCTGACTTTTAAAGATGGCATAAGTGATTTTTCCAATAAATGTTCATAAGAATTTTTGTAGTCATTGTAAATGAATCTCAAGGCTCTTTCCTGTAATTTTTCAATTTTGGCTGTATTGGTTTCACTACAGAAATGCCAGCTCAGAGGGCAATAACTAAAATTTGAGAGAATGAAAGAATGGTAAATAGTGATCTTACTGAGTCGACTGAGATGGTGTCCTATTCTTTTGAGTACATTTAGTTGTCTGGCAGCTTTTTTACAAATGTTTGAAATGTGTGAATTGAAATTTAGTTGAAAATCGATTGTGACACCTAGCAATTTCACTTCCTATTGCTGCTGATTTATGAGGGGTTTAGATGTTCACTTATCAACATACCTGTTACATAGTAGGTCTGACCTATTGTTGCTGATTTATGAGGGGTTTAGATGTTCACTTATTAACATACCTGTTACAAAGTAGGTCTGACCTATTGTTGCTGATTTATAAGGGGTTTAGATGTTCACTTATTAACATGCCTGTTACATAGTAGGTCTGACCTATTGCTGCTGATTTATGAGGGGTTTAGATGTTCACTTATTAACATACCTGTTACATAGTAGGTCTGACCTATTGTTGCTGATTTATAAGGGGTTTAGATGTTCACTTATTAACATACCTGTTACATAGTAGGTCTGACCTATTGCTGCTTATTTATGAGGGGTTTAGATGTTCACTTATCAACATACCTGTTACATAGTAGGTCTGACCTATTGTTGCTGATTTATGAGGGGTTGAGATGTGCACTTATTAACATACCTGTTACATAGTAGGTCTGACCTATTGTTGCTGATTTATAAGGGGTTTAGATGTTCACTTATTAACATACCTGTTACATAGTAGATCTGACCTATTGTTGCTGATTTATAAGGGGTTTAGATGTTCACTTATTCACATACCTGTTACATAGTAGGTCTGACCTATTGCTGCTGATTTATAAGGGGTTTAGATGTTCACTTATTAACATACCTGTTACATAGTAGGTCTGACCTATTGCTGCTGATTTATGAGGGGTTTAGATGTTCACTTATTAACATACCTGTTACATTGTAGATATGACCTATTGTTGCTGATTTATGAGGGGTTTAGATGTTCACTTATAAACATACCTGTTACATAGTAGGTCTGACCTATTGCTGCTGATTTATGAGGGGTTTAGATGTTCACTTATTAACATACCTGTTACATTGTAGATCTGACCTATTGTTGCTGATTTATGAGGGGTTTAGATGTTCACTTATAAACATACCTGTTACATAGTAGGTCTGACCTATTGCTGCTGATTTATGAGGGGTTTAGATGTTCACTTATTCACATACCTGTTACATAGTTGGTCTGACCTATTGTTGCTGATTTATGAGGGGTTTAGATGTTCACTTATTAGCATACCTGTTACATAGTAGGTCTGACCTATTGCTGCTGATTTATGAGGGGTTTAGATGTTCACTTATTCACATACCTGTTACATAGTAGGTCTGACCTATTGTTGCTGATTTATAAGGGGTTTAGATGTTCACTTATTAACATACCTGTTACATAGTAGGTCTGACCTATTGCTGCTGATTTATGAGAAGTTTAGATGTTCACTTATTCACATACCTGTTACATAGTAGGTCTGACCTATTGCTGCTGATTTATGAGGGGTTTAGATGTTCACTTATTAACATACCTGTTACATTTTAGATCTGATTCTTATAACTCAATGATGATTTCGTTGTTATTATAACAGGATCAATCCGATGCAATGTTATATTTGATTGCAATAAATATGTTTAATTATCTAATCTATAACAAGATGAGGGGGTGTTAGAAAGTTTAATACAAGATGATATGGCAGCTGCTATTTAAAACACTTGTATTAATCGTTATTACAATGTAAATCAAAGATTTCTTCTTATGTAGTTACTGTATTGTGAACATACATAATTAATCTTTACTCAGCCCACATGCATTCTAATGGTCAGTTTTATGCAAAGTGCAGTGTTGTTACAAATGTACAAACTAAATATAATCGTTCGAGGCATTGGAATCTTACTACGTCTTATCATACCTGCCGATAGCAACTGATGCAAGTGATCTCTAACTTCTTGAAACATGGCTGGGGGAATACGCCTGTGCCTTTGTTTGAAGGGCATCGGGTCCGATAACTCAATTCTGTGCTTTACAGAATGAGAATGACCAATATCTGTATCTGACATTGAAAATATGTCACAGTGTACTCACAACTCCTCTAGCTGACACTATAAATGATGGAGACTCATTCTTTTTGCAATATAATAGGTCTGTGGTCTAGTTGTGCACCTGACATGTCGTTTGAGCCCCTGGCCCTCAGGGTCTTAGAAAATGGGTTGGGTCATATTCTCCTATTAAACTCTCAGGGAAACTTGTGCTTGCAACTCCCCAAATACAATGATTGGGTATGTATAGTTGTGCACTTGATATTTTTTAATCAAAACAACCGGGAAAGCTGCAGTCTCGTCAGAGACTTCTGGTTCTATGTGACTTTCATGCGAAATTGAATTTATACGAAATTCATGTCAGAAACTTCACATGAATTTCATGTAGAAAATCATGTAAATTTCATGTTCTCTTCTCACATCAATTCCATGTGAACTTTTATGTAAAGTTCAAGTAAATTTCACATGAATTTCCTGATACGAGGCATAATTGGCATAATTGAATAATATGATTCAAGGCAAAGCCTTATGTGCGAGCGGAGGAAAAAGAAACCAAAAATTTTGTAAAACTTTGTGATAGTCGGTTTAAGAGCTCTACAGAAATTATGTTATTTGTTATGTATGTACAAATTTCCGACTCTAAATAAAAATTACTTTACTTTAAAACCGAAATCGAAAACTCAAAATCGAATTTTTTTCAAAATCATAACCTTGGGACTCCAGGAATCCCTCACCGCCGGTCAAGCTGGACCTCCCCTTCCCAATGCCAAAAAAAAAAAAAGAAATCTGGATCCGTCCCATGTACTTTACACGGACGTATATCATTAGCGAGGGAGTCTGAAATCCCTCCCCTTTCCTCTCTAATGACCTTGAAATCAATTGAAAAAAATAAAATCTTTCTTCTTTACCAAATAATTATTTCGATCATATTCATCTTAATTGTATGATACACTGAAAAGCGTTAGAAAATTGCGGCTGTTTTGTGTTACTGTTCCTTCTTGTGCCATTACTGCAATCGTGTACCATTCTTGCACGTGAAAATGAGCGCACTGCTACAATGACGTCACATACAGAGGAACAATGACGTCAAGTATACTGCAGAGTTACGTACCGTTGTGTCGTCATTAGTGATAAAGATGGCGGATTAGTTGCTGCTGAATTTCTGATTTTCAGACGAACAATTCGGCGAGTTTCACTTAGTTTTATTGCGCCATAAAATAGAAGAATTCTATCCATTGCGAATTTGTCAAGGTATTGTTATGGGTCAGAATACCCCAAAACGCCAGCAAAAATCAGACAAAGACAGAATATAAATTTACAAGTTTAATTATGTACAAAATATATATATTTAAAATGATTACAACTTACAATACAATGTCCGGATCAAAGTGTCCGTTACGGTCCACTAAGTCTATCGAATGTATGGTTTCCGGTAAACACAAACGTTCTCGAAAGATCAGTGTCCAAACGTTGTTAAATGGATTAAAGTCTCAACAAATAAAGTGTCCCAGTATATCAGAATAGATGAATGAATCGTGTCTACGAATGTGTACGAATGTCCTCTTTAACACAGTTCCTCAGAGGTATTTATACTTAATACCAATGAATTAACCAGAAGCTTCTAGAACAATGACTCATTACAAATGATTAACAATAGAGTAAATTCCAGAAATCACAGTCATGTGATGATAATGATGTAACAAAGAACATACTGGAATATTCTCTAATGAAATAAACATAACATAGTAAAATCTAGAAAGAATTATTATGAAATCATTAAATAACATGACTAAGTACATGTGTACCTACACATAAAGTAAAACTAAAATAATACATGACCCACAACACCTCCCCCCTTAAAAAAAGTTTGAATGTCAATGAAAACTTAGGTGGTAAATTCTTCAAAAATCACTCATGAAACTCTCGATAGTGCATCTGCAACACATTGTCTTTGCCCTTGATATGGTTGATAATGATATTGTACTCTTGCAACAATAAACTCCACCTTGTAAGTCTTTGATTCTTGTTTGACATTTTGTGCAAAAATGTGAGAGGGTTGTGGTCAGTATATACAAGAATGGGATGTAAAGTAACATTCAAATAAACATCAAAATGTTGTAGAGCTAACAATAATGCAAGACACTCTTTTTCAATAGTAGAGTAATTCTTTTGACATTTTGTCAATTTCTTTGAAAAATAACAAACAACTCTATCTACACCATCATCATTTTCTTGAAACAAAGCAGCCCCGATTCCTACATCACTGGCATCAACAGTAAGCTTAAATTGCTTATCAAAATTTGGAGCTGACAGGACAGGACTATTCATAAGAACACATTTGATTTTCTTAAAAGATTCGTCACAGTCATTGGTCCATGCAAAATTCACTTTCTTTTGTAACAGATTGGTAAGTGGACCAACAACTGACGAGAAATTTGGACAAAATTTTCTGTAAAATCCTGCCATTCCCAAAAATCTCATTATCTCTTTCTTATTGGTAGGAATCGGGAACTTTGAAATAGCTTCCACCTTGGCCATGATAGGAGTAACAAAACCTTGACCTACTTTGTGACCCAAATATTCTACAGTCGCATGACAAAATTCACTTTTCGCAAGGTTCACTGTGAGGTTTGCTTTCGCCAGTATGTCGAAGAAGGTACGCATGATTCGGAGATGGTCATTCCAGGTGTCGCTGTAGATGATGACGTCATCGATGTACGCCTCGCATCCTTCGAGATGATTTAAGAGCGAATGAATCATCCTCTGGAATGTGGCTGGTGCGTTTTTCATACCAAAGGGCATTACTTTATATTGGTATAGCCCATCTGGAGTCGCAAATGCCGATATTTCTCTGGCTCTCTCGGTAAGCGGGACCTGCCAATAGCCTTTAAGCAAGTCAAATTTACTGACAAATTTTGCACTGCCAATTTTATCGATACAGTCATCGATTCGTGGGATCGGATAAGAGTCAGTTTTGGTGACTGAATTGACTTTTCTAAAGTCCGTACACAATCGGTAAGTTCCGTCTGGCTTCGGAACAAGAATACATGGGGAACTCCAATCACTATTCCTGGGTTCAATAATGTCATTTTCAAGCATGTATTGAATTTCTTTCCGCATGTATTGAAGTTTTATCGGGTTTAACCGATAGGGATGCTGTTTGATAGGTGACGCATCACCTACAATGACGTCATGATGAGATGCATTCGTCTTTTTTGGAACGTCCGGAAAGATGGTCGTATATTCCCGCATTAATTGGTGCACTTCCTCTTTTTGATGCACGGTCAAATGTCCGAGTTTCACTTCCGGATTTGTCAGAATTTCGGAATTCTTCAAACGGACACTTTGAGCGAAGTCTTTTTCGACAGTCTCTTCATTACATTCAGGTTCAACACAATTTTCTAATGTATTTACATTGGCCAAAGTGGAAACTGGTTTTACAAAATTTCGGTCACTTCTATCAAAATACTCTTTCAACATGTTAACATGACACACTCTTTTTTCTTTTCGCCGACCTGGTGTCTTAACCACATAGTTAACATCACTAATTTTACTCTCAATCTCATAAGGACCGAAATATCTAGCTTGCAAAGGATGACCAGGGATAGGCAAAAATACAAGAACTTTATCGCCTGGTTTAAAAACTCTGTTTCTAGCATCTTTGTCATACCATGTTTTCATTTTCATTTGTGATGTTTTGAGATTTTCTTGAGCCAATTTGCAAGCATTATATAATTTCTCTTTGAAATTAGACACGTAGTCTAAGAGATTCAAATCGCTAGTCACAGTCAACCATTTTTCCTTCAACAACTTCAATGGCCCCCTGACCGTATGCCCAAAAACTAGCTCAAAGGGACTGAACCCCAGGGACTCCTGAACCGCTTCTCGTGCCGCAAACAACACGAGGTGAACCCCTTCATCCCAGTCTTTTCCATACTGGTGACAATATGTTTTCATCATAGTTTTAAGGGTTTGATGAAAGCGTTCAAGTGCCCCCTGAGACTCAGGATGGTACGCAGAAGACTTATACTGCCTGATACCTAGCTCATGCATAACCTGCTGAAACAATCCTGACATAAAATTCGAACCCTGATCTGACTGAATAGCCTTGGGAGCACCTACGAAACTGAAAAACTTTGTAAGGGCCTTAACTATGGTCTTTGCCTTAATATTCCTAAGAGGTATGGCCTCAGGAAACCTAGTCGAAGTACACATAATTGTCAGTAAGTACTGATTCCCTGACCTAGTCCTAGGCAAAGGACCTACACAATCAACTAACACCCTACTAAAAGGTTCCTCAAAGGCTGGAATGGGTTGGAGGGGAGCAGGTGGTATAACTTGATTGGGTTTACCTACCATCTGACAACTATGACAAGACTTACAAAACTCAGACACATCTTTTCTCAACTTAGGCCAGTAAAAGTGACTTGAAATCCTATTATAAGTCTTATTGACACCTAAATGACCTGCCATGGGTGTGTCGTGAGCTAAACTCATGATGTCCCCGCGATACGCTACTGGAACCACTATCTGGTGAACGACCCGCCACACTTCATTAGGGGGTGCATCGGGTGGTCTCCATTTCCGCATAAGGATGCCATCTTGTATGTAGAAGCACTCTCCGACTTTGTCCGCTTCTTCTCGGGGAAGGGCCCTCTTGCTTAGTCGGATGATCTCCGGATCTTTAGTTTGCTCGGAGAGGAGCTGCTCACGGCTTAAGGCATCTGTATCTCTGTCTAATGGCGGATGGGAATCATCACCAGGTACTGCCGGAGACTTGTCTACATGAAGTGGTACTGACGTTTCAGGTACGTTGTCATCAATGGTAGACATGAATGTGTCAGAAAGGTCTATATCTTCGGAGGGATGGTCCTCGTTAAGTGCAGAAGTACTCTCAGCCTCTTTTAGTCTGTTCCTGGCCATCGCCCTGGTAACTGCGCAGGCTGGGTACAAGTCGTCGTCTTCATCATCGGACACGACATCGGACGTGATTTTCTCACAAACAATCGGATCGGCTACAACTTTGCCGCCAGCTAAATCGTTGCCAAGCAACAAGGAAACGCCTTGAACGGGAAGAGTAGGTCGAACACCTACGATAACAGGTCCAGTAATTAAGTCTGACTTTAAATAAATTTTATGAAGGTGAACATCAATGACGCCTAGCTCCACACCCTGTAATAAAACTGACCTACCAGTAAAAGTGTGCTCAGACAAAGGCAATGAACCCTCTAACAATAAAGTCTGGGCAGCACCAGTATCTCTCAAAATCTGAACAGGCAACGCTTCGCTAGAATCACTGAGTGAAACAAATCCCTGTGACAAAAAGGGCTTATAATGATCCTCCACAAAATCATCAGAACTGGACTTAGAACCCTGAATCTCAGGAGTGTCAGAACAAATCGAATCTAAGGCTTTCCTATCATTTCTAACAGACGCACAGGCCTGTGACTTAAGTTCTTTTTTCTTCTTAAGCTTCAAACACTCACCAATAACATGACCTTTTTTCTTACAATAATTGCATGTAGGAAGCGACCCCACCCCTGGGGATGCCTCAGAACGCTCGGACCTAGGACCGGACGTAGAACCACCTTGAGATGGTGACTGGGAACTAATGGACGACTGAGACTCTTGTAAATTTTTCTTTGGAACACCTGAAGTTTTTGCGCTATCGCTAGATTGAGTTTTTGACACAAAATTTTTCTTATGAGTGAGAGCATACGTATCAGACAAAACAGCGGCTTCTTCAAGAGTTTTAACATTTTTGTCTTCCAAATGAGTTCTTAAATCTTGATGTACACACTCTTTGAACTCTTCTATCAGAATTATTTGACGCAAATTGTCAAATGAATTGGGAATTTTCTTAGATCGAAACCACTGATCAAATAAATCTTCTTTTTCTCGAGCAAATTCAACATATGTTTGATTTTCAAACTTTTTGTACTTTCTAAACTTTTGTCTGTACGCCTCAGGTACTAACTGATATGCTCTCAAAATCGTGTCCTTGACCTTGTCATAGTCTGAACTCTCAGCAATACTGAGCGCCGAGTACACTTCAGCCGCTTTGCCAATAAGTACGCTTTGTAACAAAGTTGGCCAAAAATCACGTGGCCACTTCAGATTGGCCGCGATTTTCTCAAAATGTGGAAAATATTTGTCCACGGACTTTTCTTGAAATTTTGGTACTAATCGGATGTTTTTGGCGGCGTCGAATTCAGACTTGACAAGCGAAGGAACAGGATTTTCCTTAGCGCTTTTCTCTAACTTTAACTTTTCTAACTCAAACTGGAGTTCTTTCTCGTGCATACGTTCCTGTTTCTCTCTTTCTTCCTTTTCTCTTTCAAATTGTCTTATTTTTTCTTCTTTTTCAAATTGTCTTTCTTTTTCTTCTCTTTCAATTTGAAATTGTCTTTCTTTTTCTTCTCTTTCAATTTGAAATTGTCTTTCTTTTTCTTCTTTTTCAAATTGTAATTGTATTTTCATTTTCTCTAATTCAAACTCAAATTTTGACATTTTGGTTTCGCTTGAAACAGGTTCAACAGGAAAATCGTATGACGAAAAGATTTCCTTAGCTAAAAGCTTTTTAGCCACAATATTTCTAATTTCTTGTTTTCTCATAGAAGATTTTACATCTAACTTCAAGTGAAGACCTAAACCAATCAAATCATCTTTTTTCAGTGATTCGAACTCATCTACAGTCGGCGATTTCAAAAATTCAGTGACCGAAAATACCATGATTGATTTCTGCTGGCAAAATAATTATTGAGAAAAATATTTTCTTTTTTCAAAAATGAACTGTACATTAAAGTGCAAATATGCAGAGATTTCTATCCCGGACGAGCCCCCAATTCTGTTATGGGTCAGAATACCCCAAAACGCCAGCAAAAATCAGACAAAGACAGAATATAAATTTACAAGTTTAATTATGTACAAAATATATATATTTAAAATGATTACAACTTACAATACAATGTCCGGATCAAAGTGTCCGTTACGGTCCACTAAGTCTATCGAATGTATGGTTTCCGGTAAACACAAACGTTCTCGAAAGATCAGTGTCCAAACGTTGTTAAATGGATTAAAGTCTCAACAAATAAAGTGTCCCAGTATATCAGAATAGATGAATGAATCGTGTCTACGAATGTGTACGAATGTCCTCTTTAACACAGTTCCTCAGAGGTATTTATACTTAATACCAATGAATTAACCAGAAGCTTCTAGAACAATGACTCATTACAAACGATTAACAATAGAGTAAATTCCAGAAATCACAGTCATGTGATGATAATGATGTAACAAAGAACATACTGGAATATTCTCTAATGAAATAAACATAACATAGTAAAATCTAGAAAGAATTATTATGAAATCATTAAATAACATGACTAAGTACATGTGTACCTACACATAAAGTAAAACTAAAATAATACATGACCCACAACAGTATGTTCTCCTGCTCTGTCGTTTAAGGGAATCGAGTCACTTTTACCCGTATCCGCGGTACTGTTACCATACTTTTTCAGCTCTAAGTATGTATATCTTTTGCTCGTGCATTTTCCCATACTTACGTACACGCGTTACCATAAATGCGAGCTTCGCTCGCAAAGGCCCTTCGGGCCTTTGCAGCGAGCTCCGCTCGCTATAAGCCTTCATTTCAAACTCTTCAGTGTTGATTTCAAGCGACAGCAAAGAAACACCCAGATCTGTGTTTAGGTCAATTATGAAATAATTCCTTGTGACAATACCTTTTTATTGATACCGATTTTTTTACCTTGTGACATTTACCTGTGAGTTTGACCTACATGTACTTTAATTTGAACAACCTTGGGCATATAGCTTGGTAAGTGTTAGGGCTTTCCGCGTAATGGGCATTTCTGTTGGAATCAAAATTTTTGACCTTATGACATTGACCGTGGACTATACTTTCGAAAAACTTGTTTACCTCGGGCATACCTTTCGAATGGCCCTTTGGTTGACGATAATTGGGCTTTCATATTTCATATGGGCATCAGTACATACAGCTGTTTTCGTGACATTCTTTTCAACAGATGAAAGGTCGAAATCACCACAGGAGCTCGATGCCAACAACCCTCAATGACGCCCGCCCCATCCTATCTCTCTCTCGTCAAAGGAAGGTAGAGGCGAATATTATTGTGATCATTGGCATCAAGCTCCTGTGATTGACGGATGGACGGCGGGAGATGTTTGATACTGCGGTACTAATTTTGAAGCACGTTTCCTGGGACAAACAAGAGATTGCGCATTCACCAGTGATGTCGTTTGATATATGCCATATATAGAAGTTTTAAGCGAGATCAACGAAAAACAATTCGGCAAACAACATTTTACAGCCATCATACTTGTTCGTCATATCGGGGCTGAGCTTCAAAAGTGTAATTCGGTTGTGCAAAAAGGGTCCCTGTAAAGTGCGAAACGAAACAAAAACGAAACGAAACGAAACAAATCGAAACGAAACGAAACAAATCGAAACGAAACGAAACAGATCGAAACGAAACGAAACAAAACGAAACTGATCGAAACGAAACGAAACAAAACATAAAACTTAAAGAATATGAGAAAAAGAGGGAAAATCGCCGAGAACGAATATTTAAGATGAGCATGTGATATTGCCTTAATCAAAGAGTTCTACATTTGTAACGAGTGCCGAGAGGATTTCTTGAAGGGTACCTGTAAAGTGCGAAACGAAACAAAAACGAAACGAAACGAAACGAAACAAATCGAAACGAAACGAAACAAATCGAAACGAAACGAAACAAATCGAAACGAAACGAAACAAATCGAAACGAAACGAAACAGATCGAAACGAAACGAAACGAAACAGATCGAAACGAAACGAAACAGATCGAAACGAAACGAAACAAAACATAAAACTTAAAGAAAATGAGAAAAAGAGGAAAAATCGCCGAAAACGAATATTTCAAGAGAAGATCTTATTGAAGGGTCAGGGGGTACCACTCTCCTCCTGTCGCCTCCCCCCTCCCCGTGAGGGGAGGGGGTCTTGGGCGGTCAAGACAAATGTTTAAACTTTAAAGTGTAAATTGGTGCAATAGTGAAGTTATTTGGGTTATTTCCTTTTTTAAAACCTTGAAAAGGAAATAGACCTGTTTAGATGAAAAACTAAGGTGAGCGAAGCTAGCCTGAAGTATTTGAAAAATGAATTGAAAACTGCGGCGAGCGAAGCGATCGGGAAAAATTTTTAAGGTATATATATATGAATTTCGTGGTAATTTTTAAAATTGAGATTATGTACATGAACGCATAAGAGCAAGATTATTTATATTAAAAGTAATTTCCTAATTTTTTGGGGTTACTGTTACCCTCCCAATCATCTGTCCCTCCTCTCGCCCCCTTTCCTCTCCTCCCGCCCCCTTCTTCCCTCCTCCCGCCCCCTTTCTCTCCCCTCCCTTTGTCCCTGTCCACCCCTCATTATTGCCTTCAACCGTTAGTTCTTGTGGCTGGAGGGTTTTTTAAAGAATCAAAGTTGACGATTAAAACATAATATATACGGTATATAGTACAATTGCATTTTAAAGGAGAGTGAATGGGATGAATAACTTCGCCACAGACGGAAAAATATTATTTAGCAGGGAGGAGTCTAGCGCAGAGGAAACGGAACTGTTCCGTTATGTGTATTTGAAAATTTTATCAGAAAAATGAGAACAATTAAAAACTGGGGGGCACATTTCGTTTGAAAAAGGATAAGATTTTTTTTTCCTGAAATGTGACCCCACCCCGTTTTATGATCTCATTACGGTGTCATAGCGTGGTTTTCTACCCCCTCCCTTTTATTCCTCTTAAATACATGAATGGCATTTCACATTTACTTTTTTTATGGTCAAATTTGACTCTTTCAAGAAACCCTCTCGGCACTAGTTACAAATGTAGAACTCTTGGATTAAGGCAATATTACATGCTGATGTTGTCTTGAAATATTCGTTTTCGGCGATTTTTCCTCTTTTTCTCATTTTCTTTAAGTTTTATGTTTTGTTTCGTTTCGTTTCGATCTGTTTCGTTTCGTTTCGATCTGTTTCGTTTTGTTTCGTTTCGTTTCGATCTGTTTCGTTTCGTTTCGTTTCGATTTGTTTCGTTTCGTTTCGATTTGTTTCGTTTCGTTTCGATTTGTTCCGTTTCGTTTCGTTTCGTTTTTGTTTCGTTTCGCACTTTACAGGGACCCTTTCTTGAAAGAGTCAAAGTTGACAATTAAAACTAGAAAGGTTTCTTGTTGCGGTTGCAACAAGAGTGTCTTCCTCCTATACAATTTTTGGTTTGGAAATATGAAGGACGTCACATTACATGTATTTATATTATATATTTAAGTTTTCAAATAGCAGTAACATTAAATTTTCAAACCGATAATTGTTGGTGAGCAACCATTTGATTTGGGGGGGGGGGGGGGGGGGGGGGTTAGGAATTCTATTGCCAGCCGGTAAAAATTTTTCAGCAATTTTCTGAGCAGGCCATTTTTTTCAGCCATTACCAGAGTCGGAGAAAAATTTTCGCCGGTTCTTCGGGCCGGATTTAAACAAATTGTCAAATGTTGTGAATGTCTGTGTAAGTTAAACTCCCCGCTGTTACAGAGTATGAGTTAATAACCGTTCCTTCAGATGTCTCTTTGCAATTAGCGAATTTCAGACAGATTGTATGATGTTTAAATAGAACCTTTTCTAGATTTTTGTGCCTATGCGTATTAGGTCTCTGGTAGATACAGCTATGTGAACAGTTTGTATTTATATTAATTAATTTATTGACTTTAAATTGTCTGGCACAAAGGGCCAGCAAAAATTTCCATATCATGCAATGTATCCTTACTTTTGCATGGTCCGGGAAAAAAAATTGCCGGCCCTTTGGGCCGGAATATTTTTTTCAGCATTTTTCAGAGCCGGGATTTTTTTTTTGCAAATTCTTCCTGCCCCCTTCCCCCATAAAAAAGGCGAGCTCGTAGCTGTAGAACCAATTTTCTTGAGAAGAGAAATGGTAATAACAAGTTATGTTCAATATATATATATAAATACCATGAGATTCTCGCTGTGCAGGTTCAAATTTGGACCCCCCCCCCTTCCCTTTTTTCAAAGTTTATTTTGAATTTCCATCATGGCGACATCGTTCAATATAAACAGAACTGTTTTCGAAAAACGAGGAGAGGGAAGAATGTTGGAGAAATTGTTCATCAATTTGTAAATAAACCAACCGAAAATTATGTTCGAACGTTTGCTAGAATTAGAAATTAAACTTGATGTTCAAAATATAGTTATTGAAGTTTAGAAACAGGTTTGTAGGTTAGAAATCGGAATCAAACTACCACTTTTTGTGTGTAAATTCTGGTTTGTAGCTGATCTCTTCTAAATTAATCAACTGTTTTAAAATCAAATTGTGTATATCGAAATGTATTTATGAAATGCATATTCATCATTGCCGTGAAATCGGAATTTGAAAATCTCAACACTGCTTTTCTCGAGTCGGACTCGGACTACCAATTTTAGTGTGCGCCCGATCTGTTGGCGTGAAGGTGTATCGAAATACCCAACTCAAAATTTCGATGCTCATATCTTTTCAACAGTAAGAGATAGGAAAAATCAGAAAGACTAAATAAGACAGATATATGGATAAAAAATAATAATATTGAAATTTTTAGGAAACTTCATAAGCTTAATTTTTGTTTACTATTATAAGCAAAAAAAGTGTCTTCCTCCTATGAACTTCTGAATTTGGAAATATGAAGGACGGTGAAGGACGTCATCGTAATAAATCGTTACAGTGTGCATCTAGCATTTCATATCTTGCATGGCTGTCGACTTTTAAAAAGAATGGAAATTGTAGATAGCAAAATACGAGATATTTAAGCTTACAAATAGCAAAACATGAAATTTTTGGTCCTTTTGAGTAATTCGACGCTCCCGTCAAATATTTGAATCTACTAAAAAAACATGATAAAAAAAAATAACAGAGACCAAAAATAAAAAAGACCAATCTAGCTTTTACTCCAAACGTAACGTTGGAGAACTTTCATTGTCCTAGCTTACAGGGTTCTTGAGAAATCGCTGATCCAATTTTCCACGGTTACGAAAACAATAGGTCTTCCGACGGAAGTCGGAAGACCTAAAAAGTCAATGTCAAATGCCATTCACGTATCTAAGAGGAATAATGGGGAGGGGATAGAAAACCACGCAATGACACCGTAATGAGATTTCAGGGAAAAAATCTTTTATTGTTTTTTAAACGAAATGTGCCCCCCCCCCCCCTCCCCCAGTATTTGTTCTCATTTTTCTGATAAAGTTTTCAAATACACATAACGGAACATTTCCTTTTCCTCTGTACTAGACTCCTCCCTTATAAATATTATTTTTTTCTGGCTATGACGAGATTATTCATCCCTTTCACTTTCCTTTAATCCTTTAAAATGCATTTGTGCTATGTACCGTATATGTTATGTTTTAGTCGTCAAATTTGACCCTTTAAAAAACCCTCCAGCCACAAGAAATAATGATTGAAGGCAATAATATATGCAGATATTGACATCCGTGATACATTTCTGCATTTTCATCAATTTTTCTCAAGTTCTTTAAGATTTATGTTTTGTTTCGTTTCGTTTCCATCTGTTTCGTCTCGTTTCGTTTCGATTTGTTTCGTTTCGTTTCGATCTGTTTCGTTTCGTTTCGTTTTTGTTTCGTTTCGCACTTTACAGGGACCCGTGCAGGAAGGTGGATTGGAAACGTTCGCGAAGATGATACAGGGGGCGCTTTTGACATTGCGGATTTTGACACAACCGCCGGTTCGATATACATGTACCCATAGTACTATAAAGCAACCGGGAAGCGCGATGAATCCCTTCTGACAAAAGCACGAAACGGTGACTCTTGAACAATGAAATTCATTCATTGAAAATTCGTCCAAACTTAGATCGATAAATTGTTAAAGTGCTTCCGTCTTTACTAAATGACTTGTAATATATACCCTCGGTACAACTAGCAAACCGGAAAGTAATCACTATAAATCTTTGTGTCAAAGACAATACCAATCAATTAACTCTCATACTTTCCTTTTAAAAGAAAGCAAAGTCACTTGTTTGTACGCCTGTGTATTTTCGTGCACCCCATAGTAACAGCTTTGAATAACCGACATTTTAAGAACTCGGTCCGTCCCTGCGGTTTCCATAAGTATTTCTGAAGGCTGAGAATTGCATCGTAAGTTTTTGATTTATTTATCAAAAATATTTCAAAAATATGGATTTATTTTTCCGACAATTTATTCCATCAACTTTTAAAAATTTAGAAATCTTCAAATGAATCATTCAGAAATTTTCAATTCATGTTCAGAAAGTAATAACAAGTACATAAAATTGTTAATTAGCTGATTTAGGAGTTCTTGATCAGACTTGGTATCTTTAGTATAGATGATAAAAACCGAGATGAGGTCTGTATAAAGGAGTGATGTCAATTAAGACTTATGCTGACGATCAAAACCCTGTTCTCTTCAAGGGCATCTACTTTCAAGAACCTTCATACAAACCTCAACGAAGTCGTATCCCGATTTTTTTCTCATGTATCTTAAAAATCATTTTCCTATACAGAAATTAGGAACATGCAAGCTTCTTCAAAGTTTAGTGTAGATGGCGACACTGAAGATGACGACAGATCTGTCGTGACGTCACTTTCCCGCAATACGACAGGACCCATCATGTCTAGAACAACAAAGAAGACGCGTCCGTGGAAACTTAGAGCCGGGTCTGATAATCCCAGTGACACGATTAGAGAAGAAGCATTAAAGACCTACGAACCGACGTACAGAATGGAGCCTTATCAGACATTTAGTCACTCAAAAACAAAGAAAGTAATCGAGGAGACAATATCGACTTGTCTGAACGGCTTCAAGTATCCATCAGAAGGTAACTATGCCGCCGCTTCAGCTATGACCAAGAAGATACCGGAGGCAATAGTTCAAAAGGTCAAGGCCTTGGAGTTTGACCGATATAAAATCGTGTGCTTTGTGACACTGGGTAGTATGAATAACCAGTCCCTCAGTGTGGCTAGCAGGTGTATGTGGGATAACAGTCTGGATACCAGCGTGTCATACACATACAAGAAAGATAACTTCTACTGTAGTGCTGTGGTTTTTGGTTTATATAAAGAGTAAAAGGATTTATATAAGACATGTAATTCAGCATCTCATCTATAGTAACTGCAATTATGCTATATTGTATGAAACGATGTCAACTTTCTATTTCCTCTAATGCTCTTACAAAAACAAAGAAACTTGGAAAAAATGGATACTAGATCCGTATCAAAGAACAAGTCAATTTAAGCAAAGGCGCTTTATCCCACCTTACCAAGTCTTTAGTATCATCTAGCTGATATTTTCTGTATCGCACTGTTTTCGTTACATTTTTGTGCTTTCTGTAAATATTATGTCAAAAATATATATATTATGAACTGATATTCAAATATTTGTCTTCTTATACGTCATAATCACACCACATTCTGTTACCACTATATATAGCTTCATTCATGGTACACCATATAGACGGAAGCAGTACAGAACAGATTCTTGTTACGGAAGTTACACGAGGCATAATCGTCCAGCGCGGTATCCCAAACACATCGGCTCGCGACTTCAAGTCCTTGGTTATTGAGTTCTCCAATCAGGACATGTGTGACTACTTTATAACGATCGTACTGTAACTTCTTCACTTTCTCCTTTATTTCCTCTCCTAGAAGGATACATAGGGTCTTACTGTGTACTCCATAAGAACTTCCCGTTAGATTATCCGCGAGAACGGATTCTATAATAGACTTGACCTTGTCTATTTGAACACGTGAGTGAGGTTCCATGCGATATGTCGGTTCTCTTTGGACAGGAACGGAGAGTCTGGATGAACTCATCATGCTGGACCGTCCGGAGAACAGCTTTGATGTTAACCGCCTCGCCAGCCGCTTGGACGCCATCAGTCCCACCAGAGAAGAACTTGAAACATTGGTTGGCGTTCGCTGTAACACAGGCGGACTTTCCATTGTGTTACGTCTTCGTGGAGACTCGTGTTTGTCCGTTCGTCCTTCTGACGTGTTTATGGAGGCATGTTTAGAACAGTCTTTATCTGTGGACTTCTGGATTAACGATAAGCTCCTCTGCATTTCTATATGTGATGACGAGTAGTTAACATCCAATAGAGACACTTTTCCCCGTTAGATTGTTCAATAAGTTCAATTTCGATGAATTTCAAAAGGACGTTACACTATTTGTGATAAATTAAGCGTAAATACCATGACAAGGGGGGTACACTACATCGACATTGTATACATTTCACACGATGGTGTTCTCACATCCAAGTGCACGCAAATCGAGATCCTATCGCATTGCCTCCATGCACAAACGTGACACGTTTCCTTTCAACTTTTCTTTAAAAATCAAATCTGCATTTGAGTTCCGTTTATTAGGAGCGATTGACAATGATCTCTCTTTATACAGATTTGTAGCGTTGCCACTTTTAAGGCGTCATATTAGACAATTATATGTCACAATTAGAAATTCAGCCAATATGTACACGTACTTCACTTTCTGAAAAATCAAATCCGGCTTCAAATGTTGATGGTTACCAAGGCTTCCGTCATATAGGTACAAATATTTCAATTTTCGATTCGATATTAACATATTTTACATACAAAGATCTGAAGTGAGATTTAAGATTCAAATATTTACCGATTGTGCCAATACACCCATTCATGTATAAACCAAACCGTTAACCCCTTGCTCATAAATTTTATGAAAAGGCGTTAAAAAGTATCAACACAAATACTACTTAAAGTTGCAACTGAAATTTTGCGATGAAAATTCATAAGTCTTGAAGAAAACATTTCCCTATGAGAAGACTAGCTGTATTTAGAATTAAATAGCTTTAAGAAAATATCTCCCGAAATGTTCTACGAGTAAACATGCATAGTACTTGTGTGATTTTAACATTTCGATGAATATAGCGTTTTATTTTTTCATACACAAGGAAGAATTTTTTTTCTACTTAGAAGGACAAAATTTGTTTGTTCAGTATATTATATGCCAAAGAACATTTTTCAAAAATTGATGAAGGTCACGCGTGTACAGTCAGTTCTCTGTTGGCTGGAGCGAGCTCATCACCCAAATAGTCTTATACAGATTCTCTGAGACGGCAGGTGATCAGACTCTTCTACTACAATGTTTATACACGGTAGTATGTCACTGAGTTTCCATAGTGGTCATGCAGTGTGAAGCTTTCCAAATATACCAGTACAAGGCTATGTAGATAGCATGAAAAATCTTTGCAAATCATTACATTGGTAATGCACGCGTGGACTAAGAGAGAATAATGCCGGGTACTGTTTTGCTATTGGTTACGTTGCTAAGAGAGTTACGCACTGTAGGTGTCGCCACTTTCTTGTAATTCATCTTATGAGTGGATAATCCTCTCTTAACGTTGCTTTGGGAACAATGTGAGAGTATAGTACCCACCATCCTCGGTACCCCAGGTTATTTGCGCTTTGGCTGAATACCGAGGATGAGTACCCACACAAACAGACAATTATGAAATAATACGTACTTCATATATTTGCTTTTGAAATTTTGATTTTTGTTGATGCTGCGAAATTTTGTAAGATATGTGCGTTTGTAAATTTTCACTGTGGAAATTATACATCAAATAGGTTCCAGGGTACCCCTCTTTAAAAATCTTCTTTTCCAGAACGGCTGCTTGGATTGAAAAACTAATGACATCTTAGTGATCGAGAAGGATATATGATTCAAGTTAAAATTTGTTCATTTCGTTAAAATTTTTGACGCGTTTTTGACGTCTTTTTCGACGTTGTTATTTTAATGCAAAAATTGAGATTTCTTTCATTTTGTTTTTTTTTCTCTTGGCTAAGAATGCTGCCCAAATTTAGTTCATTTTGCCATGATAAACTAGAAGAATACATATCTGAAAGAATTTTGCTGAAAGTTTTTTTTCTTTATTTTGAATCATTTTTTAACTACACAGAGGAAGGGGGATTGTCATTTTTTGCTCATATACTTTATGTTTATTGTAAGAAAGGTAATTATGAAAGAATTTTGTCAATATATCAACTTTTTAGTTTTTAATTAATTTTCATAAACTTCTATATAGGTATGTTTTCCATGCTGAAGCGACCCAAGGGTAGTTGGTTCAAATCCAAGCGGGACAACCTTTTTTTTCTTTATTTTTCATAATTTTCCCATTTTTGAACTTCTTATGCATTTTTAAATTTTCTTAACAATTTTTTAATAAAAAAAGTTTTAATAACCCCCTTAAGATAAATATACTTTTAGTGATATTCCAGTAGAACTTTATAAATGAATGCTTTTGCGTATAAGTGTATTTTTCATAAAGAATTTGAATTTATTGTAATTCTTTTTAGCTGGAAATTTTGGAATCGAATATGATATTTTGAAGCGCGGTCAACCGACTTAGTTGTCATTTGTTACAGCCCTTAGTGCTAGCTATGTCATCTTTCATTACCTATAATTTTATGTTCTCATAAGGATCATGATAAGAATGAATTAAGAAATAACAACTAGCTAGCCGTGGTTTTTGTCCAGTAATTCCACGAGTCGCATGAAGCAATCAAATTATCACCGAGCCGCAAAGCGGCGAGGTGATAATTTGATTGGTTCATGTGACGAGTGGAATTACTGGACAATGAATCACGGCTAGCTAGTTGTCATTTCTATTCTAATATAGCACGTGAATGGGCGGAGCTTAGCGCACTGGAAGTTTGTTGGAGATTTTACACCAGGGGAGTTCTTTGGTATAAATAGCTGTATAGGGAGAAAATTTCAAGTCATATAAGAATCAAGTATAAATAACATTTGCCAGTGTTCTCAGGTGAGCGATGTGGCCCCTTGGACCTCTTGTTTCAAGAGTTTTCTTTTTTTTTTACCATTATTGATGATGACGATAACTTTGGTCTAATATTTAGTCATTCTGAGATAATGAAAATCTTGTGTTTGACAAGAAGTACAAAGTCGTGCTGACAATTCTTCTACAATTTTGTGATGAGGCTTTAGAAAATAAATTAAAATGACTTAATTACATCATCTTCCCTGATTTGTAAGAGAGGGTGTCAGTTGATAAGCTTTAAAAGTATTGAGAATTTGATAGAAACTTCAATTCCTTTGAAAAAAAATTGTCTCATACTAGAAAGTGTTGAAAAAACTGAATAAGCTTTTATGCAAAGGAGATTGAATGAACATTTTTGAGCTAAGGTAGATAAAGGCCAATTAAGGGAGTCGAAAATATGTTTAAGAGCTTGTGTGGGTTTTTTTTTTTTTTTTTTGTATCATCATCAACAGTGGCGGATTCAAGGGGGGGGGGCGTAGGGGGCGTACCCCCAATCCCCCCCCCCTAACATTTGCAAATCATAGGTAAAACGATAATTTTCCATATAAAAAAGAGTAAATATTAGTAAATATTGACTATACCTGTTAGCTATTATAATTGTTAAAATGCATCAATTTCAATTCATTTATCAATTCCAGTTATGAAAATGGGCCCGAAAAGGCTGAAATTCGTTAGCTTCCGCCCCCCCCCCCCCCCTAGTCCCACTACCATTGCTCCGCCCTGGACCCGCTGAGGATCTTTGCGGTCCCAAGACCCCTCGCCATTTTTTACCCCCCCTCTAACTCAAAAGCTGGATCCGCCACCGATCAAGTTCTTTCTGAGAGCATCTGAAAGGAAAACAAATTGAAACTGCGAAAGGAGGGATCAGAGAGGTTTTTGTGTTCGTTTGTTTGTTTGTCACAATTTTTTATGCCCATAGCCTGTAGTCGGAGATTTTGGTGTCACTGTCCGTTTGTCTGTTTGTTCAGTTCTCCGCAAAACTTTAACATTGGCCATAACTTTTAAATGGTAAGTGATAAGACTATCATATTTCACATGTGCATTCCTTGTGACAAGACCTTTCCATGGATACCAAATTATTAAATTTGACCTTTGACCTTCAGTATGAGCTGCTTTCTGACAAACATGCTGACGTGTTATACGAACACTTTTTTATGTAAAATAATAATCAAATGAACAGTTTTTAATTGAATAGAAAGATGATTTATTTCAAGCTGAGATTTGTAATGTCCCAAACTGTTTTAACATAGGTTGCCATGGCAACTTGTAAAGATATAAGAATTTTCAATTTGAACATATTTTCTTAGAAAGGTGACTAACGTTTTTCAACATTTATGAAGACATGCTAGATTGAATTTTTCAATTGATACATACATAACCCTCCCCCCTTTTCCTTGTGTCACGAGTTACCGTACTTTAAAATAGCAGGTCGATTCGCGTCGGATTCCAAGGGTCAGAAAATTGAGAAAGTGACCACAACTTTCACAAGCTGACAAGGTTAAAATGGATGCATGTGAGGTATAGTTATTTATATATATGCATTCTTTTGTCCTCAAACCATTTTCAGTAATTGATTTCGGTGCAGTTCAAATGTATTACAGTTTATGTAGTCTCGAATTTGTTCTGTCTCGTTTCTTATTTCGAACTGTTGAAATATTTTAAAACCCCGAAGCGGTTCAAATCCTATCTGCAAAAAATTACATGCAACTGTATGAAGTTTTTCTTTTTAACTCCTCAATATCATCCATTGCAACAGGAATTGTAACTATGTTGAATGATTGGATCAATTTGGGGGGGGGGGGGGGGGGCACTCTTCTGTTCTTCTTCTTCTTCTTCCGTTTGGAGTTTACCTCAATTTGAGTGATTGATAAGTCCATCTCGATAAAAACAGGATGCTTCCATTAAAAGTTGAAAAGTTAAAACTATTTTCACCAGTTCACAGGCTGTTTTGATATTCTTGTCTCCAGTCAGTTTCGAAGAAGTTAATTTAAGCAATCACGAATCGTTCTTTGCTGTAATTGCTAAAAATAGCTTCTCCAAAACAAATCAAATCAAATCAAATAATATTTATTTAGAGTCGGACATGTCAACAATACAACATTAGCTCTTTTGAGCTATTTACCGACTAGACATATATAATATCATCACAATAATCAATTTAAATATTAAGAAACTATAAACTATAAACATGCAAGTGACTAAAACTAAACTAAACTAAGACACTGAAACTAAAAAGCACATGCATATAACTTCTCTACGACATGACAAGACATCAACTAAAAAGGTTAATAAATAGCTACTTGATAAGACATCGCATACACATAAATACATATACATGTACATTAAAGGACATCACAAAACTAAAAAAGTAAGGACACTCAACATATCACATACATGATGAGGGATAGTGTTCTTGGTATCACAGGGATATGACATCACAGTCAGGCTTCTAATCACATTTCTTAAGTCAAATCTAAGTTGCAATAAAAATAATAGAACTTGAAGCAAAAAATATTTCATTTAAATAATCAACTGAAAAGCATGCATGCAAACAGCAAAGCAACATAAAAGTAAGCAAGCGCTAAAGCTGGAACGGTATGTAGAACTATACTGTCCAAAGCAAATAAATAAATCATGAGCATGCTCTGCATTTACAGGAATCCCCTTCCCAACTGTTGATTTGTGTTTTAAAATGATTGAAAGATGATATCTGTCTAAAAGAGTCAGGAAGAGAGTTCCATAGCTTAGCTGCTGAGTAGCGAAATGAATTTAAGCCATAACTTGTGGTTCTTACCTGCGGAATTTCTGCCATGTTACTATACCTAAAAGAGTAAGCATTATTTTTCATAGTAACAAGATTTTGTAAATAAAGAGGAGTTTCTTTATGAGTGATTTTAAAAGTTTCGATGGCCGTAGTCCTCATTCTTCTTAACTTTAAACTTGGCAACTTGGATTGTATTAAAAGTGATTCATAAGAACTGGTATGATCATTATAAATAAAATGTAAAGCACGCTCTTGAATTTTTTCGAGCTTCTTAGTCTCTTGCTCACCACAAAAATGCCAGGCCAAAGGGCAGTAATTAAAATTAGACATAATAAAAGTATGATAAACGGTGAGTCTTCCAAGTCTGTTTAAGTTGTTTCCAATTCTCTTAAGAACATTTAACTGGCGAGATGCTTTCTTACAGATATCAGAAATATGTTGCTTAAATTTCAGTTGAAAGTCTATAGTTACACCCAATAATTTTACACATTCATCTGGCTGGATTTCTGTACCTTCAATATTAAAAGTTAATTTTGCAGATTTCGTTTTCTTACCAATACAAATAGACTGAAACTTATCCGGATTTGCTTGCATTTGATTATCTGAGAACCATTTAACTAAATTTGAACTGTTTGATTCCAAAAAATACTTGACATCCAAAACGTTTGTACTAGAATATGAAAGCGTGTTGTCATCAGCATAGTTGTAAAGGTCACAATTTGAAACAAAGTAAAAAATATCATTTAAAAAGATGTTAAAAATTATCGGCCCGAGAATGGACCCTTGGGGCACACCTTTGTACAAATCTAAAAATCCACTACACAGGTCATTCACCTTAACACATTGTTTCCTATTACTAAGGTAAGATTGAATAAGATTTACAGCACTATCAGCTAATCCATATGTCTTAAGTTTAATCAACAATAAATCATGTGGTATACAGTCAAATGCCTTAGACAGATCCATCAGAATGGCAGCTACATATTTATTCTCATCCAGTGCTTTCTTCCAATCCTCAATAACTTTCAACAATACAGTTTGACACCCATATCCAGATCTAAATGCTGATAAGTAATCATTAAAATGATGGTTAAAAAATTCAACTAACTGACAATGTATAGCTCTTTCAAAAATTTTGGACAGTACAGGTAACACACTAACAGGACGATAATTACCTTTGTCTAACGTGCTGTTTTTCTTATGCAATGGTACCACTTGTGCTATTTTCATTTTATCTGGAAAGCTACATTTTAAAAGAGAAAAATTCACAATACATGTCAAAGGTTTAAGAATGTCATTGCCTACCATCTTGACTATTTTGGCTGATATACCATCAATCCCTGTGGCTTTCCGTACACCTAGTTTGCCAAAACAAACTATAGATTTATGTATTTCTGGAGCTTGGCTCTGATTGGTCTCGAAGTCTCACCACACACATGCACATTTGACACAAGCACATTGTAGGAGTTGATTGAAAATGGCAATAACATCGGTTCTACAGGATGTCAAAAAAAGGAAAGAAGCTCTCAGTCAAGAAAATGTCAAATATAAGGTACATGTTGGCAGATCGATTTCAAGAATTCACATGGAATCTATGTCTAAACACCCGGAGGAAACTAACCTGAAAATTGGTCCATCTCGGACAGAAAATATGCTGGAATCGGCTGAAGACAGGAATAACCACAGGGGCTACAGTACACAGAGAGTATAAAAAGAATAAATACCTCCCCCCCCCCCTACTAATACATAACACTTACACGGGTACCTGTGTTGTTGCTATGGAAACATAGATAAAACCATAAGTGTTATGCATTAGTAGGAGGGGGGGGGGTATTTATTCTTTCTATACTCTCTGTGTACTGTAGCCCCTGTGGAATAACTGAATAAGGAAATAGCGTCCTCCTTGCGCTGTAACTAACGGGCTGTTAGGGTTCAAGGGTGTTGCAGCTGGGTCCGGGACAGGCTGTCTAGTAGGGTCCTGATCTCCTCCACGGTTGGTGCTGTGATGACTGACTCTGGGAAGTGGTTCCAATCTTGCACAGTCTCTGCCATTGTTCTTCTGTTTCTATGTCTTACTCTTAGCAATCACCTTCAACCTGCTAAACTTCAGTAAAGTCTATGTCACGTATGGTTGCTCAGGTTAGACAGAAATTAATGTTAATCTTTTTGGTGATTAAGCTTTCAGAAATTTTCGGAAGCTAAGAATGTTTAAAACATGTTCCTAATCCTAGAGCATGTGCAACTCTGAATTCTTCATTTTCTTTTTGTTCAGTTAAGAAATGACTGTCTTACTTTTGGTGTTCATGGGTGTATAATTCTGGTTGGTCTCGTGCAAATTCTGTGAATCGCGAAGCGATTCTCGGAAAATTTGCACGTGTCCAGCCAGAATTATACACCCATGAACACCAAAAGTAAGACAGTCATTACTTATATTTACATTTATTCTGATCATCTGTCATTTTTATTCGCACATCGCACATTTTGCCTGTAATGTTCAGCGTCAAATGTATTTTTACGTTGGTAAATTCTTCCTACGTGCAAAACTTGAACGTGACGTCACAATAGCAACCCAAGTTATTGGAATATAATTCTAGTTGCCTAACGGGTGTTTAACATGGGGAATCTACTAGTAATGTAAATATTGCAAAATGATTGAAGTATAATTACACTATGCTGTTTTAGGTATATACCGTTTCATGTTCATTCAGATCAATTTTATTGTGTCATATATAGCATTTTGCCCTTCTGATCTTTTGATACCTACATGTAGAGATGTGCCACCCAAGTATAGGATTGGGCCGGTGAATCTGAGGACCAATCCTATATTTATCACAATACTGACCTGTTAATAAGATATGTGTAATAATAACTTTGAATGTAACAAACCTGCAATGAAAATCAAATGTAGAGTTCCTGAAAAGTATCAATTTTATGGGATTTGTGGAGAGAAAATTCTTTGGTCCGATAAAAATCCCCAAATGTCCAACGTTGCATGGAAGTTTTCAAGAACTCTGAAATGAACATATTCATTTATAATAATTATAAAAAAAGAAAGAACAGTAGTTAGTAAACAATAAACATACTGCCAATTAGGTAGAACAACTTATTCATATTAATCCCATCCTTCAATTCCTTGTTATGGATTTATATAAACCAACTTTTGATTTACAAAAAATTAGGAATTGATCTACCATATGTAGTCATTGCTGATCAACCTGAGCATTAGTCTGTTTCAAAAGACATACCAATGAAATATTAAAAAATAATGTTATAAGCTTATTTCTACTGGATCAGGCCTAATAGCTTAACAACTCCTTGGATTGTAATGGTGCATAAAGTTGTCAAATGAAAAGCCAAAAGTGAACTGCATGATCAGTAATATTCTTCTTGGATAATTCTGTCAGAACAGAACAGAACAAAAGTTGTCAAGGTGAAGTTGCAATAGTGGGATAATTGATTTTCCATTCAAAAGAATATATTGAAAGATGTTCTTTTCCTTTGATCCAGGTTGTTGTCTTGCATGCCAAATCAGGCAAGAGTTTAGCAAAGCTTTCAAATGTAAGTACTTGTACAGGTCTGTATATATAAAATTTCATATTTGTATTAGATTTTAAGGATTCAGTTCAATTGATATGTATGTACATGCATTTCAATGTAATCTTTTCGACCTTTTGGTGTTTCAAAAGCAACCAATGCCTTGTTCCTATGGTTGCGCAATAAATTTATTCCCAATAACTTTATTGCACAACAGATTGTTCTGTAGTTTAATAAATAGCCTTTTTTGCATTCACACAACCAAATCTGTTGCACAATAGAATGGTTAATGAATTTGTGAGTCAGTAAGGTTTTTATCATAAATATTTATCAATAATACTTAAAAGACTGTACCATGGAAGATGATACAAAACTGATGAATTCAAATGGAAGTAGCATCAACTGAATCTAGAGAAAGATGTCAGTCAACTGTGTCTTTTCTCACTTTGGGGGGGAAGGGGGTTAGAATTATTATTTTGTAAAAAGTATTTAAAGTACATGTTAAAAGTTAAGTGGGATCATTTGGATGCATGTTATGTATTCAGTTATGCTATTTAAATGGATTCACTTGATGACTTTACACATATGATTTTCTTACAGTTAACTTCAAATTCTACCATTCTTGATGTAAAAAGGGAGTACCATAAACAGTGTAAGTTGATACATTTTTATACGCCCGTCATTTGACGGGACGTATTATGGTATGGCGAAGTCCGTCCATCTGTCCGTCCGTCCGTCTGTCCGTCCGCCTATGGAACGCAATAACTTGAATACGCGTCAACAGATTTTTATGAAATTTATACATAGTGATCAGTCTGTGGAGAGGAAGCCGCCTTTCGATTTTCAGGTTCATCCGATTTGTCGTTACAGAGTTATGGGACTTAGATTTTTAAAATACAGTGAAAATATACTAAAATATTTAAAAATTATTTAAAAATCTATTTCTGGTCGAAATGCTTTGAAATTTTGTATACTTCATGTAGGAAGGATGTTCTTTGACATATGTAACGTGTTTTTAATTTTTTTGTCGCATAACCGAGATATTGTGTGTAATAGGAAGGGGGGAGGGGTGGGTTATATGCACATACATGTTAAGCTAAGGGCAAAATATAGGCGCATGGAACGCAATTACTTGAATATGCGTCAACGGATTTTCATGATATTCATACATTTTGATTGGACTGTGGAGAGAAAGCCGCCTTTCGATTTTCAGGTTCATTCGATATGTCGTTACAGAGTTATGGGACTTAGACATTTTAAAATACAGTGAAAATATACTAAAACAGTTAAAAATTATTTAAAAATCTATTTCTGGTCGAAATGTTTTGAAATTTTGTATACTTAAGGTAGAAAGGATGCTCTTTGACATATGTAACGGGTTTTTAATTTTTTGGTCGCATAAGCGAGATATTGTGTGTAATAGTTATATGCACATACATGTTAAGCTATGGGCAAAATATAGGCGCATGGAACGCAATAACTTGAATATGCGTCGACGGATTTTCATGATATTCATACATTTTGATTGGACTGTGGAGAGGAAGCCGCCTTTCGATTTTCAGGTTCATTCGATATGTCATTACAGAGTTATGGGACTTAGATATTTTAAAATACAGTGAAAATATACTAAAATAGTTAAAAATTATTTAAAAATCTATTTCTGGTTGAAATGTTTTGAAATTTTGTATACTTCAAGTAGAAAGGATGTTCTTTCACATATATAAGGGGTTCTTGAATTTTTTGTCACATAATCCAGAAATTATGTGTAATGGGGGGGGGGGGTTATATGCACATACATGTTAAGCTAAGGGCAAAATATAGGTGCATGGAACGCAATAACTTGAATATGTGTCAACAGATTTTCATGATATTTGTACATTTTGATCAGACTTTGAAGAGGAAGCCGCCTTTCGATTTTAAGCTAGGTTCATCCAATTTGTCCTTATGGAGTTATGGGACTTAGATATTTTGGTGTTGTGAAAAAAATCCCAACGGGCGTATCTTGCTGCGTGAGCGTAGGCTTTATTATTAGCTAGAGAGCTATTGCAATACCCCCAGCTTCGGCATTGTCTGAATAAGATGATAAGGTAAATGTTAAGATCACACAATTAAGGTATTTATTGCCTTCCCTATATTCATATTCTGTTAGTTTTTGTTGTTGTTAATGTTTAATTATATTTTGTTTAATATTACCAGATGGGATGTAGCCCCTGGGGTTTGGATCTTTAAAATTATTTAAAATGATGAAGTAAATGTTGAGATGATAAGGTAAATGTTAAGATAGCAACATTTTGCCTTTAATGGCCAATATTGAGCAAAGTATAAGTGTTACATGTTCCAATGTATCTTTGATCAAACTTTCATAAAATGACCTTGACCTACTTTTTCCATTTAAGTGATTTTGCATTTAAAAGCCAATGATAAGCAAAGTTTAAGTGCTACATGCTCCAAACTTACATGTTGGATGTATCTTAGATCAATCTTTCATAAAATGACCTTTACCTACTTTTTCCTCTTGAATGATTTTGTTTATAGAAGCCAATATTGAGCAAAGTATAGGTGCTACATGAGTATACAATTGTGTATAATTATGTACATTGGGGGAAAAAGTGAGCTTAAGAAATTATCTGTCGTTAAAGACAAAATGCTATGCAGTCAAGCATAAGGTGACTCTGGTAAATATTTTTAGCTCACCTCGACGAAATTGAGTGAGCTTATGCTATACCCCTGTGCGTCCGCTTCTGTGTCCGCATCCATGTCTGGGTCCGCGTCCCTGCCGCGTCCGGTTAAGAAGTTTGGGGTAGCTCAGAGTGGCTTGGTTCAGAAGTTTGGGGTAGCCCAGTATCTGACAAAGTACAGATGCTACAGTAACCAAACTTGCACAAGTGATTCATCTTGGGATGCCGAGAGGATCCCATGCATCGGATGCAGCATCTGACCTACTTTTTTGGCTTGAGTGATTTTGCTTTTAGAAGCCAATATTGAGCAAAGTATAAATGCTACATGTACCAAACTTGCATATCGGATGTATCTTTGATCAAACTTTCATAAAATGACCTTGACCTACTTTTTCCGCTTGAGTGATTTTGCCTTTAAAAGCCAATATTGAGCAAAGTATAAGTGCTACATGTACCATACTTTCATATTGGATGTATCTTTGATCAAACTTTTATAAAATGACCTTGACCTACTTTTTCTGCTTGAGTGATTTTGCCTTTAAAAGCCAAAATTGAGCAAAGTATAAGTGCTACATGTACCAAACTTGCATATTATATGTATCTTTTGATCAAACTTTCATTAAATAACCTTGGCCTACTTTTTCCGCTTGAATGATTTTGCCTTTAAAAGCCAATATACATGTACAAAATGTACAAAAAAGAAATATGTTAGAATTGAGTTTTGCTGCCACGAGGTGAGCTTCGTAATCTGTGATTACCTATGTTTATGATTTATTTCAATGCTGGACAAATTGGTCAATATTATGACAAAAATTTGACCACATGCATCATTGCTTATGTTACTGAATAAATCATATAAACAAAGGCTTGACGCACACCAATATACCATTTCCGATCTTGATTAAAAACTCAAAATGTCCAAGTCAACATCTTTTGGTGTTGTTTTTCATTATGATGTCACTGTTGAAAGACGCAATTCTATTGAGACGTAACAATGTAAAAGTGTGCGAAAGTTGCATGCCTCGACATTTTTTGCAATTTTGTCAGCCATTATGGATTTTGGCAAGTGGTCTATTGAGGGATCACCAAATGTGCTGGCATACATTGATATTTTGACGTCATAATAATTTTATTGTGGATGCGATGTCAGACATATTGCAGTCCCCAGTTTAGCAAATAGGGGCCAAGCCAACATGCGTTGGAAAATATTATTGTTTCATGCTTCATTTGGGAATTACTTTATCCTCAAAATTTGAAAAAAAGCTTAAATATGGCAGTTCAGAGATAAGCTTTAATATCTCTCAAATAAATATTAAATATGTTGAGAAACAGAATATGAATATGATTGGAATAAGGACCAAGTTGTAAATTCTATTTTCCATTAGAAAGGGGGTCAAATTCCTGCTCTAAAATGGCCTGATTAAGTGTAAACATATTATCTCATTTCCATCTTGCAATATTTAAGGTAGGCATAAAAAATTTCTACTGATTGACAAATGTTTTGCAACATTTGAGTTGTTCGACCATAATATTGATAAGGCCTTTGGTCTAGGGAAACATTTAGTCAACCAGAACAACAAGTCACATATACATGCATCTATAAAAGCTTAATTCTGTGCAATGCAGGCCAGATGTACACTTTAACATTATTTTTTTCCAGTTCCGAAGTATTATTTATCTAGACAGGCTTTTAAAGTAGATCCAAGTAAGTACATGTTCAAGTATTGTATATTGTAAGTTTTGTGTGCATGTATCGGAATGCCACAAGATAAAAGATAGTATTTGAGTACTATCCAGTCAAAGTCATAATGAATACAGTCATATGTATTGTGAATAGGAATGAATAACTTATATAGAAAATTGCTCAGAGTTTCAGACTTTTTATTTGAAAAAGATACAAAATAAGTAAATTGTTTAAGTATGACTGAATGTATACAGCAAGTAAATGAATAATCAATTGGCTTTGTGCTCACTAAAGATCTTTAGATCATGGCAATTTAATTGATTATTGTAATTCCAAGTAATACTGAAAAAAACACTGCTGCAGCTTAGTTATTGTTTTTTATACATTTTATTTATGTTTCAAAATTGATTTTCAGAGGGTAAATTGCTGAAAGAAAATGAAACTCTGAAGAGTCTTGGGCTTTCAAAGTCTCCCACCCTATACTTCAAAGATTTAGGTCCACAATTGGGATGGACTACAGTAAGTATTTATATGTCAAATTCCTCATACATTGTACATCAGAAGAAAACTCAACACTGTTCAAAATGCTAAAGAAAATAATAAGTTAGTTAAATTGAAGAGTGTGCTGCTCCTTAAATAGTGCAATATTAACCTTTACATTTTAGGTATTCCTTACAGAGTACACTGGTCCTTTGTTGATTTACCTAATTTTCTACACTCGCCCAGCAATAATCTACGGTGTGGCTGCTGCATCAGAACCGAGGGCATCTGTTGTAAAGTAAGTATCAACACCTCAAGATTGCAACACATAAAAGACACCACTGAAAACAGTGCAATAACAAGCATCAGGGGGTGCGTTCAGGAACGTAGCTGCTCAACTAGTGGCTAACATTGAGAGGCTTACTCATCCTGAACGCTTTGCTAACTTAAAGCATAAATGCTTGTTGCCAATGAATGAAAAATTCAGAAAGATGGAAAATTGAATTACATGTAATTTGTTTTGACCTGCATACTTTTAAAAAAATAAGGAAATGCTTATGAAAATTGTATCAAAACCATAGGATTAAAACATATGTCGACCATTTGACAATGTTGCTATGGCAGACAACATGACACGCAGTTAGAGTTAGCATAGAACTTTTGGGCTACATAGCGGCTTGCTTAGCAGTGCGTAAAGCTAAGTAGAACTCTGCAGCACAAAATAGCCCCTACATTCCTGAACACGCCCCTGGAGACATCTCACACAAAGAGGATCAACCAACAAATAAACACATCAGTTGGATGTCCGTCCCATAATACAGTTGTTTTGCCCATTCAAAGATGAACATACTGTTTGATAATAAAGATCTAGGATCAAAGGTCAAGGTCTCAATAGACAATGGAAAGAAAAGCCTGTAGACTTTCAAAAGGTCACAGAATACATTAGTTGATTATAAAAAAAAAACTTATGATATACATGTAACCATGTTGAGATGCTTTAAATTTCTTGTTGATGTTTCATAGTTTACATCTCTTTATAAGCAGCATGGCAATTAAATGTTTAAACTCAAATTGTTTTGTTTGATACAATAAGGAACAATCCATAGGTGCAGCAGATCATCATATCCAACTCTTATATCTGATTCTTCTTGTTTTAGCATTGCCTGTGCCTGTTTTTCATTCCATTACATCAAGAGATTGTTGGAGACCATTTTTGTACATAGATTTTCTAATGCAACTATGCCAGTAAGGAACATATTCAAGGTATGCTACACTTTTACTGCGTGTATTATTGAGATTAAAATGATTGGCTGTTAGAGGAGTTAGAGAAATCAATTCATTTATGACCAACCAAAGTGAATAAATTTTATGAATTACATGCAGATTGAAGAAGAATTCTAATTTTTTTATGACATACATATATCTATGATATTCTCCATAACACTATGTATGTACAGTGTCTGAAAAAAAAGTTATGTTCATTTCTGTAGTCTTATGTATGTAGTTATTTCACTGATATTGATGACATCAGAAGCATGATATTTATATTACTCTTATATTAAAATGAATGTGTAGGCAACATACGGTTAAGTTGGAAGATCTACTTGAAGTGTACCTCATCTATAGTAAATAAGATGTTTATGATAAATTTATTAATAATGTAATTTTCTTTAGTATAATTATGTCTCCCCCCCAACGGGGAGGAGACATATTGGTTTTGCCTTCGTCGTCCGTCTGTCTGTCCGTCTGTCCGTCTGTCACACACCTGAATGGTTTGCCCGATCACTTTCATATTTTAGTATGTTGTTGCTTATGACTTGAAGGTTTCACATCACCTTGACCCAAGAACATGTGACGAAGGTCAAGGTCACTTAGTGTATTTTTAATGAAATTATGCATACATTCCTGTCCGGGCTATATCTCTTGAACCGTTTGCCGGATCACTTTCATATTTTAGTATGTTGTTGCTTATGACCCGAAGGTTTCACATCACCTTGAACCAAGGTCATGTGACCAAGGTCAAGGTCACTTAGTGCATTTTTAAAGAAATTATGAATACATTCCTGTCCGGGCTATATCTCTTGAACCGTTTGCCCAATCACTTTCATATTTTAGTATGTTGTTGCTTATGACCCAAAGATTTCACATCATCTTGACCAAAGGTCATGTGACCAAGGTCAAGGTCACTTAGTCAATTTTTAATGAAATTATGCATACATTCCTGTCCGGGCTATATCTCTTGAACCGTTTGCCCAATCACTTTCATATTTTAGTATGTTGTTGCTTATGACCCGAAAGTTTCACATCACCTTGACCCAATGTCATGTGACCAAGGTCAAGGTCACTTAAAGCATTTTTAATGAAATTATGCATACATTCATGTCCAGGCTAGATCTCTTGAACCGTTTGCCGGATCACTTTCATATTTTAGTATGTTGTTGCTTATGACCCGAAGGTTTTGCATCACCTTGACCCAAGGTCATGTGACCAAGGTCAAGGTCACTTACTGCATGTTTAAAGAAATTATGAATACATTCCTGTCCGGGCTATATCTCTTGAACTGTTTCCCGGATCACTTTCATATTTTAGTATGTTTTTGCTTATGACCCAAAGATTTCACATCACCTTGACCCAAGGTCATGTGACCAAGGTCAAGGTCACTTAGTGCATTTTTAATGAAATTATGCATACATTCATGTCCAGGCTAGATCTCTTGAACCGTTTGCCGGATCACTTTCATATTTTAGTATGTTGTTGCTTATGACCCGAAGGTTTTGCATCACCTTGACCCAAGGTCATGTGACCAAGGTCAAGGTCATGTAGTACAATTTTAATGAAATTGTACATGCATTCCTGTTCGGGCTATATTTCTTGAACCGTTTGCACGATCGCTTTATATTTTAGTATGTTGTTGCTTATGACCCGAAGGTTTCACATCACGTTGACTCAAGATCATGTGACCAAGGTCAAGGTCAATTAGTATACATGTATTTTAAATGAAATTGTATTTGTTATGTGTATTATGTCCAGGCTTAATCTTTTGAACTGTAATAGGATCATTTGATATTTTAGTATGATGGTGCTGATGACCCAAAGGTTTCAAACCACCTTGATCCAAGGTCATATTACTAAGGTCAAGGTCAAATATTACATTTTTTAATGGTATTGTAAATACTATTGAGTCTGGACTATATCTGTGGAATCGTATACTGGATCGCTCTGATACTGGAAGGTTTCTTATCATCTTGACCCAAGGTCATGTGCCCAAGGTCAAGATCATTTAGTTCTTTTTAATGAAATTGTATGTACTAATCTTGTCTGGGCTATATCTGCTGAACCCTTCTTACAATTGTTTTCATATTTTAATACGTTGTTTCTCAGGACGTTTCTTATCACATTGTCCCAAGGTCACATGATTAAGGTCACTTCTTACTTTGGTAATGAAATTGTATATGCTAATCATGTCCAGGCTGAAATTGTTATGCTTATCATGTTTAGGCTTTATATTTTGAATTGTGTATCCAATCACTAATTCAGTTTTTTGTTGCGTATGATCCATACAATGTATTTTTCAGATCACCTATATCCAAGGTCATGTGACCAAAGTCAATTTCACTAAATATGAAATTGTATATGCTAATCATGTTTGGACTTTACCTCAAACAATACAATGAATCACTTTCATGTTTGAGTATGATGTTGCCCATGAATCAAAGGTTTCACATCATCTTGGCCCAAGGTCAAAGTAACTTAGAGGGAGGGGGGAGACATCTGTTTTTTTCTGAAAAACATTTGATTTAATTTGATTATCATATCCTAACACAACCAGAATGGATGAAGTACAAAACTTTCTGATTATCATATTTTGAATACATTCATACAATGTAAATGTACTTGCATGAAGAAATGTTTTAAATATCTATTTTTAGAACAGTTCGTACTACTGGGGATTTGCAGCATTCATTGCGTATTACATAAATCATCCTCTATACACAGTGCCAGGTAGGTGTTGTCAGGAAAAATCTCCATTTTCACGTGTAACAAATATTCTTAATAAGTGTCAGATGAAATACTCGTGTTTCTTTTTAGTTTTCTCTATATTAAGAATCACCTCCCTTATATTACCTTGAAGACATTTTCCTGAAAGCCCATATCCCACTAAACAGCATGTGAAGTTGGAACAATTTTTTTCCCTCTTGCCACCATATGGGATAGAGTTTGCCCATAGCGACGCGTAGCTAGGCATCATATGGGATCACTTTATCCCACATGCCCTCACGTGACTTTTGACATTGGCTGTATACATATTGTGACATCGTCATTATCCCATTCCCACGTCATGATTTTTACACCTAAAGCGACGAAAAACATCATTTTAATACTTCTAATTCTTCATAAACCGCTTAAGGCTAAGGACTACGGTTAGTTCTTATAGAATAAACTAATTTTCAGGGTGCAGAAAAGAATATTCCTTTATTGTTTAAATTTGATTAAGTTGATGATTTCATGATTTCCTTGAATTTCAAGAAAGGCCCCAAGAAATTGGAGAAAAACGATCAACCATATGTTTTTCATATGGGATGAGAAAATCCCACCCTTGGGGTCTGGTTTCTGGTCAGTGAACTTGGCAAGCCTCGTTCCCTGACCAGAATCCAGACCCCTCCAGTGGGATTTTCAATCCCACATGACAACAATATAGAATTATTGAGTTTTGATGAGGTCTACTCGTGACTATACAGACCTGGTCAGGTATTGGTTGACCGAGGCCGAAGGCTGAGGTTAACCAATGCCTGACCAGGTCTGTATAGTCACGAGTAGACCGAAATCAAAAGTCAATAACTGCTTTATTGAATTATCAGGATTTTATGAACATTTACATTGTAATGAAGTCAAAGATCTAACACTACAAAAATCAACGCACGCGCTGGTCCCGCATGCGCTAATCCCGAATAGACCGCTTTGGAGCGTTAGCGGTCAACTCACTCTGAGGTTCACTCTATCAAACAGCGTCTCCACCAATCAGAAATAAGCAAAATCGGCAATAATTCCTGATCAATGCAATGCACCCTGTCCCCTATTTTGGTACACATTTCCTCATCGATGCAATGAAAATCTTTAAAATTGTAACAGATATGTACAAATATGCATTTCCCTCTTCATAAACAAAATTTCAGATCATGTAGAATTGAAATAGTCTAAGATTTTTTAATGAATTTTTTTAATTTCTATACAGGAAAAGCTATTTTCAGCCTGAAAATGACCTTGACCTTTATGAATGACCTAAATTTACCTTTGTCCTGAAGGGGCTATTCTAATAAAGAATTTAGGGATATACATGTATGACGAAATTCTCATAAGCAGAATATATATAAACATTAGTTAGTTTAAACATATTTATTTTGTATTTACAACATACATATTACATGTACAGTGGAAATCTGTAAGGATATAAAAACATTGTATATACATTCACCTGACGTTATTTGTAACAACCCCCTCCCCCTCTTGATACACATTTTCTCATGAACACAATAAAAATTCTGTTATTTGTAGTAACAAATACGCAGTTTTCTATCATAATTCAAAATTTCGTACCTATTTGACAAAACACTGATTTTAATGAATTTACAAGTTTTTTTTATACATGAACATATGAATAGCCAATTTTAGCCTGAAAATGACATTAATCTTTGTGAATTACCTTAAGGTTAGGGTTGCAACTACAGGGAGATAATTCATTTTTCATATCACAAATATCTGAAACCGACATAAATGATAAATGGTATAATCTCAGTTCGTTACATTATTTCAGAAAAGAATAATATTCCTTGAAATTTTCATCTTATGGTGACATCTGATGTACATTGTATATTACAAATGATTCTAACCTTGTTTTATTTCACACACCTAGCTTATGGTAACATCTGATATACATTGTATACATAATGATTCTAACCTTGTTATATTTTAAACACAGCTTATGGTAACATCTGATATACATTGTATACATAATGATTCTAACTTTGTTATATTTTACACACACAGCTTATGGTGACATCTGATATACATTGTATACTTAAGAAATAACAACTAGCTAGCCGTGGTTTATTGTCCATTAATTCCACGAGTCGCATGAACCAATCAAATTATCAACGAGCCGCGAAGCGGCGAGGTGATAATTTGATTGGTTCATGTGACGAGTGGAATTACTGGACAATGAATCACGGCTAGCTAGTTGTTATTTCTATTCTAATATAGCACATGAATGGGCGGAGCTTAGCGTACTGGAAGTTTGTTGGAGATTTTACACCAGGCGAGTTCTATGGTACATATAGGGAGAAAATTTCAAGTCATATTAGAAATAATGGTTCTAACCTTGTTATATTTTACACACACGGCTTATGGTAACATCTGATATACATTGTATACATAATGATTCTAACCTTGTTATATTTTACACACACGGCTTATGGTAACATCTGATATACATTGTATATAACAAATGATTTTAACCATATTATATTTTACATACACAGCTTATGGTAACATCTGATATACATGTACATTGTATATTACCAATGATTCTAACCATGTTATATTTTACACACCTAGCTTATGGCGACATGTTACATTTTGCACACACAGCTTATGTTGACATCTAATCATGTTATATTTTACACACACAGCTTATGGTGACATCCAGATTTATGGAGGTCTTGCTGGATTCTTGGTGAGTACATGTATTTTAACCCCCCCCCCCCTCCCCCATGTAATGTCATTGTCATTGCTTTTTAAACATTTTGAAATTTTCCTTCAATGTTTATTATGATAGCATTCTAGACAATGTTGCAATTATTTTATTAGTGAAATTCAAATAGACCTTTTATCGGGTCATATTCTGAAGGACAACAAATATGTGTAGATAGATTGATATTACAGATGTGTATTTTCTTCTATTATTTACTTTCAGTTTGGAGAACTAGGTAACTTTTCCATCCACATGGCACTCAGAAATCTAAGACCACCAGGTAATACATGTATAGCATATCTCATTTTATTAAGAAATTTCTTTCAAATTTATTAATATTTTCCTTGCATTTTTTAGAATCAATGGATCCTATGAAAATTAATATTGAAATAATTCTAAATAAATGCACAAAGATTAACCATGAAGACAATGTTGTCTTGTGTCATTTATTATGTATCATTTACATCTAGGTACAAAGGAGAGGCGTATTCCGGTTCCGACCAGCGACCCAATGACAAGTTTATTTAGTCTGGTATCCTGTCCTAACTACACGTACGAGGCGATATCGTGGATCAGCTTCAGCATCATGACTCAGTGTTTACCAGGTGTGTATTATTGTTTTTCCAAGATTTTTATTTTATAATATACCAAACAAATTACTCTGATTCTTTCAAGGGAACCGTTCTTCTTTAGTTTTTGTGTCTGTCGATTCATCAATAAGTCTGTCTGTCACAATTTTTCCAAGCTTTAAGACCATATATGTGTACAATCTTTTTTAGGTAAGCTGAGTGTTACGTTATTCTTGTATACTAAATCTGTTAGAGGAGCCATGGTCTTTGTTATCTTAATTTTCAAGCTTTATATGTTACTTTAATGTGTTTATTTTTGTGTTTTCAGCTGCTCTGTTCACCACGTGTGGATTTTATCAAATGGCCGTATGGGCTCTAGGTAAACACAGAAATTACAAAAAGGAGTTCAAGGATTACCCAAGGAAAAGGAAGAGCATTATACCTTTCTTACTGTAAACACTTTGTACTAATGTATGACTTTTGAGAAATCCATGTCAGTATGAATTTATCAATCAATTTTTTTTACCACAGACCTTTTATTGATTACTAATACTTTATAACATCAGATGTTGTTTTCTTTTTATCCATTGTTTACACACAGGGAGTATTTTATAACTTTTCACAGTCAATGAAAGAGGATGATTTATTACATCTGAGGTAAACTAAAGTATTTGTCAATATTAGATGTGAATGACAAAAGTATGGAAGAGAATATAAGAATAAATTGTTAAATTATGAATGTTTGAATGTGATTAAATGACACATATAAACAGATTTGAGTGTTCATTGTTATATTATTATCTTCAATTCTGAGTTGTTGTGCTTATGGGGAAGCATACACCAGGTCTTATTCACCAAAGAACTACATGTAGTTCTACATACATCCAAGACAGATAGTTTAATATTGATATCATTAATACTGGATGACTGTTTAGTAAAGATAAACCTTTCCTTTGCTGATGGCATATAATCCTCATTTTTGAAATGATATAACCTCATAAGAAACATTGTAAAATTAGAAGATGTTTGTACTTTAAGTTTCTTCAGTTGGTTTTCCATGTTCACAAAGTGTTGTATAAAATCCCAATTGTTACTTTTCAAAGGACCTGTAACGTTAAGAGCCGTAATCTGCCCAATTTTTACTTGTGATACCAGCTCAACCAGTATTATTTAAAATGTGTCCTGCACGTGAAAGTATTTCGTTACAAGTATCTTTAATAAAATATAGTAGTTTTATTGACATAATTATGAGAGATGACCTACGGTATATTTTTATGTAGAAGTGAGGTTTGGGGTCTATTTTATGATAAAATTTTCTAACGATCGGTCGCTTTTGTTGATCAAAATGTCAAAATGAACTATAATGAGAAGATTCATTAAGAAATATCGTGCTAAAACATGATTTTCTCCAAATATTGTATTCCGGATTTATCAGACCGTAAACACGTGGCCAGAGATATATAATGGAACACTCACTCTCACTTTGTTGTACAATAAACAACACCGCCATTATAAAAATTGTTTGAATCAGCTTTTTTAGTATATAAAATCATATTTCTTTTACATTTACCTTAATTACATTTTCTAGATATTTTGTGAATGTTACCGAGGAAGTTTTGAGCATTTTTCCAAGATTGACTGGTACTTCAGTGGTAAATGCTAATTGTTAACTTTTATTGCAAGGGGTTGTTGAATTATCAATGCCCAAAATTAAAATAAAGGAGTTTGTTAGTGAAAAAGTAAACAACAACGAATATTTTTTGTTGAAAATTGATTAATTCGAAACTATTGATAAAGAAATTAATTATTTACCGAAAGCGAATCAAATGCCAATTACTAATTCTCTGTTAATTTCACATCTTTCCTTCACCCCTACCCGCCCAATCGCATTTTCGTAAATTGACTAATGTTCCCCCCTTTGGAACACAACTCCGCTTTTACAGAAAATTTGTATTATGAAAATACATCTTAGGTAGAAGTGGTGTTGTGTTCCGGGGGGGGGGGGGGACGATATTTTATGAAAACTTTTCCAATTTGCATTGATTTCTATACAAAATAAGTATATTTTTACTCAAATATCTCTCTCTGAATGCAATTTTATGAAAAATTTTCTTCAGATTTTTAAGGGGGTTTACCTTTTCAAGCATTTTACCAACTTGATTAAAGAAATGAAGTACTTTAAAATTTCATTAATTTTGGGCAGATTTAACGCCTTATCATTACAGGTCCTTTAACTTCTCCAAAACTATCGCACCGTTTCTGATGATAGTATGTAGGAAATGCCAATAACATAAGGTCAAATGGTATGTGATGACCTTCAATTGAGGTCTGACAAAGTCGCAGTTCACAGCGCTGATTCAATGGTGTACATGTATTGACCATAGCTATTTCATGAGATAATGGATAAAAATCCACATATATTTTGTTATGGAACATGAAGCTGTTCCCTGGCCATAAAGAAAGATGATATCTCCAAGGTCATAGTGAATCAGGAAGGCTGAAATTTTTCTAACAGTTCTACCAAATTGAAGTTTTTCTAACAGTTCTACCGAATTCTACCGAAACAGTTCTACCGAATTGAAGCGACGGGTGTTGCATGCAAGCAGGAGATGCTTACTCTTCCTGGGCACCTGGTCTCACTCTCATATCGGGAGTTCGCTTCTTTTCATATGGTGGAGGTTTTTGTTTTTGTTTGCTTTGGTTCCTGTTTTATCCTGATTTTGTATGCCTTCGGTTTCTGATTTTCTGAATTATCGATTTTGTACTGTAGACAGGGATATGGTCATTATCCATATTTGTCATTTTGGTGTCTTCCCGAAATGCCCACATTTTAAATGAAAAATATTATGATCGCTGAGCGATACAAGTCCCCTACCGGCGGCATATATTAATGTCCTGCAACTCTTCCTATGAATTACTCTTCAATTAAACATGAGTTTTAATTAAATTTACTGTCTGTGCATCTCAGTTATGAGGTTTTATCTGCATTATCGATTCGAAAAAGAGGTCAAGCGTGACGAAAGTTGAAATTGCTCTGTAACTATCCAAGACTAAGCTGAGTATCAAATTTCACCTGAACATCTCTTGCAGGAAAAAGTCTGGAAAACTGACACACTGAATTTTCTGAGTCATCAAGGGCATAACTCCTCCAAGAATAGGTCAAGCGTGATGAAAGTCAAAGTTGCTCTGTAACTATCCAAGACCTAGTTCAAGGGGTGTTCACCTAGAAAAACAGATGCCGTCCATACAGATTTCATAGGCAAACTAGGTTCAGCAGCTTGAACTATCCAAGACCAAGCTGTGTATCAAATTTCACCTGAATATCTCTATTTGTTGCAGAAAATAGTCCGGAAAACTGACAAAAACTGAATTTTCCAAGTCATCAAGTGGCATAACTCCCCGAAAAATAGGTCAAGCGTGACAAAAGACGAACTTGCCCTGTAACTATCCAAGACTAAGCTGTGTATCAAATTTCGCCTGAATACATCTATTTGTTGCAGGAAAAAGTCCAGAAAACTGACCAAAACTGAATTTTCCAAGCGATAAAGGGGCATAACTCCTCGAAAAATAGGTCAAGGGTGACGAAAGTTAAATTTGCTCTGTAACTATCCAAGACCAAGCTGACAGCCTGTGTATCAAATTTCATCTGAATATCTCCATCCGTTGCAGAAAAAAGTCCGGAAAATGACAAAAACTGAATTTTCCAAGTCATTAAGGGGCATAACTCCTCGAAAAAATAGGTCAAGGGTGACGAAAGTCAAACTTGCTCTGTAACTATCCAAGACCAAGCTGTGTATCAAATTTAATCTGAATATCTCCATCCGTTGCAGAAAAAAGTCCGGAAAACTGACAAAAACTGAATTTTCCAAGTCATCAATTAAGGGGCATTACTCCTCGAAAAATAGGTCTAGCGTGACGAAAGTCGAACTTGGTCTGTAACTATCCAAGACCAAGCTGTGTATCAAATTTCATCTCGATATCTCCATCCGTTGCAGAAAAAAAGTCTGGAAAACTGATATTCGGACAGACGGACAAACAGACCGAGAGGAAACTAAGAGTCCCCTTCGGCGTTGCCGGTAGGGGACTAAATATGTTCCCGGTTGGCGGAATGCCCACATGCCAAAGACAATGGGTGTTGTTTTAATCAATTGAGAAGGTCCCATTACCGTATGTGATCACATAAATCAGGTAAAAAGTCATATTTTAACTGCATTAAGATTGTCAAATATCAACAGTTTTTTTCTGTCGTATTGATGTTTTTTAATGAATTTGATAAAAACATTGAAAAATTTTGTCTGTATAATATGATTGCATAAACCCTCGACCATGGTACATATACCAATATTTACGACTAAGCGAGATCTATTCAATGTTATACTGAAATTTTATATTCACATTTGCATGACAAAGTTATCAAAATCGCGTTTAATCCAGTTTCCTAAGTGAGCCGCGCGGACAGTGTAGATATACTTCATGGAACTGACGTCATGGTCAGCACGAGTAGAAATGAGATTTACCGCGAGTAGAAATGAGATTTATCCCTCACCCTCCCCGCCCCCTTTCTAGTTGGACCACCCCAAGGGATGACACTTGCTATGTAATAGCTATATATCTCTTTTGTACACGATCGTGACTTCAACTTCCAATGATCTGTATTCGACCGGTGCAACTTTTAGGATGAAGCGATTAAGCTTTCTTTTATTCATTCATCTTGAGATGACAAAACCAAAAATCGTATCAATCAGCCTGTAGGAAGGAAAAAAGAGAAAGCCACGATCGTGTAGAAAGAGATCGTCTATGGAACGCTAAATTAACAGAAACTCAAATAATAAGAGAGCTTTTCAATTAAGTAAAGAGCTCTTTAAAAGAATAAGAGAGCTCTTTAATTCTATTATTGCGCTTTTTAATTCATTTATTGCGCTCATAAATACAATTAGAGAGCTCTTAATACTTTTAATGAGCGCAATAAATGTATGAATTAAAGAGCTCTTTAAAAGAATTAAAGAGCTCTTCAATCAATTACTCAGCTCTACAAAGGAATTGAAGAGCTCTGTAAAAGTAATGAAGTGCTTTCTAATTACAATAATCGGCAATGTATGAATTAAAGAGCTCTATGATTGAATCAGAGAGCTCTTCAATTCTTTTATAGAGGTCCGCTATGATTAATTGAAGAGCTCTTCAAGGGCGGATTTAGGGGGGCTCGGGAAAACCCCCCCGGTTTCCTAATTTTTTTTTTTTTTTTTTTTGGTAACATTAGCACTCGGAAAAAACCTGCAAACTGAGTAATAAAAAAATTGCTTAATGTCCACCAGAATTCACTATTTTGAAACAAAATTTACAAAAATTTTCTGATACATTCTATCGCATATCGGTTCGATACCGTATCAATTGGCGTATTTGTGGATTCGTACAGGCAATCGCGAAGTTTTTGTTATGTACGTCGCAGAGGGGGGTTTCTGTTTATTTTATTCCCGAAAATTAACATTAACAAATACTATAATATGAACATGTTCAAATAATTTGCAAAACATGTACATGTGTCAAACAATCAATGTAAATGGTACGGGGATCGAAAACTACACGTTTCTGTCCTCAAATACCCGGTTTGAGTATTTTTGTCATCTACAAATTTTGTTAAGCTCGAATATGCTCCGAGGCTTATAATTAAGCATTCAATTTTTCAAAGCCAAAACCCAATGTTACTCAACATTTTTTACTCGATATCGTACCAATATTCTAAGTACATGTTACAGCAAGGACAAATCAACAAGCCAGGGGCGAAGCCAGGCGTACATTTGTACGCAAAAACGTCCACATCGTCTCGCGAAAAAAAAGGAGAGCGCCTCCCCCAGTTGCCAAAACGAAGGGGGAGGGTCTTTTGAAATAGTATTTAAAGCAAACTACTGTTCAGAAATAGATCAAAGACACTCCAGAAACCACCGATTTGAATGCATTAACTCAATACAACCCCCCCCCCCCCCCCGAGATTTTCGGAGGTAGGGTCCAGCTTTGGCCCATTTCTAACTGAAATGGGTTTAAAATGCATGAAAGGGCTTTGAAACCTAAAATTTCGCTCGCTTCGCTCGCCATTTACAAATACAAAACTATTTTTTTCTGCAAAATTCCTTAATTATTATCAATTGTTCATACTAAGTAATTTTATATAATTGTCTTGGGTCTCAGGGACTCATATTTTGAACAGTCCCTTACTTCATAGGATGTAACCTCCTTCTTCTTTTTCAAGGTTTTGTCATTTTAAGATGTCTGATTATTTGGAAAATGACACATCTCTTATCTATTTATTCTCATGAAATTCGCTCCGCTCGCCGATATAAGGAGTAAAATATTCAATGTTATAAATAATCATCTCGATCGAATCAAGACAAATTAATATTTCATACCTAAAAAAATTTCTGGCTCGCTACGCTCGCCAATTCTTCATACAAATAAACGTGAAAGGAAAGCTAACAAAATTGCCCTCTCAACATCATGTGCACCGATATATGTGTACCTACATGATAGGTAGACTTCCTTAAATTTTGGACCCCCTCTGACCAAAAATGCTGTATCCGCGCATGATACAACGATCGCTAACAAAGTGCGAGCGGTCGATTGGAAAGACTTTATGTGGACGTACATGTACATATATAAGTATTTAGGGAATGTCATGTTCACATCTCAAGTTTTCTTCGTCTTAGATACGGTTCATCGTCTGCTGACATAGAATCATATGCGTTATCCCATCTAAATTCAGCTCAAATACGCTCCAGAGGTCAGCAATTTGCTTCATTTTTTTTCAAAATTTTCACGGGGGACCCCCTTCAAGAGGATGGGTAACATATTTCCATACTGTCCCCACTTTACCCTTCGGGCCTCGCAAGTCATCCCCCCAAAAAGAGTCTGTGTCCCCGGACAGCTGAAGATTTTGGTCCAACCCTTCTTTAAAGACGTCCACATCGAAAACAACATGGCTACGACCCTGCCAGCAGTAAAGGAGAAATTATTTTATTTAGAAATCTTTATTAACCACATAAATTGAGTGGAAAAATGGTCTGAATATTCGAGAAGATAAGGAGAAAATGTGCTCCAGAATGCACCATTTTATTCCATTTTTTCAAAAATTTTCCGGGGGAGGCCCTCCGGACCCCCACCTACAGGAGGGGGCAACCCCCTCCCGTACCTTCCCCCGCTCGGCACTTCGTGCCTCGAATCGACCCTTTGGGTCGATACAAAACCCCCCCGCTTGCCACTCTGGATCCGCCACTGCTCTTTAATTATTTAAAGAGCTCTTTAATAAATCGAAGAGCTTTCTAATTATTTGAATGAGTCGGACTTGAATGATTTGGTCGTGGCGCGGTTCATAACGTGTGGATGTGAGCTAGAGCAGAATTAGCTAACCCATCTATATAGGCGCTCGTTGCAAAGATAATTTTTTAGGGAGAAAGAAGAATCCTTTCACTATGATGTGAACATAGAAACAGCTGACCGGGAAACCACCGTAGGTTAAAGCACAGGCAGAAAAAATATCTTTGCAACGAGCGTCTATGATCTAACCTCGCTACGAGATATAAAAAAGAGAACCGGAATCAATATTTAGGGTTTTGACTTCGTCCTCATAGATGGCTTTGCCATGAGTTCATATTTTATTCGAAATTTTTAAAATATAAAGAAAATGAGAGTTTGTGCGCGAAACGTATGAAGGTCGAAGCGTCTCGTAAAGACAAAAGCGCCATCGCGTGGGACGAAGCGATTTTTCCGTAAGTTTTGTGCAAGATTTTACAAACAAAAGAAGTTACATTTTGTAGAAAAACAGTAATATAAGCTTTAAATAAAGTGCAATTGTTGTTAGTTAAGTATGTGACTTTTTATAACAGTGCAATTAAACAGTGAGCTCCCGAGTTTACTCTGATGATGAGATTTGGGCATGGGCCGTTGTATTATGCTGCCGTTGACGGTTGCCAGTCATTTCGGCCCTTTTCCAGTTCGGCCCCCAGTCATATCGGCCTTTTTACCTTTCGGCCTTTTTCCATTTCGGCCCTCAATTTATAATGAAAAAACATAATGCTGAAACATATCGGCCCCTTTTTCGGCCTTTTGCCGTTTCGGCCCATTTATAACCAGGGAAAACCTAGCTTGCTTGACAACTATGACTTTTATTTTTATTACAAATTTTCTATGAAACAATTTGATAAAAAAATCTATGATTTCTTGATAAAGGCCGAGTGGCAGACAATTTTGTGAATATTGAGTGATAATTGTTATTTATTATTTCTATGAAACAATCGGCAAAAAAAAAATAGAAAATCGATTTTTTTAAAGATTTTTATTACAAAATTCAAATTAAAATTCTTTATTGGCTTTAACACATTGTTCACAATGTATTTTTTTCTGGGTTGCCAAAAATTTGGGTCGGCAACTACATGAAAATAAATGGCCTTACCTAGAGCAGACGATTACCGGGTCCTCTGTTTTAGAAAATAAGAAAATTGTATGTCATACTATTTGTTCCTAAGAAATTAAGCAATAATTTTCAATCACAATTTCTTCAACCCGGACGATGCAAGCTTGGATTTTTCAGTAGGTGGTGGAGGCAAGAGGCTGGAATTCACCCCCTCAATTTTTCCCTTGTATTAAGTTTTTATTGTATCAAGTATTTATTCTCAATTTCTCACTATTAGGCCGAATGGTCTAGGGCCGAAAGGTAGGAATTATTTCCCTGCATTATTATGGAGGCCCGAAACAAAGGCCGAATGGTCTAGGGCCGAACGGTAAAAAGGCCGATATGACTGGGGGCCGAACTGGAAAAGGGCCGAAATGACTGGTAACCCCGTTGACTGATGCCCCTACCTGAATCCCATGTCAGCAATCCATAAGTTAATTCAGGGAGTAGGACCCGATCGACCCACACAATTGTGACATAGTAGTTACTTCTCTGTTGCATCTGTAAGTGATGCAACGGAGAAGTGATGTTTTGCTGTGTCTTCTCCGTTACAGCTACTGTCCTGTTCACTAAATCCAGAGCACCTTGTTTAGGCGATTTATTCTGTGGTCAGAAGAATTTTGCTATAAAGGAGCTGTTAAGATAAGGCGTAAAATCTGCCCTGAAAAGTCGAAATTTCAAAATGCAAAAAATGAAAAAAAATTTCAGTAAAAATACGAAGTAACTTAGCCCAGATATGAATCTTCTGTCATGTTGGATAAATTATTCAAAATATTACCGATTTTTGGGTCAAAACAAGCATTTTTCCAATAGAAATCAATGGAAAACGGAAAGTTTTTCTACAACATTGTTCCCCCCCTCGGTTCAGAATGCCATTTTCACCAAAGGTGTATATCAATAAAAGACATTTTCTGACAAAGTGGGGTTCTGAACCGAGGGGGGGAACAATGTCCTACAGGCGAAAAATGAAAAAAGGGGGAATGGGTGGATATTTTAGAATCGGTCTTTAGACCGGTAAAATCAATTAAAATTGCCATTTTTTCCTTTAGTATCATGTAAAAATATATTCAGAGTCTGTTCCGATCAAATATTTAACCGATAAAGTTGTCTATTTCTACACTGTGCATATTTCGCGCCAGAAAGCTACATTTGTGACTGATAAATACGAAATATAACCGTTTTTCAGTTTCCGGATTGAGGATTTTGCCGATTATATTGATATAATAACCTCAAGGTTAATTCTAGTTATCCAGTTTTGATATTAAGAGGTACAGAAGTATAATTTAAATCAAATTTGTGAAAAATAATGCATTTTTTGTCAATTTTCGCTCGATATTTGACGTTTTCTCTCATCAGTACCCCCTACCTCTTCAACTCGTAATTATAACATCTTTCACCCAATCTATTTAAATACAATTCCTACTTGGAATCTTCTAATACTTTATTGTTTAAACCCGGCCACTTATTTTCCTGAAATAGAAGGACTGCGCACGAGAAATAATCGAGTGATTTCAGGGCTAAATCAAGCCCTTATCTTAACAGCTCCTTATTGTTTCCGAGTATTGACCTCCTTTAGTCGTAACTGGAAATTAACTTTAACTTACCCTATCAGCTGCCCTCAAACCGCAATATGAAAAATAAAATGTCTACGGGAAATTCCCATGTAAAATTTCAAGCTGCCGCCATATTGCTCTCCATGTCAACAATAGTAAACAGTGACGTCAAAGCTCCTGACGTCACACATTTTCAGCGATTTTTCTATAGAAAATCCCCGTAGACTTTTTATTTTCCGTCCTATTTCTAACTTAATTGACGTACAGCCAAAAAAATGCTATTTTCTGTTACGACTAAAGGAGTACTATAAAATTGATATCTTTTTGGAAGATGACAGTATCATATTTTAGAGAAAACCGGGAAAACAGGGTGCTCTGGATTTAGTGAACAGGACAGCAGTTTACTGGTCAGAACAGTTTCCAGACAGTCACACTTTTTCGGGTACTTAAAAGGAACTTACTTAAAAGGAACTTATTTTAAAAATTGTGTAACAATTTTGTAGTTTTTTAAATGGAGAATTCAAATCATGAATCATATGAACAAAATTTTATCAAAGTACTTTTTCACTCCTTTCTGTCCTGTTTAATATCGCACATCAGGGGAAGACGCTGATAACCATACTTTTTTCATCCAAGTGATTTGCAGGGATCACCCTAGCCCTACAGAGTAATGAGATAAAAATCTCATTTGGGATAAAACAATGAGATTTTCTCGATTTCAACGAGATTTTGAATGTACATGTATTTGTTTGAAAAAATAGTGAAAAAATGAAACTTCGGTATCTCTTAATTTCCGTGAACATCTGACAACACATTATTTGAATATGAGAATGGCCCTGGACTTTTTCTTTTTCCCTTGTTTGAATGACATAAATGAGGTTAAATAAAATTTAAAATTCTTTCATTGTCTCTCAGACACCGCCGTATGCTATAAGCAGACGTCTTTCACAACTTCAGAAAAACAATATCCACCATGTCTCATTGCCACTCGCTGGTTAGATATGAAGTATCTATCCATCTAAATTCTAATGGAAATTACAGTGTCTTGTGAATGTCTTTTTAGAAATCATCGGTTCCAATGGTACACATTAATAGTATTTCAGCGCTGTTACAAGTCATTTTACGGTAACGTCAAATCTGCGAGTATAGGGTGTGCTGTAGAATGTTCACGTCAAGACTTTATTAACGCATTGTAAATATTTTGAAGAATTGTATAGCTACTTGTAAACTGTGTTTTAAGTCCTTGAAGATACTTACTTTATTGGCTTAGTACTGGCCACGTTTCAACGACAAATACATGTAAAAAGCGGTCTACTCGCGTGCGCAATAAAACTTTTGATGAAATGTGTTTGTATAGTATATACTTTTCTTTTCCAGTCTTTTTTCTTATACAAAAAATATCAAGACTGCATTGTAATATTTCATACTCTATTGCTATTACAATGACAAAAGAGCATGTACCGCTGACAACCGCTAGAGAAACGGAAAGCTAAATCCTTACATCGACAGATAAAAAAATACCTGTGTGCAAAGATCAATACGACAGTCACACATGGGAATTTCAGGGAATATATTGGGTACATGTATATACAAGGTGTAAATCAACAATACCTGCCGAGTTCATAAATACATATGTGATGCCGCTCGCGGAATTCGAAAAATCAGCTGAAAATTTGAAGATTTAAGATGAATCTCCTGTTCTGTCGCATTATATTAACTTAAGTGCGATTTATTCAAAGGAGGTATGCTATCTTTTAGCGCGACAACGCAGTAAAAATGCGATATTTGAGTAAAAAATGCGAGAATATCGCAAAATCGCGGCCTAGGGTGATCCCTGGATTTGAGAAGTTTAGGTTCTATTTCCAGTAGGGCTGTCACGGTTCAGCCTTTAGTTGGTTCGATTCGGTTCAGGAAAATGAACCGCGGTTCTCATTTTTTGGTTCGGTTTGAGTTTGTGTTGTTTAATTCCATAAAAGAGTAAAATAATGGTAAGAAAAACAAATCAACTAATAATTCTTTTTTTCATTTTTCTGCTTTGAAAAGCATTTTTATTGGAGATTTTTATCAACATTCAACAAAATAACCAAACTAGAACACTTAGAAGACTTCTTAGACTCCACATGTCAAACAAACAGATGCATGTTTACAATCAAGTTTCAAGTTTTTATCTCATTCGGGTGATGGGTCCTACGACTCCTTGCGGATTACCAACGTAGATGTAGATGGAATCAAGAAGTCAAACAACCCATTTCATTGGGTAAAATACCACAAATTAAGTACCCAATCACAGTCTGTCACTGTGTATCATACCAAATTGATAAACTACTGTTTACCAGATATAACAAAAAAAAATGAACCAAATCGAAATTTGTAAAGTACGATCTGAATCTAACCAACCAAGCTTGAATTGTGGTTAACTGAATTTTCGGTTAACCGTGACAGCCCTAATTTCCAGATTATTTTTACACCAAGAGATGACAATCATCAAGAATGTTGTTTGTGTATAGAGGGGGGGGGGGGGGGGGAGAGGGGGATGCTCAATATCAGACAAAAATAGCTTTTAGATAAAATCTTTCGTAATATGCATGAATATCTCTTTTTTGTTGTTTGTAATTTATTTCCAAATTTAGGTTGAAATGTTGCAAAATTCCCAATTTCATTGGCCACAGCCCCTGCCATCAGGGGCTAGAAAAAACCCTGCAATTTCATTTGAAATTTTGCATGATAAAGTTGTCAAATTCGTGTGTATCCAGTTCTTTAAGTGAACTATGTAGACATTAGTAATGTAGATAGTGTCTTTTGCCATCTGTGCAACATGAATGAATTTTTATCAGATAAACTGTGTTGAAGCCTTTCAACATCTGTAAACAATTGAGGTTGATAAAAGTAGTCTGTGTGCATTACTTCGCAATGAGTCAAGATTTTTTAGATGGACATTGACGGCACACAACACTCAAGCCATCTTAATTTGCTCATATAGTTATCTTCTTTTTAACAGGTTGAAGACATAGTTATTTATGTAAGCAATGGCAGACAGTGATGATGAATATGATCGACGCAATCGGCGTGACAAGTTTAGGAGGGAAAGAAATGACTATGAGGGAAGAAGGGAAGAAAGAAGGGGTAGAGATCCAAGGGACAATTGGGAAAGAGACAGGTATAGTATGAATTATATAGTATTAAAAAAAATTGTGATGAGAGATTGATTCATGATACTTATTTATGGTATAGGGAAGATGGACGAGTCTGAAAAAACAGTAGTAGGTGAAACTTAAATTTTGGTACAATTTCTCTACTTGTGTGATTTTGCTTAAAGGAAATAATAAATGATCAGTCGGCTCTTTCTCAGTTTCTGTGAACTTTGAAATCATTCTTACTAGGGATGCTGTGGTTATGCACTCAGAATATCATCATTTATATATTTGATTTTCTGTATGCTATAGCGTACAAACTCTAAAACTCTTGATTCTCTCTTACAAATATCCAGTCAATTGGAAATTGTTTTGTTATAAGAAAGTAGTAAACATGTATTTGAGTTATTGTTTGTTATGTAAAAGCTGCTCACTCAAATGCTATACAATATAGGTCATCTGGGAGAGCGCGGGAGAACTGGAGCAGTCGTAGTCGTGAGCGGCATGATCCATACAGGGAGTATGACCCTCGGAGGAGGGAGAGGTATAGCCCAGGAAGGAGAGACATGAGCCCCCCTCACTCTAAACGTATGAGGAGGGACTGGTGAGTCTACATACATGTATATTGCTAATCTAAATACAAAGTCATAGTTCTGAAATAGATTGATAGTATATTATGCCCTTTCCAAGGCATTCATTCAATCTAACACCTCAGTATGTGACTATGTCGTTGTCTATAAACCATTTTGTTTATTTAATTTTAAAGGGATGAAGGTGGTTACCCCCCTTACAATGAGATGGGAGGAGGAGGATACGGGGGTCCTATGCCCCCACCTAACTGGCCCCCAGGTGGTCCTGAGATGAGAGGAGGTGGTCCATCCCAAGGAGACTTTGGTCAGGATCAGGGCAGGTGAGAAAAATGTATTTACAGTGATGATTCGTTAGTCCGGAAAATTCGTTACTCCGGACAATTTCTCAGGGAACAAACGTGCATAGTGCAAAAATGATCCGATAATCCGGAAATCCGCGTTCCGGATCCGGACGGTAGTTTTCGGGAACGGACTTGCGGATCATATTTTATTTAGTCCCGTTAGTCCGGACGATATAAACAACTACATGTGTTTTTATAACAATTAATTTCTACCTGGATAAATCTACACGGACATGTTTTCATAACAATTAATTTTTACCTGGAGAAATTCACCTGTAAACTGGCTTGGAGTACTTACATGGTTATCAAATCTATGTATTAAAAGACTTAATCGTTTCTTGGGTCACTTTCTTTATTCTTATCGTGACATTTTCAGCTTGTATTGTTCAATCATTATTTTGAACAGATGCATGCCCTAAATTATGTCAAATTAAAATTGATAATTCTAATTTTAATGTTTGTATCACAATGAAGATGAAACTGAACTGAATGTTAGACTTAGCTTTGATATTGAAAGTTTTTTAAATCAAAAACAGCCGTCAACCGCTCTTGAGAGACGACGATTTCCGTATTTTTCAGGAAGAAAAATGTTTAGTTTCGGTATGTATTGGTAAGTATCGGCGCCCGTGGATTCTCGATCTTTAGATAAAATTTTCTTCTTATTTAAATGTTGAAGTAAAGTTTTATCCCCCCCATAAAAACCAATTGAGCGTAATAAAACAGAGGCCTCCCTTCACTTTCACTCTCAAATTCCCGGCACCCGAACCCCCTTTCCCTTTCCTAGCGCTCATGTTTCAAAGACATTTATCTAGAGATATAGTAATTCATTATTTTCAAGAAATAATCATTTAATCAAATTATCTGTGATGAGAAAATATTTCTTTACAAGACAATTTCACCGTACAAACTTACTCTCAAAAAAGGCCGACCCTCCCCTTATCCTTCGGAATTTCGCGCTCAATTTATGACGTTTTAACATGATTCAGTAATCATCAAACAAAAATCTAGGTCAAGATCATATTTGGGTCCGATCAAACAAACTTTGACAGAGTTATGCCCCTTGCATTTCGAAAAATACCAAAAATTTCAGGGTTTCCGTTCAATATCTCATGAATGGAGTTACATATTGAAATGAAATTTTGTATACAGACACATCAAATGAAAATCCAGGTCAAGTTCGTATTAAGGTCCGATCGAAAAAAATTGGACAGAGTTATGCCCCTTGCACTTCGAAAAATACCAAAATTTCAGGGTTTCCGTTCAATATCTCTTGAGTGGAGTTACATATTGAAATGAAATTTTGTATACAGACACATCAAATGAAAATCTAGGTCAGGTGTATATTTGGGTCCGATCAACAAAAATTCAACAGAGTTATGCCCCTTGCACTTCGAAAAAAACCAAAATTTCAGGGTTTCCGTTCAATATCTCTTGAGTGGAGTTACATATTGAAATGAAATTTTGTATACGGATACATCAAATGACAATCTAGGGCAAGTTCTTATTTGGGTCCAATCAACAAAATTTTGACAGAGAAATGCCCCTTGCACTTCGAAAAATACCAAAATTTCAGGGTTTCCGTTCAATATCTCTTGAGTGGAGTTACATATAGAAATGAAATTTTGTATACAGACACATCAAATGAAAATCTAGGTCAAGTTCATATTTAGGTCCGATAAAAAAAATTTGGACAGAGTTTTGCCCCTTGCACTTTGAAAAATACTAAAACTTCAGGGTTTCCGTTCAATATCTCTTGAGTGGAGTTACATATTGAAATGAAATTTTGTATACAGACACATCAAATGAAAATCTACTAGGTCAAGTTCATATTTAGGTCCGATGAACAAAATTTGGACAGAGTTATGCCCCTTGCACTTTGAAAAATACCAAAGTTTCAGGGTTTCCGTTCACTATCTCTTGAGTGGAGTTACATAATGAAATGAAATTTTGTTTCCAGACACATCAAATAAAAATCTAGGTCAAGTTCATATTTGGGTTCAATCAAAAATTTTTATGCCCCCCTTTGAAGAAGAGGGGACATATTGCTTTGCCGCTGTCTGACTTTCTGTCTGTCGGTCCGTCGGTCGGTCCATGACATCATTTTCCGTTCAATACCTCTGGAGTGGATTCACATATTGAAATGGAATTTTGTGTACAGACACATCAAATGAAAATCTAGGTCAAATTCATATTTTGGTCCAATGAAAAAAAAAATTGACAAAGTTTAGCCCCTTGCTTTTCGAAAAGTACCAAAATTTCAAGATTTTCGTTCAATATCTCTGGAGTGTATTCACATACTGGAATGAATCTTGTGTACAGACACATAAAATGAAAATCTAGGTCAAGTTTATATTTGGGTCCGATCAAAAAAAATTTGACAGAGTTATGCCCCTTGCACTTCGAATCAGATTAAAAAAAAATTGACAGAGTTATGCCCCTTGAATATTGGTTGGAAAATTTACCAACATTCAGTTCAGTATTAGGTTCGTTGGATATGATTATTTAATAGAATACTATTAATTACCTTGTAGAAGTTTATTAGAAGAAGAGCTTAAACAAAGCATAAATGCTGTACATACAGGTCCTCCTGACAGTTATACTTCTTTGACTTTTTTCATTACACTGTTACTTTATACCCCCATAGGTTGTATCAATGCAAGTATAAAGTTGTGACGGACTTTAATTACAGAAGGGATAGGGGGGCATTAATGTTTTACAAACATGACTTTTAACTTGTTCATTTACATTTTACTAAATTGACTTCTCTTATGACAGGGATTCAGATTTCCCGACCCAACCGGCAATGTTGACATTCAAGCAGTTTCTGGGTCAACAGGAAGACAATATCAGCGATCAAGATGCAATTAAAAAATATAACGAGTATAAGGAAGAATTTAAACGTCAACAGATCAATGAGTTTTTCCTAGCACACAAGGAAGAGGAATGGTAAGCTCAAAGTTTCATGTTGTTTAAATTTCTGTGTTGTCTATAGAACTGGAAATGTAGATGTAGTGCTTTTGTTTAAATAGATTAAAAGAAAATTCAACAAAAAGTTTTAATTGAAATTAGAAAAGAAAAGGAAAAATTGTGGTTTGATTGTGAAATATTTATTTTGTCTATATGTATAAAGGCATTAATGTCTATCTCTTGACATCGAAGAAAATTATAAATGATGATTGAAAGAAAAAAGAATAAGATTCTCACCTTTATCTTTATCACATATATACATATATATTGATATCATATTTCTCAGATTTATATGGATAGACATTGATGCCTCTAAACTAATTGGGATTTTTCCTCCTAAGGACAGAAGAAGAGGAGATTTTACTTATAATGTATATATATCGGTCATCAGCATGGAAATGAACGGAATCATCAACAAGCTCGCGCTGGATTGAGATCTTATAAGCTTATTCGATAGTCACACTGCGCACAATGCAGTGTTAATTTGCATTTTCAAGTGTTAGGGTTAGGTGATAGGTCATAATAAAGGCAATCGTGTGTCATGATGCAAAATGATATGCCTGAACGATAAACTTTGGACTATAACATGGGTACACAAGGTAATATGAACTAAAAAATTGAAGTTTCTTTCCTAAAACTTTAATTCATGTTTGTTTCTTTCTTCACTCTGTTCTAAACAGGCAGAATTTAAGATGATAGTCATTGAAGGTTGAATGAATTTTGTGTATTCTCAAATAAATATTGTTCAACATGTTAATAAAATATGACATTTTGAGTTACAATGATGTTAAAACGCACGACATGCTTAATGCGGGATGTTTACACATTCTGTGGAAGTATAAGATGATATCATTTATGGCTTGTATTGTAGGTTTAAGACCAAGTACCATCCAGAGGAGTGTAGTAAGAGACAAGAGGAGGTAACTGCAGCCCTCCAGAAACGTTGTAACGTTTTCTTAGGTCTGTTGGAATCCGACAGAATCGAGTATGTCAGCGTAGACTTTGAAAGAACAGAAGACCTTGTCAAGCTACTTGATGCAGGTATCAATTGATTGTCTTAATGAATGACAAGAACTGGTTTTATATCCATACATATCTTATTTACACATGCACATTTTTATGCCCCTGGAATCACAGATTCAGGGGCATATACATGTAGCTTTTGGCCTCTCCGTCTGTTTGTCTGTCTGTTTTTCCGAAAAAACTTTAACATTGGGCATAAATTTTGAATGGAAGGTGATAGAGCTTTCATATTTCACATGTGTATTCCTTTTGACAAGACCTTTCTATTGATTCCAAAGTTTTTGACCTCATGACCTTGACCTTTGACCCACTTTTCAAAAACTTTAACATTGGGCATAACTTTTGACTGGAAGGTGGTAGAGCTTTCATATTTCACAGGTGTGTTCCTTGTGACAAGACCTTTCCATTAATACCAAAAGTTTTGACCTCGTGACCTTGACATTTGACCTACCTTTCAAAAACTTTAATATCGAAATAACTTTTGAATGGTAAGTGACAAGGCTTTCATATTTCACAAAAGTTTTGACCTTGTCCCCTTGACCTTTGACCTACTTTTCAAAAACTAACATTGGGCATAACTTACGAATGCTAAGTGATAGGGCTTTCATATTTCACATGTGTATTCCTTGTGACAAGACCTTTCCATTGATACCAAAATTGTTAACCTTGACCTTTCACATACTTAACAGAAAATGAAGTTTATACTAACTAAGATGCCACCGTGTTTTAATCAAAGAAGAAAGACACAGATTGATGTTTTTCTGTAGTCACCGCCCTAGACATTATGCTTTTTACAAATAGCAAGCAAGATTGACAAATATTGGTTTATATAATTTCTCAGAAAACAAACAATGTAAGAGAAAAACAAGTATTAGCTTTTACAAAAAGCTTGCCGGCAGTTAGCTGACATTAAATGTTGTAAAATACTAGTAAGAAACAATTGGAATGAACGATTTTTGTTCTCGTTGATCAATCGCACATTTCCGGGCTTTTCCGTTTTTATTTCCGATTCAAGCTACGGAAATTTCCGAGGATCTGTGATTGTTGTAGGACGTATCGGTACAAAGACTTTTCGATGCATCTTTCGGATGAAAATGCACTGATACGATATGACTTTCATTTGTCAAGTCATCTAGACTCTTGAGTCGACCTGATGAAAGTTTCTTATGCACAGGTTCTGAATAACCTTGACTAATATTTGCATATTTTGTAATTGTCCACCAATCATATTGCAAAGAGTTATTTTATCCGTGCAAGTATGTCACGATTGATTACAGTATACCGGCAGTCATGACTGCTGGTAATAAGTTTACAAATATTAGAATTTCAATTGTACTGTTTAAGCTGTTATAAAGATGGAGGGTGGAACGGATGAAGATCTGAGTGTACTGGACCAGGTGTCGGAGGAGGATAAGGCAGACGGAAGTCGTAGCCGTAACAACTCGGAATCTATTTCAGCTGATAAAAGGTAAAATTCAGTCATTAGTGACGACATACATGTATGTCTCAATCCATTTGAGTTTGTGTCAGTAACAATTTCAGAGTTTCTATCAGCCAGCCAGCTTGGAGCTCCGAGTTGATCTTAACGATTCAGTGTCTATGTCACTTTATTATGAATAAAAACCAAGTGTCAACTTCAGAAGACAAAATGTGTGTGATTTTGTGTGCGAATAGCACATAGCGATTGCCTGATTTTTTTCACACAGAGGTGCCTCATCTACTGTGTATGTATAAACGATGCAACTTTGTTTACTTTGGTCTGCTTCACTGTCGTGATCAGTATTAAATCCTTGATACTAAGGATACTTGCATGGACTCATCTACGAAGATGTTCAAAAACGGATATAGGTTAAATTAAAATATAATAGAAAATACAAAACTTTGACATACAATATAAATAATACATATTGTAATATTTACTGTAAGTGTGGAAATTTTCGCGTGGGGGAAATTTTCGCGTTTTTTTGCGAATCTTGCGAGTTCGCGAAAATTTCCCCCACGCTAAAATATCCCTGCTACATCTTACAATGGGAAAGACATTTTTATCGCTAAAATTTACCCCATGTGTAACGTCTTGATGTTATAATCACGAAATTTTCCCCCAGCAAAAATATTTACGTTTACAGTAAGCTATTCGCACTCAGTACCTTCAGTACTTTGATAATGGTATTTATATTCTCTTTAGTCCTGTCAAAGAGAAAAGAAGAAAGAGTAGAGAATCTACTGATAAAAAACCTGATGTAAGTATGAACTTTGATTACAAAGAACAAAAGACTAATACATCAGCGTACACATTCTGAATCATTTAAAGTATTTATAGACTTGCATGTACATGTATAGTAAAAAAATCTATTTATTCAATTACTTGTACAGTTCTTCTTGTCATTATTTGCTTTACACATTACACTGATTTTCTTTTTATTTTACCATAAGGAACCATTGAAGCTTCCTATATCTGCAGAGCAGAAAGAGTTGATGAAAAAAGCTCAGGAATTCTCCAAGCAACAGCTTGAGAAAAATGGCACAGAGGTACATGTATTTATTGTCTAACAGTGAGGAAAATGGCATAGAGGTACATGTACATGTATTTATTGTCTAACCATGAGAAAAATGGCACAGAGATACATGTATTTATTGTCTAACAGTGAGGAAAATGGCACAGAGATACATGTATTTATTATCTAACTATGAGAAAAATGGCACAGAGGTACATGTATTTATTGTCTAACCATGAGAAAAATGGCACAGAGGTACATGTATTTATTGTCTAACAGTGAGGAAAATGGCACAGAGACACATGTATTTATTGTCTAACTATGAGAAAAATGGCACAGAGGTACATGTATTTATTGTCTAATAGTGAGAAAAATGGCACAGAGGTACATGTATTTATTGTCTAACAGTGAGAAAAATGGCACAGAGGAACATGTATTTATTGTCTAACAGTGAGAAAAATGGCACAAAGGTACATGTATTTATTGTCTAACAGTGAGAAAAATGGCACAGAGGAACATGTATTTATTGTCTAACCATGAGAGGAATGGCACAGAGGTACATGTATTTATTGTCTAACCATGAGAAAAATGGCACAGAGGTACATGTATTTATTGTCTAACAGTGAGGAAAATGGCACAGAGGTACATGTATACATGTATATTGTCTAACAATGAAAGAAATGGCACAGAAGTACATGTATTTATTGTCTAACCATGAGAGAAATGGCACAGAGGTACATGTATTTATTGTCTAACAGTGAGAAAAATTGCACAGAGGTACATGTATTTATTGTCTAACAGTGAGGAAAATGGCACAGAGGTACATGTATTTATTGTCTAACAATGAGAACTTTTTCAATCTATTGCAGAGATGTACAATTATTTGAACAATAATTTTGAAATCTATATGAATATCTTTGAAATCTAATTTTTTGCCTATAAAGGCACCAGTACAAAAGAAATCTCCCAAGAAAGGAAAGAAGAGGCATCGTGATAAGACAGAGTACAGTTACGAGAGTGGATCAGAATCTGAGAGTGTATCAGGGTCAGACTCTGATTCTGAGCCGGCACCCCCTGGACTGGAGGAAAATGCTGGAGCCCCGGAGGAGGAGGGAGAGGAAGGTAGCAGTCAGGATGTGTCGTCATCAACTAAAGAGGGCGAGACACAAAAAGTTAAAAAAGGTACATCCGAATCAAATTTCTTTATGAATGAAAATTTATCATTATTATTAGTTCTAGATATGTTATTTACCTTTCATCAGTGAAAAAAAAGTATAATCATCTCTACATCCATTTCTTCTGGTCAAAAGAATCAGGCATAAAGTTAAGGAATGTAGTGCTGGAAAGTTTTCACATGTGGTTGGTTTAACCTAATCTGATTTATCATCATGAACTTATTATGAAAGTTCATTGCTGAATATTTATTAAGAATCTACAATCAGAACATTTCATACCTATTTTAAGGAAATTTGACTTGTTAGTCAATGCATTCTGTTTTATGATTCCATGAACATGGTAAGAATGACATGTAGGTGAATAAAATCTTAAAGGAAAATTGGAAATTCTTTTATTGAGTGTACATGTATGAATTTGCCCACAGAAATAGAGGAGGGTGAGGAGGAGGATGATGATGATGATGAAGATGAAGACGATGATAAAGATGTTGATACTAAAGAAACCAAGGAAGAGAAGATTGAGGAGACAAGCACATCAAAACCACGATGTTTACATAAAACCTGCTCTATCTTCCTGAGGAACCTAGCTCCTACTATAACCAAACAGGAGGTGGAAGCTGTAAGATTATTGAATAGTATTTTATTACATTTATAGTGAATTGTTAATCTAATTTCCCCTCTGTTATACATAACACGTTTGCATTTTTCAACGACCTATAATGTTCTCTTTTCTTTTAGATGTGTAAGCGGTACCCTGGTTTTCTGAGAGTTGCCCTCCAGGATCCTCAGTCAGAGAGACGATTCTTCAGACGGGGATGGGTGACGTTTGAAAGGGAAGTCAATATCAAAGAGATCTGCTGGAACCTTAATAATATCAGGGTAAGTCGTAATTACATGTATCATTGTATGTCTGCATGTACTACTTATATTAATTATGGTAAAAATTGTTTGTATGGATTCAGATATTACAGTCTCAATGAAGTGATTACTCTATAATGACCATACTCAACATTATTCCTAAACTTTATAATGAAAAAAGAAACAATTTTAACTAAGACTCTCTTTATCAGCTTCGTGATTGTGAACTGGGAGCAACATTGAACAGAGAACTTAAGCAGCGTATACGACCTGTAAACGGAATATCCGCACACAAACAGATCTTGCGATCTGACGTCAAACTAGCGGCAAAAATAATACAGAATCTGGACAATAAATGGGGCATCTGGGAAGAGCCGGAAGAAGAGAAAAAAGATAAAACCAAGGAGGTATGTACATGTAAATAACACAATTTTTGTTGGCCGGATTGCAAAGCAATTCCAGTCTATA